>BSBK01007013.1:2817500-3300000 GCA_027943335.1 Chamaecyparis obtusa | reverse complement strand
AATAAATAAATATAATAATTATATAATAAATAAATAATATAAGTCCCAAATAAATAGTAATAGATATAAATTGATAATTATTATAAAATATGATATATAATATTTATAAATAACAAATATTAAGTAGATCAATATGATCTATTAAATATTATTATATAAACTTTAAAGAGTCGCGGCCTCTCAGTCTATGTGGAGGCAATGATCTCTATAAAATAGATGGACTTAGAAAATATCGAGGGGAGAAAAAATGGGGAGAAGAGAATAGAAAAGTGACAACCCCAATTATGTGCGCTTAACATTGAACCACATTTACTTGTAGGAAGGCATCGTAACAACCTGACCCAGTGACCGCAGCTATATACATGTGATATAAAAAAAAAATTAAACCGGTATATCACATTTAGGCATCATGACAACACTTGGTCTATTATTAGTATATTAGCCCATCCATCTCAAACACACACTATCATACCTGGAATTACTCAGCGCTAATATCGGGTCAATTATATTTGAAACTACACACATCTTACCAAGATATCAAAGGTGGTTTCTGCTCAATTGAGGAGGTGTGTGATTGGCTTAAAGGTGGTTGCAAACACTTAAATACAAGAAGAGATGACTTACCTTCTTATTGCACCCTTCCAAGACACAGTTTCATAAACATATAGTGTAATTAGAAACAATAAGCGAATTATTATGGGCGACATCATCCTTTCACTATTATACTGATCGACATATCTGATATAACAACATATTGTGATTCTCTAAATGTCTCAACACATCAGATAGCATAGTAAAACATCATTGCTTAAAAGTTCATTTCATAATTCATATTGAATTAACAGAGATGGGTTGAACATTACATTTACAAACTATTATATGTAATTCCTTACAACAATGATTATGAATATTGGAAGATTGTACCATAAAATAATCTCAACTATTATACAAATATACATGTATATACATAATCATCATGCATGGTCGTATTAGAAATAATAAAGACTTAGCTTTAGAGTGTTAAGGAAATTAGTAATTTGATTAAGGTATAAAGAATTGTCCCTATTGTCTAAAGCAACCAGCCATGATACATTACAGTGGTATCAAAGCATAATCCTGCCATCTTGTGGGGGATAGTTCATGCAAACATATAAATGAAAGAAAGGCACAAAATATATGGCCGAGAAGTTGGTAAGTGAACTAAGAAGCTTCATGGAACAAACCAATGAGATATTTGAGAGAAATAGCCAATTAATTCTCCAAGCCATTCAAAATATGAACAATAGCAATCATAATGAAAGACACATCCCTAATAAAGGAAGAGATACTCATTCTAATAATTCTGAAAATCAACATTCGACTCAAATCTCTACACTCAAGCCTACCATTCTGCCTTCCCTTCCAAGAGAAGAACCCATTTTTGAAGAGGAGGAGCCAACCACAAATAGTGTGGAACAACTGGCCCAAATGTATGTAGGGTTAGAACCAACAATCTAGTGACTTATTCCCATTAAGGAATATTATGAGACCAAAACCATGGCAAACAAAAATAGAAGGAAGAATCATGTTGAAAAAGATCTTAAATCAAGGATAAGTTGTCCCTACCATGTTTTGAGGGATCATGGAAGGAAACTTCTCAATCATGTGTCCAAAAGCTAGATACATATCTATCCCTCAGTCCCATGGTTGAAGAAAGTGCCATTAAGTTTTCCATACTCCACTTAATTGGGTCAGCCCACAATTGGTGGCACCATGGTTTCACTACTCAAGGCCATAAAAATATCATTACCTATAGTGAATTTTCTCAAAGACTCATGAGTAGGTTTGACCAAAGGGATCCTAAATGGTACTTCCAAGAGTTAACCCATCTTAAACAAATGGGGACCATAAAGGAATTTTTTAATCAATGTTAGGAATAACAGTCCACCAATACAACTGAGAGGGGGGGTGAATTGGTTGTATGACAAATTATTAAACTTTAAACTTTGAATAGCAGGAATACCAAATTAAATGACCACAATGAATTCCAACACAATAACACAATATCTTGTTGTTGAGGAAACCCTGTTAAAGGTAAAACTCTAGTGGGAATTAACACCCATTAATGATGTACTAAGAGTATAGTATCCTTGTTAGAAGATCTAGCCATGTTAGGAGCTGATTAAAACATTATAGTACACAGTCCTTGTTAGAGGACAGACCCTATTAGGAGTCAAGAAAAAGGGTAGGCTTAGTGCCTAGGCTCACTACCCAAAGAAGGTTATGTCCACCTTCAGAACTCACTATTTGCAACACAAGTGTATGTAAGAAATACACAATCTTTGAAATATCTGATAGAAACTATCTTTGCTTGATCAGTTCCAATGAAGTACACAAGTTATCCTCTGCTCTACATCCAATAGCCACAAACTCATAGCTTCCACAATCCTCTTTTACATCACATACATTCTACCACATCTTTTCAAAAGAAAATATCTTACATATATACCCTATTACAAAATAAATCATCAGGTCGGCCATTTAGGCTTTCCTAATATACAAATAATTACACAACTCCTTGCTAAGATACACATGGTATCTAAAACAAGTATACAATAATTACAATTTAATAAATAAGGATCGACATCCATAATTCATGCTTGTCATCCATGATACACACCACAACTCTGAAGTCAGCTTCCAAATAGGTCTTCTCCAGAACACATGCCACAACTGACATCATCCTTCTTTTCGTACCTTGCTAAGACCAGTGAACATTCTTCAATACACTATCTGTCATCCCTTAAGCTCACATACACTGAATCCTCATTGCCTATAAGATATACCCAAAACTCAGAGACTTACTCTATCAACTTCCACTGTCACTGTCCAGTAACCAGTCTTCACCAAATATTATGTAACTCAGCCAATGTGCAATATTACATCATGCGATCTTAGATATAAGATCACAAAACCTTCATGTACACACAACTCATTTTGCACATTCTAAAACATATGTACAGTATTCATACATTGTAATAACCGGCATGTTCTCCTCATAGAAACATATGTTGACATCAGTGACAAAACATGAATGACAACAACAGTAATTCCAATATCACTCAACGTAGTGATTAAACATATTAAATGTATCCAATAATCTCCCCAATGCATTAGCAATATCCAACAATCTCCCCCTTTGGCATTGATGGAAACATATGGGAAAATCCATCAACCCAAAAGTATTCTCTCAATATCTTTACCCCATAGTCTCTTTCTTGTTTTTCACATAGTCTCTTTCCCCCTTTGACAACAATGGTAAAGGGTGCCATAAGTCATCAACTGTCTTCAACAATTGTTTTCAATCGATCACTCCCATTGAGGAGTAGATCCATACATCAAGTCTAGAAAATGATAAGGTTATGAAAAACCTCTGGACTGATGCATCCCTGTATCATTTAATTCTCACTAGGAGGGGCCTGCACCCCAAGCATACCTCTGAGATACTCAAAGGCATCTTTTGGAAATGGCTTTGTAAATATATCTGTTATCTATGCCTTTGTGCTAATGTATTCCAACCTTATTTCCTTCTCTGCTACCTTGTATCTCAAGAAGTGATACTTAATCAAAATATGCTTAGTTTTAGAGTGCATCACAATATTCTTTAGCATGTTTACTATATTGGTGTTATCACAATGGATAACCAATGGTTCAACAAAATTTAATCCAATATCTTTTAGCATTTGTTTCATCCAACCAATTTGAGTGCAGCTAATAGCAACATCAACATACTCAGATTGGGCAGTAGATTGATCTATACAATCTTGCTTTTAACTTAGCCATGAAACCAACTTTTTCCCAAGGAAAAATGCACCTCCACTAGTACTTTTCCTTTCATCAATATTCCCTCCCAAATCAGCATCAGTATAAGCATGAAGTTTAAAGTCATCATTTATATCATACCATAAGCCATATTCCATTATTCCTTTCAGATATCTAAATATCCTTTTCATAGCAGACAAGTGTGTCTCTTTAGGTTCTGCCTTATATCTAGCCACAATTCCAACAACATTAGCAATATCCGGTTTGGTGTGAGTCAGATATTGTAATCCACCAACCATTTATTTGTACTTGTCTGAAAAACACACTTTGTCTCATCATTATTTGTTAGTTTATGACCAATCACCATGGGTGTACCAACTGGTTTATAGTCTTCCATTCCAAACTTTTTCAACATTTCTTTAAGATACTTATTCTGATAAATAAAAATCCCATTTTGTCGTGGAGTCCTAGGAGTAGATGTTTGCCTTTGTATTCCATGCTCTTCACAATATGAATTGAATAGATCTGAAGTAAATTCTCCACCTATGTCTGATCTCAAACATTTTATCTTTAAGCCTGATTCATTCTCTACTTTTGCTTTGAATATCTTGAATTTGTCAAATGCTTCTAATTTTTCTTTCAAGTAAGTGACCCACATTATTCTAGAAAATTCATCAACAAAAAGTATAAAGTACCTTTCACCATAGTATGATCTTGTCCTTGTAGGTCCACATAGGTTTGTATGTACCAGATCCAACTTTCCTTTTGTTGTATATGATTTACTTTTATAGTTGCTTCTAGTTTGTTTTATCATAACACATTCTCTACACATGGTGTTAGATGGTTTTACAATCTTTGGTAGGTCTCTCACTGCATTAGTCACACTTACCTTCATAATATTATCAAAATTGACATGACAAAATCTTATGTGCCATAACCAACTGTCATCTATCTTCGCAATAAAGCAAGAAGCTTCATATGTATTTAACTCAAATACATTACCTCTAGATTTAGTACCGGTTGCAATCAATTTTACTGTCTTACCTCTGATAAAACATTTCCCATCAATGAACTTTAACTGATATCCCTTATCCATTAGTTGTCCAACACTCAACAAGTTATGCTTAAGTCCATCAACAAGTAGTACATTGTTATTATTAGTCTTTCCATCCAAAGAGATAGATCCTACTCCTATGATAGGTTTAGGAACATTGTCTCTGAATCTTAGAACACCACCATCACACTTCATTAATTTAACAAACTTGTTTTTGTCTCCAGTCATATGATGTGAGCAACCACTATTTATAACCCGTTTATATTTCTTATCGACATGAGATAGTAAAGCTTTTTCTTCATGTACTCATTTTTCATCTTTAATAGCAATAAATCCAATCTCCTCATAATCACAATCATCATCATCATAAATACCTTCACTAGCATAATAACATTCCTTATCATTTGAATACTTAGGCTTGAAAAACTTGGGTTTGTGCTTAGGAACTCTTGTAGGACATCTAGATGCAAAGTAGCGAAAAATTTAGTGGCGATTATTCACCATTTGGTGAATGTCGCATGTCAGCAACCTGTGATTTGGCAAATATATTGTACATATTGGATTGACCCTACTGCCCCACATTTATTAAAATTGGGTCCAATGTCGAGGCCCATCACCCATTAGTTTATTTAATTTTGTCCATTTTTTTCGCATTATCACCAATGACATATAATTTTTGGGCACGACATATTTTAAACATTTTTCTATAATTTCAAAGCGGCCCCAAATGGATGGCCTATACTCGCCAATAGTTTTAAATACATATATATTTATAGGCAGCCCCAAATTCATCTGGCATTTTATGTACGTGTGTCTCAAACCGATACATTTTCACCAACTTTATTAATTATACCAAGGTATTGGATGACCCATAATCACCTCAAAAATAACACAAGATGTGTTATAATTATAATTACATAGGCTTTGCCAAATATTTTTAGACCTAATACCTCCCTTCAAATTCACCAAAAAAGGATTAGTATAAATACATTCATAGATCAATGTTATTGTACACAATTTGGTTTGGTTCAATTTGATCGATAGCGAAGTTCATATTGTTGAGTCTTGACTACATTGGCGAGTCGCAAGTGCAATTGAATTTGAGGCAAAGGTAAGTGATTATTATTCTGTGAATATGTAAATTTGAGTTCATTCTTATTTAGTGGGCACTGGTTAGTGAAGAGTGGTGACTAGGGAGACCTCAGACATGATTTAAGGGTCAATGAATCATATTTATATATATTATAGTTCCATTGTCACTTCTTCAACAAGTAAACATTTTGTTTTCACTGGTAGGCTGGTAGCCTTTATTTCATTGAAGAATTGAGATGTCGAACAAGAATAAGGATAAGGCTCCCACATATGGGGAAATCCAAGAGAGGCCATTAAAACGTAGAACCTTATCATCGTACTTTGGTCATGGTGTTGGAAATGTTTTTGGCCAAAATCGGGAAGCTACTTCATTACAAGAAAATTTTCAAGATTCACAACCTGAACCTACATGACATATTGAAGAAGTCAGTGAACCCAATATCTCAGATCACGATGAACTTGAAGAAGATTTACAGTTAAATACCCAGAGTAGCCATAATGATATAATTGACTTGGATGAGACTGAGAATGTCAGAGAAGATGATGGTGCAGGGAAGAAGAAAAAAAAATATAATTCAAAGAATGATATAGAATCAAAAAAATATCGGATGTGGGATCTGTCAAGTAATTTTCAAGTAGAATGGGTGTCAAAGTATCCATTCTTGAACCATTGGACAATCCAATTGAAGGTGAGCCTCTGGTAGAATGCAGATGTAAGATTTGCACCAAGATAAATAAGAAGGAAAAGAGGTTGCAGCTAAAAATTGACACCATAAAGAAGCATATGGGTAAAGTTTACGAAAAGAAAACCATAGATGGAGTTCAAAAATCAGTGATAAGATGGAAAACAAAGGAGGAATCTTAGCATGTTAGGAATGCAAAATTATATGAATTTTAGCATAATATAAAGATGAAGCCTGGTGAAGTTAAAGGCTCTATTGAATCTTGTTTTGGAAAAGCATTAGAAGTAGAACTAATGGGAAAAGTTGTTCAGTTAAGTGTTGTGTTTAATATTTTGAGAAGAGGGCATCCTATGATAGACTACCCATCATTTAGTGGTTTATTATGTAATACCCCAAAAATGGGGTATAAGCTCATTAATCTCCTATATCATCAAATCAAATGAAATCGACATCAAAGTCCTAATCTAAGGCACATCTAAACATCATCGAATCCTAATTGATTATCTTAAATTCTGCATTAGGGAATATTCCTAGCAATATTCCTAATTATCTTAATTATCTTTAATTTAATGATTATTTGGCAATAAATCACATTTATCCTAAGTTTGATTAATTGAATATTTTCATATTTAATTAATTAGATTTAATATCTTGCCACTTAATTGTGTAATTAAATTTAATTCTATCTATTATTAATTGTATTATTTAATTTTGACAATAAATCCAATATCCTATGAATAATTGATTAAATTTTTATTTAATTAATTAAAGCAAGTTGTCATTATTTAATAATATAGTTTTTAATAAAAGTTTGATTAAATAATTGATTAACCCATAAATCAATTATTTATTTTCAAAAATCAGTTAAGTTGAGCATAAATCACTTTATTTATTAAATTAATTCATAAATAAAACATGCACAATCATAAAAGCATACAACTATCAATTATCAATTAAAGCTAAACTCTATTTTGAGTTAAAACTTAGCTTTTGCATGTTTTTGTGAATTAAATTATCTTTATTATCAGATAACTCAAAAATCAAGCTGAGTTAATCTGAGTGATTTATGGCTTTTTTCCATGCACCTCCAAAGCCCTAGATTTCTATAAAATCAAGGCTCAGCTCTTCATAATTGATCCAGGAATTTGCATTCTCACGCTGTCGAATTAGAGTCTGAAGAATCATCTTTGCAAATCCAAGCTATTGTGAGATCTTTCTAGTTTTGAGCATTGCATATCATTTAGCATAGATCCATATCATTGTTAGATCAATTTCCATATTAGCATAGATTCATATCAATTTTTCATTAGTATTGCATAGAAAATACCAAAAATATAGATTAATTGCATTCATATTTCATATCAATTTTGCATTCAAATCTTTCATTTAGGTGTCATCTAGGTCACTGATCTCGATAGCAATCTGAGAACATCAATCTCACACCTACTAGAAGGCAATAAATCGCTTGGTTAAATTAGATTTCAATTTTGCACGATTTTGATTATAGCTAACCTCTAATGTTTTACTGAAGTGTTGTGTCTATAGATTAGGTACAATTTTCACACACACATATTACACTTTCTGAAAGTTTGTAACTATCCTAAAAATCACTGGTCAGTAAACAGTGGATGGGAATGGGCAAGTTGTCTTGTCGAGGTTGAAAAAGAGGATCTAAAGGCAAAAATTAAAGAGTCAAATTTTATTGCATTGTCTTTAGACGAGGTTACAATAGTAGACAATACTTCTTGGGTATGCATGCATGTTTATACTGTACACAATTTTGTTCGCCAACCTCATCTACTAACTATTGCTAAAATGAAGGATAATGTGACAACGAAAAATTTATTTGAAGTAGTAAAGAGTTCTCTAATTGAATATGGAGGTATAAATGACATGACGATTGCCAAAAAAACTGGTGTGTGTTGGAGCGGATGGAGGTTCACTAATGTAAGGCCATAGGGGTGGTCTTTGCATAAAGATACAATCTTCTTGTGCACCCTACATTACTCCCATTCATTGCATGGCCCACATAATGAATCTAGCCTTTGGATTTGTCAGCAAGCATGCTCCAATACAAAAAATTGAAGTTTTAATCAAAGAGCTCTACCAATACTTCTGTCAAAGTCTGAAATGATTGAGGGAATTTCAACACTTTTATGAAGGAATAACTGACAGGAACAAGTTTCTTAAGGATAATGATACCAAATGGATCTCTTTGGATGGACCAACGCATTGAGTTTTTTTAGAATATCAATCGTTGCTTGGTCTAATGAAAACAAGTCATGATGAAGCAGGGAAACTTAAATTTCTTGTGCTGCTGCGAATGTTAAGTAATGTAGAGACACTCTTAACATTAGTAGGTCTTCTCCCCATGCTTGAGGAAATGATAAATTTAATGAAAAAGGCCAGCAAAGAGCTATGTATATTGTAGAATATGTTGTGTGATGTAAATTGACATGCATAACGCTCGATAATCTCTATCGATCATGTGATGATGTAAAATTTGCCAGCTAGCTGAAAATCACAGATTTGGACAATCCTGATAACTTTTTAAAAATTGGTGCAAATAGAGATTTATGTGCAGAAGTTTGTGGAGTTGAGATACCAATGCACTACTTTGCCAGGATCGAGTTCGAGGAACCAGGAAAGAACCCCATGAAGCGAGTATCAAATGTTAAAAGGGAAGACTTTACCAAGATCATTGAGTCTATAATAGATTCTATGAAGCATATTGCCTATGATCTTTCCACACATATTAGAGCAAGATTCCCTCCATTCCAACTACTTGAATCCATGGCTATTGTGTTTCCTCGATATTAGAGGCTAAACAATTCAAAAGATTTTCGAACTAAGATACTAACTTTGATAGATCATTTTTGCAAAACTAAAGAGTTAAATGGATTAACTCTAAATTGGGGTCGGTGGAGGATGAGAGAGTTTTCAGTGCTTTGGGATTCCTAAAGTCAAAGCTAAGAAACAAACTAGACAAGAATTTGGAAAATTACTTGAGGCTCTATACATCCAGGTATGAAGTCAATACTTTTCCTTATGAAAGGGCACTGAAATTGTGGAGGAAGAAATGTCAGAGAATAGGGCTGGGAAGCATTTCAAACCAAAGTGGGAGTGCCAAAGACAATGATGTCATTGACTCACATACTGGTACTGGTACTGCTAGCGGTGAACATTAGTTAAAGTAGAGGTATGCAGAGTGAAGAAAACATATCGAAGAACCAAGGAAGCTATGAAGTTGATGGAGATGAATATGAGGATCCCAATAATGATATGATGTGGCAGCTTGAACCATTATAGAAGTAGCAGGTCCTAGGTATTTATTAAACTTTTTCCTGAAGTCTATTGCCATTTTTTGTATCTCATCATCAATCATGCATAATAGCATATTCCAATGTAAAAAACATGAATGTGATTGATAATGTCATCAAGATTCAATTCCACAATCAATAATAGTTTTCATTTGCATTATTCAGCTCATATGGTACAATTCTTGTAGATTTCTCATTATTTTTTTTGACAACATAGTAATTCATATGTTACAATTCTTAGAAATATTGATTCTCATTAATTTAATTACAAATATGATATAATGTAACAATTCATTCATTAATATTAGTAAGAATACAACTCTGTGATTTTGTTTAGAAAAGTCAATGACTCAATACCCATTGGCACATTGCCCAATTTCAATTTCATTACCCTAAGCCAATGACCTTGAATTCCCTTTTATAGAAACAAGGGAGCAACAATAGCTTTAGGTTGATTTTCCTAATGTGAAGTCTCAAAATCAAAATCAGTAAGACAACTACAAGTCTACAACATCTCTACAACTTTATATTTCTACATTTGACAGGCCGGTTTAGCAAATTAGCATTGGCAATAACATCTGCAACATTGATCTTGTTGAAAAATAAAGTTCAAACTTGTTTCTTTAAACTCAATTCAAGCAATTAGAAAAAGATATAGAGATGATTGAAACTAAAAGTACTTTCACATATTATGATTGATGAGATCAAGATAATTCTGTCAGTTTCTTTAGTATACTCCATTCTTCATCGGTTGGAAGGTCAATATTTGTCATGTTATAGTAAATGACCTACAACCTCATCAGCCATCCATACTTGGAAGAGTGAGTTGAAAGCAATGTTCCTTCCAATACTACATTCAAAATTGTCAATGTTTTGATGCAGTTTGCAATGCCTTCATGAGTTTTGTCCTGATGAAGCTTGCCTAAATCAGATGTCATTCTATGCTCCAAATTTTTTTTGTAAGCTTCTCTTCCAATGAAATTCGTTGATGAGTAATCAGGACTAGGACTCGACAAACCAAGAGTTATTAATTTGGTTGTTTTATTATTCAACTTGGCAATCTTTGTCCCGAATAAGGCAAGAGTTTTCTTTGCTTCTATTAGTTTCTAACATTTTTGAAAGAAAATTTTTACCTTTATTGATGCACCAACATGGTCTTGAATTCCCTTGCTTTCCAAATGCCTGTCACTGGTTGTGTTGATTCCTTGCAAAATCTGCTTTGCAGTATTTTGTCTCTGACAAAAAAAATTGTTCTTCTCCATGTGCTCTTTCAGCTTCCCAAAAACATTTCTAAGACTTTCATTTAGTTCAAACCAATCACACAACCTGTCATGCCCTGACCACTTCCTCTGATTAGCAGTTATTGGGACACTTCTGTTTTGAGTTCATTTCAGTTGGATACGTTGTCTTATTGTTAGGACTTGGTTCTCTTACTGATATTTGGAGCATGAGACTCTAGTAGTAGTTTGAATTTATGTTGTGAGTAATTAGTATGGTTACATATTTTCTTCTCAGAATGTTGTTTTTGAGACTTTTGCTGGAACTTATAACTTAGATACAGTATTACTTTGTTAAGTTATGTTGATGCCTTAAAAAAAAAATTTAGTTAGTTTTCTTTTGATAATCATGTTAACTTTGTGCAAGGAGGATTGTCTTGGTCTGTACTATACTATATTACCAGGGTTTAAGAAGGTATTTTGATGTTATCTTAAGGATAGGGATTTATATTTTGATGCTTAATGATTAGTAAATCATGTTGATTATTATAGATGTCATCATAGCTAGTTATTTCTATTGGGGATGGATATTTAAATTGTGAATTTGGATTAAGAAAATATTGTCTGTATTGTTAGAGAAATTGTGTAAAGTTGAATTGAATTTTCTTCTAATCATTATGTTCAAGTGAATGAACAATGGTATAGTCAGATGTTTACTAGTTCACCTGACACTACAATGCTTGCAAGATTAATGGTATTGGAAGGTAATATATTTAATTTCCTAATTAAAAATTTGAGTTCATTGGTATGAATTAACCTAGAAAAAAATATATATGCATATATATGTTGTCAAGGTATTAATTATTTCTCTATGTGATTGAATCTTTCGTTATACATTTATATATTATTAGAGGGTTTATTATCTCTAATTTCAAACAACCCTAAAAGGGTTTCGGTCACCTTTACAAAGGGAATTTCATAGGAATATATGTAATGTTTAATAGCCATGAGTTGGCGGTGGCATTGAATGCTGACCAATACACGTGATTTAGTGCAAGACTGTTAAGTGAGTTCATACTTAGCAGATTTTATTGCAATTAAGGGGCCTTTTCAGCCATTTCACTTGAAGAAGTTTGGGTTTCTCTGTTATAAAAGAGCTGAAACTCGGCCGCATTTCACTCTCTTATGGAACAGTATGTTGTTGTTTGCCGTTATTTCGACATTATGGAAGGATTTGAGAGGGAAAAATTTCCTCTTATTTGGCTGAGTATGATAGTAATGCTCACAGTGAGTTAAGAAGCCTTGTTTGTTTCAGCTGGGGTTTGCTCGGTCATGGGTTGCTTGGTGTATCTCTCACTTTGTCGAATACCACTGCTATTTTCAGGTAGGGGCAATTTCTTACCTTAATCTCATTTTTTGAACTGTAATTTTATTCAGAATTGATTGTATGCAATTGTGTCAATGAGGTTTATTGCTGTCTTCGACATACATAATAGTCATTTAAGTATATAAATAGAACATAGGAGTGTGTGAAGTTTTGAGACTTCGCATACCCCTGTGCTCTATGAATGTGAATGAGCAAATGCAAAAATTTTGCATAGGTTTACTGTTCGAGAATATGGATTTGTGTTGCTCGGCGCTCAAGTATGAGCACCCACCGAGCTTAGTCCTGTGGGTACCCATGCTTGAAGCATTAAGCGAGAATATTATGTTGAGGGTTGTTAATAAACTAGGGCTTGGTCAAGCATGAGTATCCATAGAGCTAAGCTCTGTGAGAGCTCATAGTTCAGCGTATAGTTTATGAAATAATATTATTATTATTTTGGTGGCTCGATCACAGGCATGAGCCCCCACAGAGCGTAGTTCTGTGTGAGCTCATGGCTGCAGCACAGAGTTTGGGACATGTTAGCAAACAGTTACCTATTGTTGCTTGGACTTGTATCAGTCATAAAATAGTAAGGTGTGTTGTATATCCTTTTAGGATAATAGGGATGTTGGAAATGTCTAAGGGATTTGGGCAGCATGTATACTATCTGCCGATTGGAAATTTGCATCTGAATAAGATTTAAGTCAATAAGGTTTTGAACATCCTCTATGCTGTTGTAGTTTCAAAGATGTTGCATTTGAATAGATTTGAATAAGTTACCAAGAATGATGGTTTATTATGTTATTTTGTTCTTTTGGTAGATACTGTGTATGATCAATCCAGTTGTCTAAGTTAGTTAAGAATAGTTTGAAAGGAATAAAGTTCATATAGGCATTTTGTAAGGTTAAATTTTGATAGAGTTTGATGGTGTTGTGTCTAAACATGGTAGGGGATTCGATTATATTGATTAGTTTGTGTTATTGACAATACTAAAAAGTTAGAATATTGAATTATGGATAGAACCGTAAGGTATTAGGGAACAGTGATTTCTTTTAAAAGGTTCAATAGTTAATTTGCTTAGAGTACTTATTTGAATGTAGCAATGAGGAATAACATTTTATTTATCTGAAGCAATTTTTATGATATCAAATTACAAACTCATTACTCTGTGTTATTCGAAAGTAGAAGAAATATTGACATCTCTGTCTGTGCTTAATTATTATGCTTTATATTCTCTATTGATTTTAAAAGAAAGAGAATTTGACTTATTATGGAAATATGTGGTTTTGAGATTCTGTCTATGATGAATGATAATTGGCTTTCATGTTGAACTTAATATATATCATGTGAAGATATGAATTATTATCTTAGTCATTTCTGAGTAAGATTTAGATGATTAATAGAGGAAGGGATCAAAGAATATATTGTAAAGATATCGTATATTCTATTAGTCTGTACAGACAGATTAATAGGATATGCGTTAACTAGATATTATATGATTTATTCTTGACTTCTTTGATTATCTATGTTTCTCTCCATTTTGACAGAATAAGATATGTTCTCTATAGATGAAAGAATGTAGTATCATGTAGAAAACTGATTTTATTTCTGTTACATGAACATTCTTAAAAGTATATCAGTTTGATGTGTATTTTAAGAATTCTTGTGTTGAACATATATCGAGGTGGCTGAATTTGGTTAATTCTATTCAGTTAATTAATTCAGTGGAAACTTAATAATGAACTGGGTGGGATAATGCATCTAAAAAGATAA
This sequence comes from Chamaecyparis obtusa, assembly GCA_027943335.1. NCBI lineage: Eukaryota > Viridiplantae > Streptophyta > Pinopsida > Cupressales > Cupressaceae > Chamaecyparis > Chamaecyparis obtusa. The sequence continues at coordinate 3,285,694 of BSBK01007013.1, read as the reverse complement.
TTTAGCCTTACCTATGACTTAAACCATCATGGTTAAGTACGGAGAGCAAGGCATTTCTCTATTACATCATTTGACAAGTACAATGGAGAATTCCACTATGTTGTTGTCTATGAGCATGCCAAATTTGGATGTAGTACCATAGCGCCATGGTGATGACACCTCAGTATATATATGATTCATTTACATGTTATTCTTAGTGCGAGTTTAATATTCCACATTGATTGTTATTGGTTTATTGAATTAATGTGGAAATTCTATGTAATTGAAAACTGCACTATGTTGTATTTGTTCTGTTTCCGCTTTATGATTGTATATATATATATGTATATGTCAATCTAACAGGTATACAGGTGGATCATGCTTTTGAACTCAGCATTTGCTGAGCCCCTTTGTTTTTGTGTTATTTTTCTATTCCTGATTACAGGTGCTTCTTGATAGATTGAAGGATGATTAGTGACTCTAGCTGGAGTTTTTAACTTAGTTGTAGATACAGTTTCCAGTTAGGTTCTAAGAGTTGATCATCGATTCTTAAAGTCATGTTGTACTTCATTGTTGAGAAGAACTCATCTTGTAATAAAATCCAAATGGGTGTTTATGTGGATAATGTACTTCTGGATATTGTTATTGAAAGTATGATAGACTCTTAAATGATGTACTTATGAGATTATTAAATTAAAAAAAATTGTGTTTTGTTTATTTTTTATGTGTTTATTGTACTTGTTTACTATTTATGTTTAGTGGGTGTTACACAACCTATCAGCAGACACCTTTATTTTCTGCTAGAAGTATTTTTTAATTTTCTTGACTGTATTATTTACTAGGCCATTCAAGTTATTTTCATAAGTTTTAATTGTATTATTTTCCCTCTTTAGGTCTTCTCTCATTTCTGAGAACTGGTGTTCACTATGTTTTTTTTATTTTCTCTACTTTCTCTTCCCACTGTTTTGCTTTCTCTTCCCACTATTTTGTTTTTACCGTCTCATTCTCCAATTCTTTATTTAAGTTATTGTTCACCTGTCCTGCATTATCCATGCTTTTGTATAAACTTAATGAAGAGACTTTTTCATCCTCAAGTTTTTTTTCGCTTTGTTCCAATTTTTCCCTCAAAGTTTTCAGTTCTACGTCCATATGTTCTTGCTGTCCAATTGCTTCTTTAGAGGATGAATTATTTATCCTTTTCTCTAATTCTTTGCACCTATTTTCTACTACTTTCTCCTTTGCATTTTCATTTGCTAGGTCTACCTTTAACTTATCTATTGTGCCCTGAAGCTTTCCTTTCTCTCTCTCCAACTTCATCACTGAACTATAGACCACTTAGTTGGTCATTTTTGACACATTTATCTTGTCCACATTTTAAATTTTGGATAAATCCATTTGGAGGGTGCTAACTTGAAATTGAGATGGATCTAATTGACTCTCTGGTGGATTATTATCTCTAGTTGGGGGTATAACAACCATGAACTCCATCATATCTTTCTTTGGGTCATATGTGGAAAATAACCTGTTGGATGCAGGTTATGCATCACAAGATGCAGCAACTGGTTCCATCTTCAATGTCTTAGTATTTTGTCTATTCCTATTTTTTGATTGTTCAAAGTTAGTTACAAAATCATTGTAATGAAAATTAGGGTTTTCTGACACAATTGAATGTTTGAATGGTGAAATAGTACTTGCACTGATGTACGAGCTTCCACCTATGTTGCATGTGGTTCTCCTAATTCCACCATGAGGATTAGTAACACCCTGACCCATTACAAAAGGATTTTTTGGACTGTTCTGAAGGTTTTGTCTTGAAGGTGTGGCAATTGTTGGACTCACAATCACCATTGTCGTTGTTGTACTACTACTTGTCATAACCTTTTTATTCTTTACACTGCCTTGATCTCTGGGATCCACTGATCCCATGTCCACCTATAATGTCCTTTTTGGACCACTAGTTGTACCCATGATATCCACAACTGTGGGAGTGGAAATTGATTCAGATTGAATCTGAGTGCTTGGAACTGGATTTGAAGCTGGAACAAATGAAATTGACTGAGTAGCATTTTTTGTTGATGAATATGATGATTGAACTCTAAGGCCTAGTTTCTGACCATATTTTGGTGGAGCTGGTGGGTCAAGTGGATACCAAGGCCCTTGTCCACTAGGACCTAGACCACCCCAACCTAGGTAGCCCATTTTTTCTACAATATCTGACCCTTTGGTATATTTATCTTTTGTGGACACATCAACTCCTCTACTAATGGAATATACATTAATGGATGTGGGATCCACATAATCCTGCTCATACTCATTATCTGGATGATCATCATCGTCGTGATATGTTTCAGCTAGATGCTCCTTATTCCATAATTTGCTAAATATTTTATCCTCTTCCACGTCATAAAGATCTACAGAGGTCTTTGGCTTGTCGAGATTCTTCCTCATTTCCCAAAAATTCTAAATTTTGGTTCGAGTCCAATTACCATTCGTACAGTCATCCATTAGGTCTTTTGGAATAGATTTTGTAGATGGTTGAGCAACTTTCTGGTAGAAATTGTACGATGTCATGGCTTGCACTTTTCCTTTCTATTTGTGCAATGCCATAATTTGTGATGAAAATTCCTATATTGAAATATTATTTTCAGCAGCATATTTCTCCATCTCTTTTTTGACCTTGTCCTAGGACTCCGTATTTTTAAATTTTTCTATCAATGACATACTCTCATGTTGACATTTGCTTGAAGAGTTCCCATTCTCTCTAAGCTTTATTCCAATTATGTTGAGTGGATCATACTGCCAGTGACTGTCAACATCAAAATGAAAAATTGAAGAAAAGGCCTGTGCCACTTTGAATCCTCTTCTCTCAAATGTGAATCCTCCAAATGAGAAAGGCAAGAAAGGAAATATCATTTTATTTTGCTGACCATTAAAAAGTACATATGTGCTTTCCATATGTCATACATATTCCAATGAAAATAGCCTATCTGTCACATGTATTAGAAGTTTGTAGGGTTCTACCACTGAACCGTAAAACCTTAACATAGTGTACTCTTCCATGAAGTACCAGTCAGCCAATTGTATTTGACTTCTAAGTTGAATGCAATCTCTACAAGTAAAATGCAATCTAGACATTGGAGTGCCTTTAATTTTATGGTACATTGGTGCCAAAAAGAAGTCTACAAAATTGTTGTAGTTCCTTCTGTTATCAATCATCCTTATCTAAGGTGTCCATTCATATATTGGATTTTGGCCTTGATTGTAAAGCTTGTTTGTCTGAAATATTGCAGGATGCTTTGCTTAGAGAAGATAGCACAAGTAGGTTGTGAATCTAAATGTCTTCTGTGAACCTCTTTTAATCATTAGTAATTGTTCTCACATGCAACAAACAATGTGCTCAATAAAACAATATTTTACTGGTTCTTTTTCAAAATGAATATGAAAAAGCATTTCAAGAATGTTGGCACCCACTTATTTGTTACTATCCAATCCCAAACAAAATGCTAGTAAGGAAATATTGTCTTGAGCCCATTGCACAAAAATATTATAATCATAAGGAGGCTTATGATCTAGACTCAGACTAGAACTGCTTGTTATTCCTCTAATATACGACTCTCTCTATGTTGCATCTAATTTTTCATAATCCTCTGCTAGCTTTCCTAGGTCAATGTGCATGTTTGAGTTTTGTTGTTCAAACCCTAGGTTCAACAGATTAGCAAATTCACTCTCGGTTATGGACAAAATCTCCTCCTGAGTATTTTTATTCACAATTGTTTTTCTATTTTCATCATAATTTTTGGTGCAAACCATGACAATTTCTAGGCAAGGGAATACTTGAGGTAATGCCATGCGTGCCGACCCAGTAACCCACACTGCAATTTTATTTGTCATTGCCTTTATCATGTTGTTAAATAATATATTTTTAAACCCTTATTTGGATCGTTCCACTTATTTTCAAGTGCAAATCTAAATTCCATTATTCCCTTATTTCCATGTATAACAGGATCATAAATATCATGGAATTCATTAGTGAAATTTGGTGTTTTAAGAAGATTATGGAAGTCTATTATCTGACTTGGCCTTTTACTCATAATATTGATATTTGTTTTTCCCATCATGGTAAGTTGGAAACTGGTATCACTATTTACTCGTAGGAAAATTCAAATATTTATACATAGCTACAATTTACACGGGTGATTCAAAATTAAACCCTAACAGGCTAATTTTTTTAATAATATAAACAATAAAGTTGTAAACCAAGAGATTTGAAAAATTTAAAATGCGGGACGTAGGTGTTCAAGATTTTAGTAGTTACCCGTAGTTTCAATTTTCACACACTATTACTGGGAAGAGAGCTGAGAGACTTTGTTGCTTTCCTTGGACCTCAATCCTCAACCTAGAAATTTAGAATCCATAACCCCTTTCTAAATCTCTAGACTAGTTATACTTATAAATGAAAAATTTAGATTGGAAACTTAAAGCCCAAAAAATGTACAATCTATAGTCATCACACTTGTCACTGACCGTGTCAGTGGACACACATCATGAATCCAGAATGGGTTTGCAAAAAAGGGTTTTCTTTTCCCTTTCGGCCTAAAATACAACTTCGATCATTGATCTACAATCATCCAATAGTCATTGTTAGTCACTATCTGGTGTCGTGGCCCTGTGGGTACCATTAACTCACCTAGTCATCTGACTCTTCTCATGATTCAGATGTCATCATCAAATGACATTGTTGGTTGATCGTGCGAGTGGAATGTGTTTAGTGACATGTGTCATGATTCTAGAATGGGTTTGCAAAAATGGGTTTTCTTTTCCCTTTTAGCCCAAAATACAGCTTCAATCATTGATCTACAATCATCCAACGATTATTATTAGTCACTATCTGGTGTCATGGCCCTGTGGGTCCCATTAAGTCATCTAGTCACCTGACTCACCTCATTAGTCAGACGTCATCATCAAATGATATTGTTGGTTGACCGTGTGAGTGGAATTTGTTTAGTGACACATGACATGATTCTGGAACATGTTTTAAAAAATGGAGTTGCTTTTCCCTTTCATCCTAAAATCCATCGTACATCGTTGATCTGTGCTCATCAAACAGTTGTTATTTACAATGGACATTGTTAAATGTTATAATGTTATTTTTTCCTTTATACATATTAATATATAATAACATTTAAAGTTATTTAATTGAATAGTAACAATTTTAGCCAATCAAATTCAAAATGCATTATTTTTTTAATAATATTATATTCTAATAAATTTCATAAACTTAAGTCCCCTTTTCTACACATTCTTGTTACTTTCCTTGTTACTTCAGTGAATTGGTGAAGCGGTTATCTCTTGATCTCGTAACGAGGCCAGAGTTAAGGTTAGTGTTTAGAGGTTATGAGAATGTTTTGGTGGCTGACTCACTAGGTCTCCCAATCAAACATGAGTTAAAGTAATATTTTTTATCGATTATATATTATACTTAAAATGATATTTTTTATTGATTATAACTTTAATGTTGATGATAATTATAATCACATATAATTCTCATACCTTATAATTAGAAAACCATAAATTATTTCTCAACCTTATTAATTCATTTGTCCTTCAAAATTATGTAAATCTTTCATATTAAATGTACGAGTGTGTGAAATTGGAAAAAATGTCATGACAAGTAACGTTACCCAAACTTAATGTCAATGATAAGATATTTCTTTTATTAACTACAACTATCTACATTGTACAACTATGATACATTTTAAATATTCAGATTTAAAAATGGAAATACCATCACTTCCTTATTTCTAGTGAAACATACTTACATGTCTAATACACAGATAAAGCAACTAATAAAAATATTGCAATCACAGAGAAGTCTAAGAACCATTTTTTGTACCCATAAAACACAAATTGAAATGAACTTGCAAAATTTTCATTGTTTTTTTTCATAAAATTATAATTACATTGTCTAGTAAAAAGAGAAACCTACTGTAAACAAAAAACCAAAAGACATGGTATGATTGTATAAAAAAAAACCAAAAAACCTGGTATGTTTTTATCAAAAAAAAAAACCACTATTGATTTTTCCCTCCAACTCCATCTAAGTAGAATTCTGTAGAGAGGATTAACTTTGAGAATTGATCAAGCCACCCATATTGCCCTGCCTGAGCCTCCACTTCGCTAAGAAAAAACCACTTACAAAGAAAATCCCTAGCAATCAACACCCATTTCCTATGGTGCTTATACTGCCCAGCATTCAGGCCCAACAACAAAGGGTGCATGGCCACATTCTGGCCTGGGAGGAGAAGCTTGGGTATTTCACTTGCCCAAGGGATCCCTCCCTATTTCTATGAACACGACAACATTAACATTGTCCCCAAGGTATTCTTCTTTGAAAACCTTCCTCATCATCACTAACATGTCCAGCTTCCTCCGAGGTCAAGAAGAGATGCCAAAAAATGGGATATTGTAATATTAGTGTTGACCTGGTGCCTATCTTCATTGTGCAAAAAATATCTCCCCAACACCATTTTAACAACCTATATTACGAAAGGCCCACCCTCCCTACAAATTGATTGTACGATTTCATTTGAAAAGGAACCCTAAAAGGCCTTTTGGGCCTCCTCAAATGTGCATCTAAGCCTAATTGGAGTGTCCATCTAAAACTTTAGAAACCTTAAAAACAAATTATTTGCAGACTAATGACCTAAACAAACAATTTATCTAGCAAAGACGAATCAAGGAATAAAGAAGCTAGATCGTCTATAAATAGCCCTTGAATCCTTGATCGTTACTTAGCAATAAATTATTCTTTCTTTAATGGTATTAAATCCATTGTCCTTAATATGCCTCTAAATATTTAATGTAAATCTTTCACCTAAATGCATGTGTGTAAGAAATTAAAATTTTGTCCTTAATCTTTCATATCTGGCAATAATTCTTTCCCATAAATGCAAAAATGCTAGGAATTGGTTATATCGTCTGTACGAATTTGGAAGTGGTGTGTGACAAGTTAAAGAATGTCGCTTGTCACTGACAAGGCATTTATTTATTACCGAGTTAAGAGTTACAAGTTGCACTATAGGACCGTGATTATCGATACCAATGTGTAGTCTGCAGACAAGTTGACAACCCTAATTTGATACGTGTCAACATTTTAGTGACTTCCTAGAGAACTTTGTTTCCTTCAAGGCCGAAATTAAACTTTAGCCATTGATCATAGATCATCAGATGGTCTCAAATAATACATTTAACATTATAAAATAATATATGTATGTTAGGTTATGTGTATGTATGTATGTATGTATGTATGTTAGGTTATGTGTCTGTGTTATGTCCCATCTTTTGAAAATCGCCAATAAAATATTTTTTTCCCATAATTAACGAATTATTAGCCAATACAATAAATAAATTTTCAAATGGTACATAAAATTTGCCAATACAATTATTATTTTTTCCTTCAAAAGAAAATCATTCACCTCATATATTATAATTTTTTAATTCAAAAGAAAATCATTCACCTTATATAATATATATTTTCCCCCACATGACTGTATAATTTGTTGGGAATTTATGAAATTTTCATTCAGTAGGGAAAAATCACCAATACAAACTATGAAAAATCATGGATTTGAAAAAAAAATTCGCTTGCATTAAAAAAAATTTCCCCCTAAAATAATGTACGATTCGCTAGGATTTTACACTTTTTCCTAAGAGGGGTTTTTTTTAAAGTTATCTCTAATGAAAAGTGACCTATCTTATTGCATGAAAAAAATTTCAAAGGTAACTTTCCTTCAAATTTACCCTTACCTCTCTTTTCTCTTCTAGCAATCAGTGCAACAAGTTCATCTAGCTTTCTTTCTTCTTCTTGTATCTGTTCCCATTCATCAGCATATTCACCAAGCTCTTCTTTTATGTTCTCACTGTTGGTGCTCAGAATTGCAGACACTATCTTCCTATGTGTAGATGCTTTAAATGTTGTTTCAACTTTAGGTACAGAATCTCCAAATTCTATAGCTTCAAAGGTAGTTATCTTTGCAATCAACATTTCTCTGCTAAAGTTTGGAGTCAAAGGTATGATTTATTCTATAGCCTAAATTTTGGTCTTGTAAATAGGTGTCAATGATCTAAGAATCTTCACAATGACTTATTCATCTTCATAAGTGCCTCCAGAATTTTTGATTATAATCACAACATTAGTAACTCTTTGTACATAAGCCCTAACATTTTCATCATCCTTCATTTGTAGCTTCTCCATCCTTGTTTTCTAGTTTTGTAACTTCGCTTTCTTGGTAAACTTGTCTCCTTCATACAATGCCTCTAATCTTGTCCAATTCTTGTGTGCTGAATCTATATATTTTACCTCAGTAAATCCTCCTTTAGAGAGTGCGCTGATTAGTGCTCCCTTGCGACCATGTTATATGAAAATATCTTCTTTTCATCATCAGTAGCTTTTTCCAATTCATCCTCAGCCTTCATAGCCACCTGATTCTTTGTAATCATCCAATAGTTGATGCCCAAACATAGAAAATGAGTTCACATCTTGTTCTTCCAACTATCAAAGTTCTCAGGATAAAATTTTGGACTATCCTTCCTATAGAACGCCATCTCCAAGATCACCTCAAGTTGTTAAGCTTTCTCTCTAAGGACCAGTTTCTCTGATACCAATCATTAGGAATAATAGTCCACCAATACAACTAAGAGGGTGGGGGGGTGGGGTGAAATAGTTGTATGACAAATTATTAAACTTTAAACTTTGAATAGATGCAATACCAAATTAAATGAACATAATGAATGCCAACACAATAACATAATATTTTGTTGTCGAGGAAACCCTCTTAAAGGTAAAGCCCCAGTGAGAATTACACCCACTAATGATGTATTGAGAGTATAGTATTCTTGTTAGAAGATCTAGCCCTATTAGGAGCTAATTAAAACATTACAGTACACAGTCCTTGTTAGAGGACAAACCCTGTTAGGAGTCAAGAAAAAGGGTAGGCTCACTATCCAAAGAAGGTTATGTCCACCTTCAGAACTCACTGTTCGCAACACAAGTGTATGTAATAAATACACAATCTTTGAACTGTCTGATAGCAACTATCTTTTCTTGATTAGTTCTAATGAAGTACACAAGTTATCCTCTACTCTACACCCATCAGGCACAAGCTCACAACTTCCACAATCCTCTTTTACATCATATACATTCTACCATATCTTTTCAAAAGAAAAAAGATCTTACATATATACCCTATTACAAAATAAATCATTAGGTCAGCCATTTAGGCTTTCCTAATATACAAATAATTACATAACTCCTTGCTAAGATACACACAGTATCTAAAATAAGTATACAAAAATTAGAATTTAATAAATAAGGACCGACATCCATAATTCATGCTTGCCGTCCATGATACACACTACAACTTTGAAGTCGGGTTTCAAATAGGTATTCTCCATAACACACACCACAACTGACGTCATCCTTCTTTTTGTACCTTGCTAAGACCATCGAAAATTATTCAATACACTATCTGCCATCCCTTAAGCTCACATACACTAAATCCTTATCGCCTAAAAGATATACCCCACACTCAGAGACTTACTCTGTCAACTTCCACTATTACTGTCCAGTAACCAATCTTCACCAAATGTTCTATAACTCAACCAATATGCAATATTACATCATGCAATCTTAGATATAAGATCACATCACCTTCCTATACACACAACTAACTTTTCACATTCTAAAACATCCGTACAGTATCTGTACACTATAATAACCAGCCTGTTCTCCTCATAGAAATATATGTTGACATTAGTGACAAAACACAAATGACAACAATAGTAATTCCAACATCACTCAATGTAGTGATTAAACATATTAAATGTATTCAACAATCTCCCCAATGCAATAGCAATATCCAACAATCAATTCCAAAGTCTATCCATTAGGGTTCTAGATCTATCCCAAAGGAGACTCACTTATGTTTATTGAGGGGCTTAAAGACTCCATAAAAAATATAGTAAATCCTCTAGAGCCTCAAACACTAGAAGAATCGATACAAAAGACCAAGAAGGTTGAATGAAATTCCTCAAAGGAAATAACTAAGAATGTTTCGACTAAGACACAACATACATATGAAGAATCAAGGAGGATGAGAGGGGAATAAAATTTTATTCCTCCAAAGAACAGTGAGATATAGGACATCAATGCCAAGGGAGAGATGAAATAATAAAGGAAGGTATATGTTTTAGGTGAAAAGAACCATGGGAACGAGGGCACAAGTGTAGGAAAAAGAGCCATGTCCATAGAATTGAATCAAGACAAGATGAAGACACATCACATAAGAGAACAAAGTATGTTCAAGGAGATCTCAATAACATCCAAGTAGAAAAAGGAGCAAAAAACCAATGGAGATTTGAGGAGGTTCACTCCTAGATGTGACAACAAACTAGAAAGTTCGTATTAGTCAGTAATGCAAAAATAGTAATTAATATATTTATGTAAACTTGATTTGTTAATAAACATTCAATAAACTATATAAGGACATTCTTTGTGAGTGTTAAAATCTTGATTAACAACATTCTTGGCAAGTATCAAAACTTGATTAGACGTTCTTGGTGAGCATCAAGGCTTGATCGGGGACATTCTTGGTGAGTGTCAGAGCTTGATCAAGAGACATTCTTGGTGAGTGTCAGATCTTGATCAAGAGACATTCTTGGTGAGTGTCAGATCTTGATCAAGAGACATTCTTGGTGAGTGTCAAATGTGATTTAGACATTCTTGGTGAGCGTTGAGGCTTGATCGAGGAAATTCTTGGTGAGTATCAAAGATTGATCAATAGACATTCTTGGTGAGTGTCAAATGTGATTTAGACGTTCTTGGTGAGCATCGAGGCTTGATCAAGGAAATTCTTGGTGAGTGTTAGAGCTTGATCAAGAGACATTCTTGATGAGTGACAAACTTTATTTATACATTCTTGGTGAGCATCGAGGCTTGATAAAGGACATTCTTGGTGAGTGTTAGAGCTTGGTCAAGAGACATTCTTGGTGAGTGTCAAAACTTCATTTAGACATTCTTGATGAGCGTCAAGGCTTTATCAAGGATATTCTTGGTGATTGTTAGAGCTTGATGAAGAGACATTCTTGGTGAGTGTCAAAACTTCATTACGACATCTTGGAGCAAGTAATATTTAATAGAGGAGAAAATAAATACTACAATAGATTAAGATAAGTTTATCTTTTCATTTATTTCTTAAGAATTCAAAATTGCATATTGTGACATATTGTTAGACTATTCATATTATTACAGGTCTCACCTCAAGTTGAAATTGTGTTTCAAGGTCATTCAATCCAAATGTATAAGAAAAGATGATATTAGAGGAGCACAAAAGAAACCACTCACATTGAAGTGGAAATTACTTGGGGACAAGCAATTTTGGGAAGGGCAGACTGTAATGTTCCCTTTTCAGAGTGGGATTTGATGATAATAATAATTGAATATAAGATTATAAAATTAAAATTAAATCACAATGTTAAATTATTATTATAATAAAGAAAGAATATAGTATTAATAATATTATATATATAATATTATTAATAAATAAATATAATAATTATATAATAAATAAATATTATTAAGTCCCAATAAATAGTAATAGATATAAATTGATAAATAATAATAAATAACAATATTAGATTATTAATAATAAATCTATTATAAAATATGATATATAATAATATATCATAATATGATATATAATTAATATTAATAATATATAATAATATTTCTAAATAACAAATATTAAATAGATCAATATAATCTATTAAATATTATATAATTAATATTAATAATATATAATAATATTTTTAAATAACAAATATTAAATAGATCAATATAATCTATTAAATATTATTATATAAACTTTAAAGAGTCGCAAACTCTCAGTCTATGTGGAGGTAGTGACCTCTATAAAATATACAAACTTAGCAAATATCAAGAGGAGAAAAAATAGGGAGAAGAGAACAAGGACAAGTGGCAACCCCAATTATGTGTGCTTAACATTGAACCACGTTTACTTGTAGGAAGGCATCATAACATACTGACCTAATGATTGCAAGTATATACATGTCATATTTAAACCGGTATATAACATTTAGGCATTGTGACAACACTTGGTCTACTATCGGTATATTAGCCCATCCATCTCAAACATGTACTATCATACCTAGAATTACTCAGTGCCAATATCGGGTCAATAATATTTGAAATTGCACACATCTTACTAGAATATCTAAGGGGGTGATGGGGAGGTTAGGATAGACTAGCTAGTCTATGCCCTGATCCTCAACTAGGATCTTAGTGTTCTTCTGACACCTATGAAGGTCTATAGGATTCTCTTCTCAGTAAAAGATCCCTTGACCTAGCCTAACTTGACCATCAAGTATTGCTTTGTCATCTTACAACTTATCAAGCATTGCTTCCTAGCACCATCCCTTACATAGGCTTATAAGGGTCTTTTAGGGTTTAGTTACCCTCCCAAGCTCTAACAGTGAATTTGATGAATTCCAAGGTGTTTTTGGGACATTTGAAACAACTTCAAGGCATTAGTAAGGTTGGGTCATCACCCGATCTCCTACTTCCTTCCCAAAACAAGGCTACAAGGAAGTGCCCAATTAGGCCTCCCTCCGGCTTTCTAGGGCTTTTCACCACTTTCTTGCATTGAATCAAATTTCTTGTTCAAAAGGAACTTCATTTAAAATTTCTAACCTCAAATATTTTTGGGGTCTTGGGCCTCCATCTATCCGTACAACTCTTCTTCCAAGAATGAGGGTTTTTAGTGCTTTTGGAACCCCATAGGGTTACTGGTCTTCTTGACTTTCTCCACTACCTTTCCTAGATTCCTCCAGGTCTCTCCTTCACAATATATTTCCTTCACACATGTCCCTTGACTCCCTCCAAAGGGCATGCTTTGAAACTCTTCCCACTGTCTGCTAGAGCTCTTGCACTGCTGACCGCTCCTACCCGGACATTGCCTTAGCTCACCTAGGGCATGGTCAAACAAATAGGTGCACTCATTCTCTAGGGCCCTACATTTATATACATATGAGGTAGGGTTTGTAATTTTAGATTCCAAGGTTCCATGGTGTGCCCACAGTGGAAACAAAAGCTACAGCCCTACTTTCACATGTCTCTCCAAACTGGTAGAGAACAGGCTACAACAAGGAAATGAACCAAAATGTAAACTAAAACTTAAAAAATTTAACCTAGCACACACACATGAAGATCTAAATACACATAAAAAATATCCCCTACAAAGATTCACACAAACTTTCCTCTATTCACATGTAATCAGTCCATTAACAGTGACTGTTCCACACAATGCTTTGTTTAGACTGTTCTTTTCTATACAGAATCGTACAAAGTGATCTCCAACCTCATATTAGGGTTTTTTATGTCCTTTATAGTCTTCTTCTTAGGGTGTGGGTGTGGTTAGGGATTTTTTTAGCCACTTAGCAAAGCTAGGTAATATAAAAAGAAAAGTTGTTTAGCAACTTTTCAAAAGTTGTTAGCAACTTTTGAGCAACTTTTTGTTGCTCAAGCAACTTTTGCTCTCATGCTTCAAAAGACTATTTATAGATCCTACCAAGGCACACATGTGCTCAGACCTTAACCAAACACCTAGCCTAAGACTTCTAACCTCATAGAAAATCAATGATCTTAGGATGACAACATTCCCTGAATCATTGTGCCATTTACAAGAAAAGACCAACTGAACTTCTAGGACCTAGCCTAGGCCTAGACACTCACACACTGAGCTAAGCTCTTATTATAATTCCAAGCTTCACTTTAGAAGTTCAACAAAAACAAGATGGTGGGAGCCCTTAGAAGGGTGCTCTTGCACCATACTCCCCCTCAGCACAAGCTAAGGCACTTTGGGGTCTAAAAGAGTTAGATCAACTCCAAACTTTTTGAACCATCCTTCCTCAATCCAAGTGGCTTCAGATTCAGGCTGATCTATCCACTTGATTAGATTCTCCATGTAGACTTAATGTCTAGTTGTCTTCTTCACTTTGGATTCTAAGATCTTCTCTACTTTGGCCGGCTTCTTCTTGGGCATGGCATTGGTTTCTATGTCTTGCAACACCTTAGGTGGAGTCATACCTTGTTGTTGGATGTCTCCCTTGAACATAACCAGGTCTGCTACATTAAACACTGGTGAGATGGAAATCTACTGGTAAGTCTACCTTGTAGGCATTCTCTCCATATTTGGCTAGAATTTGACATGGGCCTACTCTCCTCATTTGTAGCTTGGTGGGCATGCCCTTCTGCATCCTTTCTTTGTTAAGATGGACCATGACATAGTCCCTAGTTTGAAACTGTACTTCATTCCTCTTTTCATCCACTTTAGCTTTGAGTTTATGAGTGGACTCCATGATGGTCTTCTTCACTTGCTCTTGAACCTCCTTGATGGTTTGAGTGAAATATTCAGCTTGTCCACTCTTCAACTCCATAGAACCTAAATCTCTCAACTCACACACTCCTCTAGGGTGTCTTCCATATACAATCTCAAAAGGACTTCTTCCTATGGTCCTATTTACACTGTCATTGTAAGCATATTCAGCCTAAGATATAACAAGATCCCAAGTCTGCCCATACTCCTTTGTCAAACACCTTAGAAAGTTGCCAAGAACCCTATTTATGACTTTAGTTTGGCCATCAGTTTGAGGATGGTATGCTGAACTAAAAGAGAGATTAGTTCCCAACCTTTTCCATAAGGTTTGCCAAAAATGACCCATGAACTTGCTATCTATATTAGACACAATACTCAGAGGGAGTCCATGAATCCTAACTATCTCTTTGAAAAGAGATGTGCTACATAGCTTGCATCATGAGTAGTTCTACATGGAATGAAATGACTCATTTTAGAGAACCTGTCTACTACAACATAGATGCTATCCATACCTGATTTGGTTTTAGGGAGTCCAACCACAAAGTCCATGCTCACACACTCCCAAGGCCTATTTGGAATTGGCAACGGTTGGTAGTCCTGCATTGCTTGAACCTCCTTTAGCTCTTTGACATACTCCACATTGCTCTACATATCTCTACACATCCCTTGCTAGCTTAGGCCAAAAATAGTATCTTTGCACTAACTCCAATGTCCTATTTATGCCAAAATGTCCACTTAGACTACCATTATGCTTCTCTTGAATCAGATTTTCCCTCACGGATCCCCTAGGTACACATAGCTGATTACCTTTGAATAACAATCCATTTTGAAGGGTATAATCTACAAACTCACCATGAAAATGGTTTTCAAACTCTTGGCACACCTTGTAGGCTTGTGAGAAGTCTTCATCCTCCTCATATAAGTCTTTGAAACCTGCTATTCCAATGCTTTGTAGCTGTACTTCTTGGATAGTCAAAAGCTTTCTACTCAAGGCATCTACTACCTTGTTGAGCTGCCCTTTCTTGTGTTTAATTGTGAAGGTAAAGGATTGGAGATACTCCATCCACTTCAAATTCCTATTGCTAAGATTCTCTTGAGTGTTTATAAAGCTTAAAGCCTGATTATCAGTAAATACAACAAATTCTTTTGGCAAGAGGTAATGCCTCCACTTCTTGAGAGATTGTACCAATGCATACAACTCCAAGTCATAAGTTGAATACTTCTTCTTTGCCTCATTGAGTTTTTCACTAAAGAATGCCACAGGCC
Organism: Chamaecyparis obtusa; assembly: GCA_027943335.1. NCBI lineage: Eukaryota > Viridiplantae > Streptophyta > Pinopsida > Cupressales > Cupressaceae > Chamaecyparis > Chamaecyparis obtusa. The sequence continues at coordinate 3,269,999 of BSBK01007013.1, read as the reverse complement.
TTCCTTCTTGAATCAATACACCCCCTACTACTACACCACTTGCATCACATTCAATGGTGAACAATTTGTCAAAAGTAGGTAAGAGTAAGATAGGTTTGGTAGCTACCTCTTGCTTCAATGTTTGAAATGCTTTCTCAGCTACCTCAGTCCACTTGAACTTGGTTTTCAATCCTCCCTTGATGGTGTCTAATACTAGTGAACAAATCCCACTGAAGTTTCTCACAAACTTTCTATAAAATTGGGCTAACCCATGAAAACTTCTAACTTCAGTCCCTATTTTTGGGGCAAGCCAATTCAAGATTGCCTCCACCTTGCTTGGGTCCATTTTCAGAGTACCCTTGGACACCAAAAATCCCAAATAAACCAGCTCTTGCTGCATGAACTCACACTTTTCTAGGTTGATAGCTAATTTCTCCTCATGTAGCTTCTTTATAACCAACCTCAAGTGTTCAAGATGTTCTGCTTTGGTTTTCCTATAGATGAGTATATCATCTAGATACACCACCACAAATCTACCTGTGAAGTCCTTCAAGACCTCATTCATCAACCTCATGAAGGTGCTTGGGGCATTGGTAAGCCCAAATGGCATCACAAGCCATTCATACAATCCATTTGTGGTTTTAAAAGCAGTTTTCCACTCATCACCCTCTTTGATTCTAATATGGTGATAACCACTTTTTAGATCCAACTTAGTGAAATACATAGCACCTCCTAAGCAATCCATCAAATCTTCTATTCTTGGAATTGCGAACCTATACTTGATAGTGATCTTGTTGATAGCCCTTGAATCTATGCAAAGTCTCCATTTTCCTCCTTTCTTGGATGCCAAGACCACTGGGACTGCACATGTACTAATACTCTTCTTAATCAGTCCTTGATCCAATAGCTCTTGCACTTGTCTTGCCACTTCCTTATTCTGATCAGGTGTAAGCTTGTAGGCTGCTTTGTTAGGCAGAGAGGCACCAGGTACAAAGTCTATTTGATGACTTATGGCCCTTCTTGGAGGTAGTGTTGTAGGGGTTCCATCACTCACAATGTCTTTGAATTCTTCTAACATTTGCTGCACTTCCAATGGTGTTTCTGCCTGTAACTTCTTGTCATCCTCCTTTGGTTTCACCATGATAGCACATCCTATTATCTCTTCATCATGTAGTGCATGTAGGAACTCCTTACCACTACTAAGCAACACACTAGGTGTTTTAGGAGTACCTTCTTCATTCTCTGTTATGGACTGAATCTTAAATGTTCTTCCATCTTTCTTGAAAGAAATGGAGTTTTCTTCTCCATCATAGATCACCTTCCTATCAAATTGCCAGGGTCTTCCCAATAAGAGATGGCATGCGTCCATAGGCAAGACATCACAAAGAACTTTGTCCTTATAGCCTCCAATTGAAAACTCCACCCATGTCTGCTGATTTACTAGCACACTCTGCTCTTGATTCAACCAAGTTACCTTGTAGGGGTTTGCATGGGGAACCTTTGTGAATTTGAGCTTCTTGGCTGCTTCCTCTACTATGATGTTATCAGTGGACCTTGAATCCACTATAACTTTTCAAAATTTTCCTTGTATCTTGCATCTAACTCTAAAAAGAGCTCTCCTCTGCTTGGGTTCACCTTGGTTAGGTTGCCTTATGAGTACTCTCCTGAACATCAAGTTCTCCCCCATCTCTGACTCTATTTTTATGACCTCATTGGTACATGAGTTGCTACTATCTTCTTGGGTATAGGCTACCCTCTTTTCATTGCTTTATGGCTTGTTAGGACACCTATAGGTAGGGTGCCCAAGCTATCCACATTGATAGAATTTCATTGTGGCGAAGTAGGAGCTACTTCTTCCTGCTCCTCTTCCTTTGTTTCCTTGAGAACCTCTTCCTCTACCAAAAGATCCTCTTGTAATAATTTCTAAACTTTGTTCCAAAATTTTTCTCTCCCCTTGAATTCTTGAGTCACCACCTCTTCCACTAGAACCTCCTCTTTGACCCCCTCTAAAGTCTCTACCTCTTCCCCTGTTCTTTGAATTGGGTTCTTGCTTCCTTCTTTGTTTATCTTCAAGCTTTTGTGCCATATGCTGACATCCAAGTACTTTGGTGGGAGTGAACAAACTCATCTCCTCTGCTATGCTCGGTTTCATACCACTTAGGTACCTTGCCACCTTGATACTTTCTTCTTCTTTGATCTTGGATCTTAAGCTCAACTTGTGAAACTCTTTAGTGTAGGTGGCTACATCCATCTCCTTTTGTCCAAGGTTTAATCTCCTCCTATGCTACTAGAACTCATAATTAGTAGGTAGGTATGCTTCTTTCACTTTGTTGACCATTGCTTTCCAATTGGAGATTGGGTTCTTTCCCTCTTTCTCCCTTTCATCTTGCAAGTAGTTCCACCAGATTAAAACTTGAACCTTCAACCTAGACTTGGCCACTTTGACCTTCTTTTCCTCTAAGATCTCTTCACATTCCAAGTGATTCTCCATGCCTTCAATCCATTGCATCACAAGCTCTGTATCCATCCTGCCTGTAAGTAATGGGACACCTTCAAGTGCCTTGCCAGTGATAGCCTTTAAAGCTTTAAGAAATTGCTCATCTTGGGTTGGAGGATCAGGTGTAGGCACATCATCATCAATGGTCTTCTCTTTCCCTTTGGCATCCTACTCCTCCATCCTATCTTTCACCTTATCTACCTTTTCTTGGACATCATCCAAGAGTTGCTCCATTTGCATCAATCTTTCCTATAGGAGTCTATTAGCTTCCTTCTGATCTTCCACCTTCTTAGCAAGCTCTACATTAGTCACCATTTTCTTCTTGTGTGATGATCCAATTGACTCTTCTGTAGGTTGAAACATCCACTTTCCACTTCCCAAGCCTTAAGAGGCTCTGATACCAATCTGAAGGGGAGGTTAGGATAGACTATCTAGTCTATGCCTTGATCCTCAATTAGGATCTTAGTGTTCTTATGACACCAATGAAGGTCTATAGGATTCTCTTCTTAGAAAAAGATCCCCTGACCTAGCCTAACCTAACCATCAAGTATTTCTTTGTCATCTTACAACTTATCAAGCATTGCTTCCTAGCACCATCCCTTACATAGGCTTATAAGGGTCTTTTAGGGTTCAGTTACCCTCCCCAGCTCTGACAGTGAATTTGATGAATTCCAAGGTGTTTTTGGGACATTTGAAACAACTTCAAGGCATTAGTAAGGTTGGGTCATCACTCAGTCTCCTACTTCCTTCCCAAAAAAGGGCTACAAGGAAGTGCCCAATTAGGCCTCCCTCTGGCTTTCTAGGGCTTTTCACCACTTTCTTGCACTGAATCAAATTTCCTATTCAAAAGGAACTTCATTTCAAATGTCTAACCCTCAAATATTTTTGGGGTCTTGGGCCTCCATCTTTCTGTACAACACTTCTTCCAAGAATGAGGGTTTTCAGTGTTGGTAATTTGGCTAATGTGGATGCATAGATGTTGTCATTATGGAAACATATGATCTCTATTAAGAGTGTAGAATCTGGAATGCAAGTATGGCAAGTTGAAGGAAGAAATTGTCTAAGTATGGATACAGTGATCCTGATAGAGCACCTGATGAAGATTTAGTTGGTGACGTCCACTGGAGAAATATTTTTGTTTGTGCAGTTAACTAAAGCTTCTACAAAGTATGAGGATACCCCATCTCAGTGTGCATAAAGTTTGGAGTAGTACGAACAAAGTTATTCGAAGTTTACTGAAGACAGTTTTTGCAGACAGAACAGTTTTGGAGACAGTATTAGCAAAAGAGTTAAGGGATTATTTTTGCTTGTCAAAATAATGACTTAACATTATGAAGGGATGACATCCTAGATTTTTACTCTTGGATAAAGATTTTGGAAGCCGACCATGTAAAGTTATTAGCTCTAATAACTCATATATTAGGCATACTTGAAATGTAATGTAAAAGATATGTGATATGTAAAAAGAAAGAAAAGATAACTTGCGATAGTTGTATATTGTGATAGGAACAAAGGCTATTATGCAAAGTTTTTAGTAGTACCATATTATAGTCAGAAACATTTTGTATTACCTGTTTGGGCAGTGAGCTCAGCTGGTGATTAGGTTTTGTAATCTAACTCCTAATAGGGTTAAGGCTTCTAACAAGGCCTAAAGTCCTTTAACCAGGATAGATCTAGTATATATTGTAAATTGACTCCTAATAGGGTCCAATATCCCTAACATGATACTTTTGATTAGTGATATTTGTGTTAGGAATGAATTCAAAGTGTTTTGACAGTCATTCTATAATAGTTGTTGTTGCATTCATGACTTGGATTATCATTGATGTCAACACAGTGATATTCTGGATATTAGCAGGAAAGTAGGTATAGTTTTGTTTTGCACACATGTTGTATTGCAAATTGGATTTTGCACAGTTGATGGTATGTTCTTTGGTGTGTTATTAACCTATGGTTAACAATGCAAAAATAAATTCATTCATTTGTAAGAGTTATGAGCATTTTGGTGAAAGCAGTGTTTAGACAGTGTTTCTGTGTAGCGATGTTCGGAAATCAGAGGATATCTATTTGCTGGGATGGAATCTGATTTTGCATAGTTAAAGGGATGTTGAAGACTCATTAATGATGACATGGTTCATAGTGCAAACTTTGAGGATATGTTTGGAGTAAGTTACAGTAACTGGAAGCCGATAGTTTTATGTGAATTCTGTGTGTAGCGTGTAGAATTTATTATTTTGTAATTGAGGCCCGACTCATTTGTAATTATTTGAGTTTGGTATATAAGAAGGAATGTTTTCCTTATTTTAATGTGTACTATAAAGAGTGAGATGGGAATATATGCATGAAGTGAAGAAAAGAGCTAATTCAGTGATGAAGGAAGACTTGTGAGTACAAAGATATGGAATTGTGATCTTGTGTAGCAGAGAGTGCAGTTTTGGCATAGTGTGAAGGAGGTAATATATTTCATATTATTCTGTTGAATAATTCTAAGATCTTTTAGACAGTGGGTTCAGAGATCTTGCCTTGAAGCTGTTTGGGCAGTGGGTCCTTCTGTCTTCCATAAACTCTTAACCGGGTCAAAATCTTTTAATAGGGATTCAAAATCTCCTAACAGGGATTTATATGTACTGAATGTATTTCATAAGACTCCTAATAGGGTCCATCCTCTAACAAGGAACTTTCATATTAGTGCATCATTTTGTGGGCATCATTCCCACCAGGGTTTACTCTTTTCAAGAGGTTCCCTAGTTAACATTGTAATACCCTAAAAATGGGCTATAAGTTCATTAATCTCCTACATCTTCAATTCGAATGAAATCAACATCAAAGTCCTAATCTAAGGCACATCTAAACATCATCAAATCTAATTGATTATCTTAAATTTTGCATCGGGGAATATTCCTAGTAATATTCCTAATTATCTTAATTATCTTTAATTTTATAATTATTTGGCAATAAATCACATTTATCCTAAAGTTTGATTAATTGAATATTTTCATATTTAATTAATTAGATTTAATATATTTGCCACTTAATTGTGTAATTAAATTTAATTCTATCTATTATTAATTATATTATTTAATTTTGACAATAAATCTAATATCATATGAATAATTGATTAAATTTTTATTTAATTAATTAAAGCAAGTTGTCATTATTTAATAATATAGTTTTTAATAAAAGTTTGATTAAATAATTGATTAACCCATAAATCAATTGTTTTATTTTTAAAAGCAGTTAAGTTGGAAATAAATTACTTTATTATTAAATTAATTCATAAATAAAACATGCACAATCATAAAAGCAGACAACTATCAATTATCAATTAAAGCTAAACTCTATTTTGAGTTAAAACTTAGCTTTTGCATGTTTTTGTGAGTTAATTATCTTTATTTAAAAATAACTCAAAAATCAAGTTGAGTTATTTGAGTGATTTATGGCTTTTCCCATGCACCTCCAAAGCCCTGGATTTTTATAAATTAAGGCTTTAGCTCTTCACAAATCATCTCATATTTTGCACAATCACGCTGGAGAATTGGAATTGAAGAATCAAAGCTCTTGCGAATCGACATCTTTGTGAGATCAATCTTATTTTTGCATTCATATTTCATATCATTGTTAGATTAGCATAGCATATCAGTTTTCAATAGCATTCATAGCATATCAATTTCATATTAGCATAGATTCATATCAGTTTTCATTCATTATTATTGCACAAAAAATATCAAAAATATAGATTAATTGCATTCAATTTCATATCCATCTTTTGCATTCAAATCCTTCATTTAGGTGTCATCTAGGTCACTGATCTCGATAATAATCTGAGAACATTAATCTCGCACCTACTAGAAGGCAGTAAATCGCTTGGTTAGATAGCTTTCAATTTTGCACAATTTTGATTATAGCTAACCTCTAATGTTTTACTGAGTGTTGTGTCTACAGATCAGGTACAATTTTCACACACACATTTCTGGCGCCCACCGTGGGGCAACCCACCTTTGCATGCTGGTTTTGATTTTTTTTTGGGAGCTAAAACCCCAAAGTTTCAAAGATTTAATTTTATCTCCCAAACGGCTTAGAATTTTGGTCTAAATTTTTTTTACAAGTTGGTGACATGTCAAGGAAGCTACAGTAAAAAATTTAGAATTTTATGAGATGTTTTGAATTTTTAATAAATTTTTCTTAAAATTATAGAAAAAATTAATATCTGACGCAAATCAGAATATTTTTCAAAAAGTTTTATATTTTTGGAAAGCTCTTTAAATTATACAGGGGGTCCATTCTTTGTGTTTTAAATTTGGACATGATATCATAGCTCAAATAGTCAATTTACAAAAACTGGTCTGTTTTGATAAAATGGGTCTCTAGGGCACAAATGAAGAAATTTTTTTAAAATTTTTATATTTTTGGAAAGCTCTCTATTTTTTAGCAGGGGTCTCTATTTTGAATTTCTATTTTTGTGGTCAAAATCATATCAAAAAAATTAGATCTTGTTGACTAGGTCAAATGCAGCAAAAAAAATAAAGTTTTGTGATGGGTATGCACTTATTTTTTTACATGGTTCAATGAATGATATGAGTTGTCATTTGGGTTGATTGCTGGTTATCATTACTGATAATAATTGATTTTTAGAGCTAACCCTATGGTTTTCATAAGTTGAATATATTTTGCATATCTTGTTTGCTTGTTTGCTTGTTGGAGAGTTCGTCACTTGCTTGCATGGAAAAACTCAAAAAAAATTGCTAAAAATCAAGTAAAATCTACTAAGCACGTTGCAAGGATCCCAGGTATTCTCCTTCATCTAATAATATTTTGATTTGGGACTTAAAATAAATCTCTTATGTGTCAAGCTTGTGTGCATCTTTTCATGCTTTTGATCTATTTCTACACACTTGCATAATTGATACTAGGTTGTGAACCCTTAAGGATTCATTAAGTAGTCTTAGAATACTTGTGATTGATCTTGATTGCTATCTTGGGTTATTGGACTCGCTAATCTGCCGGCCCCTCATTTCCGCCCCGTGGTTGCAATCTCAGCGCCATAAAGGGGAGGGGTCAACAGGATAGAAGCGTTAAATGTTCCACTTGGCAACCCTTTTGTGCTTTTAGGAACTCACTTGTTTTCTAAGTTGGGGACTCATTTTAAACTTGTGTGAGGTGTTAAGTGTTCCACCTTGTGGAGTCATCTCATATTCGCTTTAAACGTTAAGTGTTCCTCTTTCTACTTTTTTGGTACTTTTGGTAGATTTACTTTCGGAAATATATCTGTGCTCACATAGTAATTAGGCCCTATGAACACTATTCGTGATTCTTGAGAGATTGGATTCCTAGCGAAGTCCTTCCTTGATGATGAAATCCTTGTAGGTAGGGAGGATACTTAGTGCGTTTCACATTCAGCTTGGATAGTGTGTCTTCTCTTATTGATCGACACATTCTCTCTCCGGAGAGGTTGATAGATCACGTGGGGTTGATATCACGAGCTTTGGTGAATCAAAATTGGTTAGTGCATCTTCTCTTATTGATTGATACATTCTCTCTCCGGAGAGGTTGATAGATCACATGGAGTTGATATCATAGACCTTGGTGGAACAAAACTTAGTCTTAGCGTGTCGGATTAATCTGCTCGCTTTGTTTGGGTTAAAAGTGAAGAGGTGTCAAAACTTTGAATCTGGAGCCAAGTCCCCTTGTGGTATACTATTGTGAGTCATCTTTAGAGAGGGTTAACCATAGTGGACAATCCCTTCACAGGGCAAACTGCATTGACGGAACCTCAAGTGGTAATAGCCATTTTCACCATGGTAGTGATAGCCGCTATATAAATATCCTTGTGGAAGAAATCTCCACGGGTATGGTTCATTGTTGGGTTGTCAGATCTCCCTAACAGCTCTTGAAGATTAATTTCTCGGACTGTGTCAAAACCATGGTGCGCTGGGATTGGAGTTCACCCCTTTGAATCATAAAAGTTGCAGAGTCAAACCATTACTAAGAACCCTAGAGAGGTCAATTTTTCACTTTCAGGTATATGTGTGTTATTGCAAAACTTTTCAGAACATACACAATTAGTACTCTCAGGGATTAGCACAATTTGGTCACTTGATTGTTCATGCACAAGGTTGCTTTTGCCCTTGTTCATTGTTTTCAGAAGTGTTTGGAATCACTTGCTTGCTGTTCTGGGTGTTTGTTTATCTACTTGGTTATTAAAAACGATCAAATCTGGTATAACCTTCAAAATCTGGACAGTACAATTTGTAAACAATCCAAAACTGACGACCTTAAATTTTGCAAAAATTGATGTAAAGTTCTTTCTGGAGTCAAAAGTCATTTCAAGAAGTCAAAATTCGTACGAATTTTTGTCAAATGTCATTTCAGTATCGCCCATATGTCGTATGATTGAGAACCCAGAGTCGTACGAGTTTTCAAACCAGCAAATCCAAGGAAGTCAAAAACCTGTTAGCAACTGTCGTACGAGTTTTGTCAATTGTCCTTTCATTGCTACCCAACTGTCGTACGAGTTTAGCAACTGTTGTTTCATAGACTACCCAGTGTCGTATGAGTCTACAGAGTGTCATTTGGAAAAATTTGAGAGAGTTGTCAGAAATTGTCAAATTGCAAGATATCTAATGTTTCTAGCCTAGTTCTAGAATCTGTCAAAATATCATTGTGTCAAGAACAGAGCAGTAGCTATTGAGAATCCGTACACGTCTCAAAGAATCAGTACACATGAGGAAGAAATTTTGATCGCCGCTATGAGGAAACAGCTGCATGCTATGCAAGTTGAACTTAACAATCTTAAGAAAGAGAAGGAATCTAAAAAGTTCTCCATGGAATCTCTATACTCTTTTCCATTTGATAAAGACTTGTACATGTCACCATGCCCCCGGAAAAAATTTGAGCAATATTATACCTCTTCCACGGAGAGTGACACATCTAGCTTTGGAGACTATGATGACTATGATGACAGACAATGTAATGATACCTATGACACCTCTGTTCCTAAGAGTCCTCCTCATCGTCCATTCCTGCTTACTACAAATGGGCCGTCACATTGGATAGATCGTGAGGGTGATCCATATGATTCTGATTATGAAAGAGACTTTGATGATTTCTATGCACAATACCTAGATGATCCATCTATTTCACTTGAGGAAGAGAAATTTTACCACGCTGATTATAAACATGCATACTATAAGGATCTCTCCTCTAAGAACTCTCAAGCTGAAAATAAAGATTACACTCTCAAGAAAGATCATGTTAATGTTGGACCTTTGTCTGGTTATGGTTCCCTTCCATCCCCTACTTCTTCCAATACCCGTACATTTCTTAAAGCTTCCGAGTCTTTCAAATCTTTCACAGAACCTTCATCCGACACAAACCTTGATACTTTTCATGCGGTTCCCTATAGTTATCCTCCAGGGCTACCTCTTAAAGAAACTCAAGCTAACCTTCACTTGGCTACAAAGACTTTCAATAATGATAAACCTAAAGAGCCTAAGCCTTCATATGCTATAATCCCTACTTCAGCTAGTCCTTCACCATCTCTTCCAAAATCATCCATACAATCCCAACATGCTTCCTTGTCCTTAGAAGTGGCTCCATGTCAAGAGGACTCTAAAAATGATAAAGAAAAGAACATAAGGAAAGATCAAGATCAAGAAGCCTCCATGTCATCCACTCCTTTTTCTGATGTCTCTTATCCACCTCAGGGTTCTTTTGATCCTGTACCCCCTTTTTCATGCATTCCACCATGTCTTAAGTCTTCGCCTAAGCAAGATCAAGCTACTACTTACACTGTTGAGCTTATTGACAATCAAAATGACCTTACTACACTTGCACTTTCCAAAGATGATACTTCCATTAAGGTTGGTAAAAATGGTGTTCCTTCCAATGTCAAGCCTATTGAAAATCAAAAGAAAAATTATGCACTTGTGCTATCCAAAGATCCTTGTCAAGATCAAAGTCTTCCATCTTCTTGTTCTACCACTCCATGTTCACTTTCACTTTCTACTCTTCCTAAGTCTTTGCAAGCTTTGAACAATCCTATCAAAGAAGGTTCTCATATTCAAGATGTCCATGATTCTATTGAAGATCCTAATGCTCACTCTAAAGATGTTGATATCCTTGGTTGTCATATAGATGCTGATGAACTTATTGATTATCCTTTTGCGTCTTCCACTTCCATCCTTGGACCTCTTCCACCACTACAAAGATCTTCACGCCTTCCTTCCATCTTGGGTCCTTATGTCCCTTCACTTTCCCCTCCTAACTCTCCTAATTTGTCATCCATCTTGGGTCCTTACATACCTCCATCTCCCATCTTTCCTCAAGATCAACATAGATGCATACCCTTGAATCCTTTTCATCCACCCACCCATCTAAACCAGTCATATCCTTCTTCTTCTTCCACAAGTCCCAAGTCCTTTGGAAGTAACTTGAATGTTCAGTACAAGAAAAAGAAGCAATACAAGAATCCATCAAAAAAAGATCACCATGTCTCCTCTAATAGACATGGAAACATAAAGTCAAAAGAGATATCTAAGAAAAAAACTACAAGACAAGTATGGGTTCCAAAATCCATCATTGAAGATATTATCTCTAAATCATCAAAAAGAAATAAAAATCCTACGACTATATGGATTCCAAAGTCTCTCTTGAAAGAGTCTGGTGTTGAACAAAAAGTGAAATTGACATTAAAGCTTCCAAAGGCTTCCACTACATCTCCTTCCAAAAATATTCTTCCATTTCATGCCCCCAAACCTCAACCTCTGCTATCCATTCACCATATTCCTTCACGTATTCCTTCATTCATGTTTCCTCCACCCTCTTGCCACCCTTCAAGGTGTGTGTTTACGTTGATCTTGCCTTCCTTTCCACCTACCCTTTCACAATCCTTCCATGCATTATCCTTCTGCCTTCTATCATTTTTCTTCATTTGCCTATTCCTCCTATCTTCCAACCTCACTCACTTTACATAAAACCTTATTCCTCCATTTCTCTCTTCCATCTCCCTTTCCCTATCAGCATCTTTGAGCATATCATTTTGAATCCTTGGCATATCGTGGTTTATCGTTTCAAGGAGCATTATCTAAAAAGCTTGCCTTCTTCTAAAAGAGAAATAAAAAAAAGACATGAAATTTTTTTTTGAAAATGTGCCTTGGTGAAAATCTTGAAACAGGCACCTTGGTAGCAAAAGTAAAGAGAAATAAATTCGTCCTATGGTGAAAACCACTCCCCTGTGGCACCTTGGATAAGTACCATGATGAAAACCTGGCAATCAGACGTCATGCGTAGTTTTTCTACATATTTCATCCATTCCGTCTTCTCTCTTTGATCTTGACAATGTTGATCTATACATGAACATTTGACTATTTTGTGAGCTATCTTACAGTGATCTTGCTTTCATTCCTTCCATGTTTAGCCTTCATATCCATCTTCCTCCATTCATTTTCGCCTATCGCTATCCTTTTCCCCTTTGGTCTTGATCTAATAAAAAAAGAAAGAAAGAGTAAAACACAGTGCTATGAAGCCTCTTGACATGTCTACTATTTTGGACTACATCCTTTCCTGCTCTTGCATCACGCTTTTGTGACTTATCCTATGCTAGCCTTTCATTACTTGTCTAAATGCGCTTTACATGACAATTTTTCCCTAGCTTGGGTATTCTTGAGGAGTTTGCCCTTGAGGATTTCTTCCCTTCATTATCCTTTATTCTCTTGTCTTCCATCTCTTCCACTAGCTTGCCAATCCCTCTTGTTCTCCACCTTGCTAGACATTGGGACTGCACGATATGATCTTGCTTGGGAGTTTGCAATAGAAAAATATGCTATCAAGTATACCCAGTATCAGAACAATTATCAGAATCATTATCAGAATCAGTATTAGAACCAGTATCAGAACAATTATCATAATCAGTATCAGAACCAGTATCAGAACAATTATCAGAATCATTATCAGAATCAGTATTAGAACCAGTATCAGAACAATTATCAGAACAAGTATCAGAACCAGTATCAGAACAATTATCAAAATCATTATCAGAATCAGTATTAGAACCAGTATCAGAACAATTATCATAATCAGTATCAGAATTAGTATCAGAACTAGTATCAGAACAATTATCAGAATCAGTATCAGAACCAGTATCAACACAAGTATCAAAAAAAGCATCTCATGATTAATCCATCTCTATGGGAATACAAAACTAGTATCAGAATGCCTATAGGGGCTACACCTTTCACTTTAGTTTATGGGTCTGAAGCGGTACTGCCTATTGAGGTTGAAATCCCATCACTCAGAATCAGAATGCATGAACTTGTCACTGATGAAGACTACAGAGTGTCTAGGTTACAAGAACTGGAACTACTAGATGAGCGTAGACAAGTAGCGCATGATCATTTCAGAGTATATCAGAAGAGAATGTCTAGAGGCTACAACAAGAAAGTCAGACACGAAGAATTTCAGGTTGGCGATCTAGTCTTGAGAGAAAATCCTAAAAATCAATCCCATCGAGAACGCAAGGGGAAGTTTGAACCCAATTGGCTGGGTCCCTTTGTAATCACTGCTACTTTTGGCTCTGGTGCTTATCAACTCTCAATGACTGAAGGAGAACAGCTCCGAGAACCAATCAACGTTCTCCATCTAAAGAAATTTTATGCCTAAGGCATTCAGTGCTTGGTAAAATGTCCTAAAAAAATCTTAAAAATCAAAAAAAGTCCTGAAAAAATGAACATCTTGGTGAAAACCTAGCAATAGGTGCCTTGATGATTCACAAAAAAATCAAAAAATATCAAAAGTACAAAAAAATTGAAAACATGAAAAATACAAAAAAATGAAAAAAGAAAAAAAAAGTGCCTTGGTGAAAACCTGGAAACAGGCGCCTCGGTAGCAAAAATAGAATCTCTACCAAGATGGTGAAAACCCGGCAAACGGGCGCCACTTGTTCCAAATGCTCCATCTATCAGCATAATCTTGGTCTTTCCTAGCTTTCAGTCTTGCTTTAGTTTGTACATATCTCCTAGTTTGTTTCTACATTTCCAGTTTTCAATAAGTCAGTTTGTACACCAATTAGCTCAAGCGTCTGTACCTATCAATGTTTAACAATTGGGGGAAATCAATGTCATATCCTATGGTCTCCCATGTATCTTAGATGGATCATATCTAGTCAGAGTCCTTTGAAGCTTCAGTTGAGTCAGTCAGTCAGTCTCATCTCCAGAAAGGATTTTGCATCAACAACAATCAAATATCAAAACTCAACTGAAAACAATCTATGTTTTTTACATGCTTTTATCTCCTTGTATGCTTACTGATTCGCATTGAGATTTTTGCATATTGTGTCCCTTCGAGCTCTTCGATGATGTCTTTTATAGGATTTAGAGAGTGATGACTGGGGGCATAATCTTTTCTTTGTCTTCTGCTTGTATGTGAAAATCTAACAGCTTTGGAAATTCTGGATTGAAATGGTGTCCGACTGTAAGAGCCTCTATCTCGAATTGGATGGCCATGCGTACCTCGACCATTGATACCCAAAAAAAATTCAAGGAAGTTTGATCTAACTATTATCTTTTTGAGTAAGTTCTTTCTCCTACTGTGGAACACAATCTTGCCTAAGGATGTGAACGATAAAGGGTCACTACGGGCAATTCACATTAGATTTAGAATGATCTCTTGACTGTTTGATGTGTTTGCAATGCAAGGCGTATTCAGGTCATCATGACGTTTATGTTTTGATGCTTATACAAATTGCTATATCAAAATGGACATGATATTCAGGTCATCCTGGCGCTTGTGCCTTGGTGCTTATATCCAATCTGACATTTTGAAAACAAAATCAATATTCATATATCCATGGTTGTTGACCAGTGGGTGTTGTATTGATTCTTGCGCATACAAATCGATATTCATAAGTCTATGGTTTCATGGCTAGTGGGCATTGTATTGATTTATCCGGTTACCTAAAAGTTCAATGATGATAACAAATCGACATATGATCAGTGACTAGGTCCTAGGTCTTAGGTTGCATTTTATTTTGCATGTCTCTTTGCATTTTGCATGTTTGCAAGATCTCACAATGACTAAATGAACTTCAAAGCTTAAACAATTCTTCATATCAATTCTTCAAATCTAACAAGAGCTGAATCTCACACGAAGGTTCCTCCAACAAAGCAGCAAGTAGAATCCTTTTTTGGGATCAAAATCAAAATCTGAGATCATTCATATTATTAACTGCTTGCATATTCGACCTTTGATCATCACAGAAATCTAGTATTCAACTTAACTGATTATCTTACATCAAACTATCAAAATTTCAACTTGGTCAACCATGGTCAACTCATGGTCAAACCTAGTCAAACTTGGTCTTTTGGGACCTTCCAACGATGCAGAATGCATTCTCGGACGTGTTTTAACCACTTCTCAAATCAATTAACATGCTTCTGAACTCTCAACGTTGACTTTTCTTGTCAGATTTTAATTTTAATCCCGAAGGGGGCATGGTATTGCATATCATTCAAAGTCTGTAATCAAATTTGAAATCATATCTTTATGGAAATCATATCTTTCATCACTGATCAAGACAAACAATCACGTCTAGTTGCTGATTCATCAAAAGTCCTCATCACTCGGGGCAAATCTATCATCACTTGGGGCATATCAGATTCATCGATCCATATCAATCTGGTATTCTCTCAATCTTGTAAACTGTATCAGTTTTTGCAACCATCGGATCATAGTGTTCTTTCCTTGGTTCTTCGGCAACTGAAGGATTCGGATGTGATACCTGCTAGTTCTGCTAAGACAATCGAGTCTAGAACGGGTCACTCACTTCTTATCAATCCTAAAGTTTAGAATCAGGCATTTTGACACTTTTTCGCAATCATAGGTTCATTTGCTTCTACAGTGAACATTATCTTTGGTCATTTAGGACCTATTATCTCCATATCAATTCAATATCAATCAACTCCTATCTCAATATCTTTCAATCGGTTTCTATCTTTCAATCGATTTATCTTTTGAATCAGTTTCATATCTTTATCAAACACAGACTGTCTTTGAACCACTGCGCTTCGCACAGTAATTCAAAGAGGGGCAAAATGTAATACCCTAAAAATGGGCTATAAGTTCATTAATCTCCTACATCTTCAATTCGAATGAAATCGACATCAAAGTCCTAATCTAAAGCACATCTAAACATCATCAAATCTAATTGATTATCTTAAATTTTGCATCGAGGAATATTCCTAGTAATATTCCTAATTATCTTAATTATCTTTAATTTTATAATTATTTGGCAATAAATCACATTTATCCTAAAGTTTGATTAATTGAATATTTTCATATTTAATTAATTAGATTTAATATATTTGCCACTTAATTGTGTAATTAAATTTAATTCTATCTATTATTAATTATATTATTTAATTTTGACAATAAATCTAATATCATATGAATAATTGATTAAATTTTTATTTAATTAATTAAAGCAAGTTGTCATTATTTAATAATATAGTTTTTAATAAAAGTTTGATTAAATAATTGATTAACCCATAAATCAATTGTTTTATTTTTAAAAGCAGTTAAGTTGGAAATAAATCACTTTATTATTAAATTAATTCATAAATAAAACATGCACAATCATAAAAGCAGACAACTATCAATTATCAATTAAAGCTAAACTCTATTTTGAGTTAAAACTTAGCTTTTGCATGTTTTTGTGAGTTAATTATCTTTATTTAAAAATAACTCAAAAATCAAGTTGAGTTATTTGAGTGATTTATGGCTTTTCCCATGCACCTCCAAAGCCCTGGATTTCTATAAATTAAGGCTTTAGCTCTTCACAAATCATCTCATATTTTGCACAATCACGCTGGAGAATTGGAATTGAAGAATCAAAGCTCTTGCGAATCGACATCTTTGTGAGATCAATCTTATTTTTGCATTCATATTTCATATCATTGTTAGATTAGCATAGCATATCAGTTTTCAATAGCATTCATATCATATCAATTTATCATTCTTATTGCATCATAAAATATCAAAAATATAGATTAATTGCATTTATTCCATATCTAGAATTGCATTCAAATCCTTCATTTAGGTGTCGTCTAGGTCACTGATCTCGATTACAATCTGAGAACATTAATCTCGCACCTACTAGAAGGCAGTAAATCGCTTGGTTAGATAGCTTTCAATTTTGCACGATTTTGATTATCACTAACCTCTAATGTTTTACTGAGTGTTGTGTCTACAGATCAGGTATAATTTTCACATACACATTTCTCTTTGCATGTCTCTTTGCATTTTGCATGTTTGCAAGATCTCACAATGACTAAACGAACTTCAAAGCTTAATTGATTCTTCATATCAATTCTTCAAATCTAACAAGAGCTGAATCTCACACGAAGGTTCCTCCAACGAAGCAGCAAGTAGAATCCTTTTTCGGGATCAAAATCAAAATCTGAGATCATTCATATTATTAACTGCTTGCATATTCGACCTTTGATCATCACAGAAATCTAGTATTCAACTTAACTGATTATCTTACATCAAACTATCAAAATTTCAACTTGGTCAACCATGGTCAACTCATGGTCAAACCTAGTCAAACTTGGTCTTTTGGGACCTTCCAACGATGCAGAATGCATTCTCGAACGTGTTTTAACCACTTCTCAAATCAATTAACATGCTTCTGAACTCTCAACGTTGACTTTTCTTGTCAGATTTTAATTTTAATCCTGAAGGGGGCATGGTATTGCATATAATTCAAAGTCTGTAATCAAATTTGAAATCATATCTTTATGGAAATCATATCTTTCATCACTGATCAAGACAAACAATCACGTCTAGTTGCTGATTCATCAAAAGTCCTCATCACTCGGGGCAAATCTATCATCACTTGGGGCATATCAGATTCATCGATCCATATCAATCTGGTATTCTCTCAATCTTGTAAACTGTATCAGTTTTTGCAACCATCGGATCATAGTGTTCTTTCCTTGGTTCTTCGGCAACTGAAGGATTCAGATGTGATACCTGCTAGTTCTGCTAAGACAATCGAGTCTAGAACGGGTCACTCACTTCTTATCAATCCTAAGGTTCAGAATCAGGCATTTTGACACTTTTTCGCAATCATAGGTTCATTTGCTTCTATAGTGAACATTATCTTTGGTCATTTAGGACCTATTATCTCCATATCAATTCAATATCAATCAACTCCTATCTCAATATCTTTCAATCGGTTTCTATCTTTCAATCGGTTTATCTTTTGAATCGGTTTCATATCTTTATCAAACAGAGACTGTCTTTGAACCACTGCGCTTCGCACAGTAATTCAAAGAGGGGCAAAATGTAATACCCTAAAAATGGGCTATAAGTTCATTAATCTCCTACATCTTCAATTCGAATGAAATCGACATCAAAGTCCTAATCTAAGGCACATCTAAACATCATCAAATCTAATTGATTATCTTAAATTTTGCATCGGGGAATATTCCTAGTAATATTCCTAATTATCTTAATTATCTTTAATTTTATAATTATTTGGCAATAAATCACATTTATCCTAAAGTTTGATTAATTGAATATTTTCATATTTAATTAATTAGATTTAATATATTTGCCACTTAATTGTGTAATTAAATTTAATTCTATCTATTATTAATTATATTATTTAATTTTGACAATAAATCTAATATCATATGAATAATTGATTAAATTTTTATTTAATTAATTAAAGCAAGTTGTCATTATTTAATAATATAGTTTTTAATAAAAGTTTGATTAAATAATTGATTAACCCATAAATCAATTGTTTTATTTTTAAAAGTAGTTAAGTTGGAAATAAATCACTTTATTATTAAATTAATTCATAAATAAAACATGCACAATCATAAAAGCAGACAACTATCAATTATCAATTAAAGCTAAACTCTATTTTGAGTTAAAACTTAGCTTTTGCATGTTTTTGTGAGTTAATTATCTTTATTTAAAAATAACTCAAAAATCAAGTTGAGTTATTTGAGTGATTTATGGCTTTTCCCATGCACCTCCAAAGCCCTGGATTTCTATAAATTAAGGCTTTAGCTCTTCACAAATCATCTCATATTTTGCACAATCACGCTGGAGAATTGGAATTGAAGAATCAAAGCTCTTGCGAATCGACATCTTTGTGAGATCAATCTTATTTTTGCATTCATATTACATATCATTGTTAGATTCATAGCATATCAATTTTCAATAGCATTCATAGCATATCAATTTCATATTAGCATAGATTCATATCAGTTTTCATTCATTATTATTGCATAGAAAATATCAAAAATATAGATTAATTGCATTCAATTTCATATCCATCTTTTGCATTCAAATCCTTCATTTAGGTGTCGTCTAGGTCACTGATCTCGATAATAATCTGAGAACATTAATCTCGCACCTACTAGAAGGCAGTAAATTGCTTGGTTAGATAGCTTTCAATTTTGCATGATTTTGATTATAGCTAACCTCTAATGTTTTACTGAGTGTTGTGTCTACAGATCAGGTACAATTTTCACACACACAAACATATCTTGTGTTATTGTGCAATTATGTATGACTATCTTTCTATGGTTGATCAGTACATTGATTATATTGTTTAAAGCTATTGAATGGATAAATTATCTGATAACTGATTCACCCCCCCCTCTCAGTTATCTTGGGGATCTTTACTTTCTAACAATTGGTATCAGAGCACAGTTACTCGGAGAAGGAACATTCAAGGAAAGCTTAGTAGCTTGAGTAAGATCTCTATGGATATGGATCAACTTCAGAAGAATCTTGAAGAAGGTCTTGAATAGATTGATATGCTTACTGATGAAAGAAACTCCTTAAGAAGAAAATATGAAGATGCAAAGAATGCTATTGACAAATTAAAAGGTAAGATTGAAGATCTGAAATCTGAAAAGAAATCTGATATGCTTGTTGAAGATTGTGATGAATTAGAAAAAGAAAATGAGATCCTTAAGCATGAGTTGAAGATAGTAAATCTGAAGCTTAGTATGAAAGATGGAAATTTGAGATCTGATAATGAAAAATTGAAAATTGAGAATGAAGATCTGAGGTCAAGACTTGAAAAGGAAACATCTGAATCTGAAAAAGTAAAAGTGCAGTATGTGGAACTTGAGAAGTATAATAAAATTGTGAAAGGTGAATTGACTCAATCTAAACAACAACTTGAAAGGATATATTCAAAAAGTGATAAGACTGAAAAACAAATTTCTTTTGAAGAACCATTCTTTGATAGGACTGGATTTGGATATAGTATGTTTAGAACAAACCATGAAAGTAAGAAGCTAGATCTGAAGACATTTGAAAGTGTGGAGGAAATAAAGCTAGATGAGAACACATTGGAAGATCCACCTAAAGAAGAACCACCTAGAGAGAAAGAAGAATCAAAGCAAGAAGAATCAAAATAGGAAGAATCATCTAAAGGTATGCAAAGAGAATTCAAAGGTAGATGTTTTGCTTGTAATACTATTGGGCACATGAAGAAAGATTGCACATGTAAGCAATTTAAATCTTTTAATGGACATTGTTATAACTGTCATAGTTTTGGACATAGAGCTAATGAATGTAGAAGACCTAAAGTAATTTTGAATAATTATGATAGAATGATTGGGAATACTAACAATGCAGATAAGAAATCTATTGAAGAAATGAATCAAAGAAAAGTGGTAGTATGTTTTAGATGCAACAAAGCAGGACATATTGCTAGAAATTGCAGGTCACAGATTAACCAGCAAGGACAGAGATTTGGAAACAATGGAATCATTTGTCAAATATGCAACAAATTTGGACACTCAGCAAGATTTTGCAGAATGAACAATGGAGGTTATCATCATAACCCTAACCCTAGGAACAATGCAAGAAGGAATGAAAATGCAGGAAACAAAGAGAAAGGTTGCTGTAGCAATAAAGATGAAGCAAAATTTGATAAAGGCTCAGATCAAGGAGGTATAGTCAGCACTAAAAGTAGTCAGGAAGGTAATGTAACTAATGGTAAGGATGAATATTTACTTGACCCTTCTTTAAGTACTTAAATTATGTAAGTTTCTATAGTTTAGGACTTAGGATTAGTGTAGATTAGGAATTTGAATGAGTTAAGTTTTGCATTGTTAGATGTAGGTTTATTATGTTGTACTAATGCTATGGTTAAGTGTGCAAAAGAAAATATTGTGTTTTGCGAGGTTGCAGAAAGTTTTATGGATGCAGGTTTGCAGAATCAGCTTTTTGAGGTTTTAGCGGAAAAATGAATGAATGCGATGTTAGATCGAGTTAATGTGAAGTGTTATAAGGTCAAAATTGAAGTTATTATGATTAAAAAGCAATTGAAAAGAGATTTGAAAGAAGAAAAGTGAGTTGAGGTTGATTTGAAGAAGTTTGGAAGCAGTTTGCAGCGACGATCATACCGAAACCCTAGATTTGCAAAGTTGAGGTATTTTTTGATCTTTAATCAATTGATAAGATGGATATTTCTATGGTTCATAATGTTAAGGATAAGAATAGACCAAAGATTAAGAAAGAACCAGTAGAACCAACTGATATTGATGACAGTCTAGCATTATCATCCATACCAGACAGAGTATTGCACATTGAGAATGTTAAAGGATATTTAGGTTGCAAGTTTGAAACTTTGGGAGATGCAAATTTTAGTGATGATTATAGGAAATTGTACAATCAAGACATGTCAGTTAAACTAGCTTATGGGCACCTAGAGAATAATGAAATTATCAAATATTCCATGAAGTATGAATTCAATGATGAGGAATGTACCAAGATCATTTTAAGTATAATCCACAATGGAAAATTCTGGATGGAGAAAAGAGTTATTGATATAACTGCCAACCTAATTCATGAAGTTACTGGATTATCTAAAGTTGGAGAGATTCCACTGAATGAAAATAACATGAGAAAAATTGTTTTAGATAACACTGGATCTAGTTATAATGGTAGAGGAATTGTGATAAGTAAGATTAAGCAAGATGATGTTAGGTACCTTTGCAAGATCCTAACAACTAAATTCTGTGGTAGTTCAAGGGAAGATGACATGGCTGCAGGAATGATTCATGTAGCTTATCTTATGTGTATTGAGAAGAAACCAGTAGACCTATGTGAAATTTTGAAAATTTAGTTATTTGAGAACTTAGAAAAGATTAAGAAGGCTAAGTACACACAGTTTAGGTTTTCATCTCTGATAACCTATATGTTTTTCCATATTTTGAGAAGATTTCCTTACACAATTGATTGGAGTGACAATGTGAACACAATGGAAAGAATAAACTCAGTCTACATGAAGCACCTTTTTGATAAAGTTAATGACAGTGTGAAGCTTGTGTTGAAGACTTTTCAAAATATTGTTAAGAACAAATCAAGGATTCCTCAATCCTTAGTTGAAAAGCATAAAGATGACATTTGTTTTATGATTGACACTGATTTCACCTACATTGAAGCAGTTGAGCCTAGAATGGAATTCATAGACCCTCTTGGATATGAAATATCTGAAGCAGAAATAGTAGGATATGTGAATAGATTGTTAAAGTGTGAGTTGGATGGTCATGCAAATAGGTTTGGAACCTATGAAGAGAATTTCAACTCTACAATAAGTTTGAGAGAAAAGAAGCAATCTAGTAAGAGAGTTGAATCTACTATGAAGAAAATATTGAAAGAATCCGGTATGTCAAGTCATGAGTTTGACATAGCTAAGAAGACTACATAAGCCTTGAAACAAAGTGAAAATCTTGTAATTTCACCTGAGACATCAAGTGCAGATCCTGTTGATCCTATTACAGTAAAGGTAAAAGTTGAAGAACCTAAAAAAGATGAAGGAGATAAATCTTTTCCTCCTATTCCTAGAAAAAGAGTAAAAGTGAGTGCAACAGGACCCGACAAGAGACAGAAAGTGGTTGTACCACCTATACCTAGAAATGTAGCAGTAATTAAAGATGATGATGTAGTTTCAATCAAGAAGAAAACTTGGAAACCAAGAATTGAAAGAGTTAATGAAGATATATTGAAGCATGGAGACTTCACTAAGTTGAATAAATTCTATGATCTATATGGATCATTTGATAGATTGAACTTTGAAAATGCAATGGTTACACACATGATTGTGGTCGATAAGAAACTCAGCACTATTCAAGGTAAGATCCCAGAAGATTTGTATAACAAACTTATGAATAGAAAACAAAGAGCACAAGAAGAGGACATAAAGATGAGAGAACATGTAATCAGACAGTTCTGTGAAGTTAAGGATGAAGATCATTTGAAGAGATTCTTGAAGTCTCTTGGAAATTTATTGAGAACTAAGAGAAGAACAATCCTTATAATGGGAGGCAAAAAGGAGGAAGTACAGAAAGAGACAGAGCAAGCAGTAATGCAAGTTCTTACAGATATAGTTGCAGAAAAGCATGTTGAATCAAATCCTCAGAAGAAGCAATCAGAGGAACTGCATGCAGAGAAAGTTGGTATTGAAGAAGTCCCATCTTCTTCACATATCAATATTGGCAAAGAATCAATGGATATTGAAGGCACCAAAGTGACTCTAGAATTAGATGATGCTGTATTTCATGATCTAGGAAACATTGTTGACAATTTGGCTTTGGGAGAGCAAGAAAAGGTCACAAAATCAGAGAAGAATACAAAGGCAGAGGAAGCACCAACTGTATCAGAATCAGTTCCAGTAGAGCAGTCAGTTAAAGGCAAACAAATTTTGACAAAGGCCACTACCTCTAGTGCACCTTCTATACTAGTTGAAGACATTAGTGCACCTGACAGTAAGAAGAAGCATATTGGTTCAATGTTTGAAGACCTTGGAAAAGAAGTTGAAGATGATGATCAGCTTGAGTTCATCACATCTCTGAATAAAATTATTGGAAAGAATAAGAAGGTGAAAGACCTTGAAGGAAAAGTTAGAGTTTTGACAGAGAAACTTGAGAGTGTGATCAGCACTAAGGTATCTGAATCAGATCCACTTGAGAAAGCTAAAATGGTAATGAACTCTTTTGACTATAAATTTTCTAACTTGAAGGATATTGCTAAAATAAAAGTTCAGGAAGACTTTGAAGCAGAAATGCAACAAACTTTAAGTGTAAATATTCGAAATGATATTGATAGTCTTGATGTATGCATAAAGAATTTGAGGAGACATTTTGAGACAAGAAATAATTTGTACATACAATGCACTAAATCAGAAATCATAATAGCTGAAGAGGATAAGAAGATCAGAGAGAAGTCAGATGCTATTACAGCTGAGACAAACACCTTGACAAGCCCTAATGTCAAGATAAGTTCTATAGAGAAGAACATAAGGAAATTGAAAGATGAAATCAGAATATTAGCAGAGGAGAAGAACATAAAGATGATCAGGGTTAACATCTTGAGAGAGCATGTATCAATCAAGATATCAATTGTTGAAGATCAAATTGAGCAGTGTCTTTCAACAAAGACATCATTTCATAAGTTTAGCTTCAATTCCCTGCAAGCTTTTCAGACAGCAGCATACAGATTGAGTACTCTACTCAATGTTGCTAAATCCATCAGGAAGATATGGGAGAAAGATTTTGAATCTTGGAAGTTAGAGTTTGGTGATTGTGTTGCAAGCCTACCGGCTTTGCAATAACTGATAATAAGGTATAAAGTTTTTCAAATTTTTGTACACCCTATCTTTGTCATTGTTGTCAAAGGGGGAGAGATAGTAGAAAATTGATATATGTTGAGGAAGGATACTCATAAGGGGAGCTATTCTATGGAGTATGATATTGTATAACTTTTGGCCAAAATTTTGTATAAGTGTTTTTTGAAGTTTTGTTTGCACACTTAGCCAATTTTCCCATATGTTGCCACCAATGACAAAGGGGGAGATTGTTGGCAATTTGGCTAATGTGGATGCATAGATGTTGTTATTATGGCAACATATGATCTCTATTGAGAGCACAAAATCTGGAATGCAAGTATGGCAAGTTGAAGGAAGAAATTGTCTAAGTATGGATACAGTGATCCTAACAGAGCACCCGATGAAGATTTAGTTGGCGACGTCCACTGGAGAAATATTTTTGTTTACATAGTTAATTGAAGCTTCTACAAAGTATGAGGATACCCCATCTCAATGTGCATAAAGTTTGGAGCAGTACGGACAAAGTTATTCAAAGTTTATCGAAGACAGTTTTTGCAGATAGAACAGTTTTGGAGACAGTATTAGCGAAAGAGTTAAGGGATTATTTTTGCTTGTCAAAATAATGACTTAACATTATGAAGGGATGACATCCTAGATTTTTACTCTTGGATAAATATTTTAGAAGCCAACCATGTAAAGTTATTAGCTTTAATAACTCATATATTAGGCATACTTGAAATGTAATGAAAGATATAAGTGATGTGTAAAAAGAAAGAAAAGATAACTTGCGATAAGTTGTATATTGTGATAGCAGAAAAGGCTATTGATATGAAGTTGTAAGTAGTACCATATTATAGTCAGAAACATTTTGTATTACCTGTTTGGGCAGTGAGCTCA
This sequence comes from Chamaecyparis obtusa, assembly GCA_027943335.1. Lineage (NCBI taxonomy): Eukaryota > Viridiplantae > Streptophyta > Pinopsida > Cupressales > Cupressaceae > Chamaecyparis > Chamaecyparis obtusa. Next base: position 3,244,989 of record BSBK01007013.1, on the reverse strand, counting down.
GCTGGTGATCAGGTTTTGTAATCTAACTCCTAACAGGGTTAAGGCTTCTAACAAGGCCTAAAGTCCTTTAACCAGGATAGATCTACTATATATTGTAAATTGACTCCTAACAGGGTCCAATATCCCTAACATGATACTTTTGATTAGTGATCTTTGTGGGTACCATCCCCACTGGGGTTTTCCCTTGGCCAGGGTTTCCTTGAGAACATATGATGTGTTATGAGTTCTTTCTATTTATTGCTATGTTTGTTAATCAGCTTGATAATCTTTGTATGCACTAAAGTAATCTGTTATATCCATAAGTGGGCAAAAGAAAAAGTTTGTGAAATACTGATTCACCCCCCCCTCTCAGTATTTCCTATTTCTAACACTTTGTGGGTACCATCCCCACCGGGGTTTTCCCTTGGCAAGGGTTTCCTCGAGAACATATCATGTGTTATGAGTTCTTTCTATTTACTGCTATGTTTGTTAATCAGCTTGATAATCTTTGTATGCACTAAAGTAATCTATTATATCCATAAGTGGGCAAAAGAAAAAGTTTGTGAAATACCGAGTCACCCCTCCCTCTCAGTATTTCCTATTTCTAACATTCAGTGCTTTTGGAACCCCACAGGGTTACTGGTCCTCTTGAATTTCTCCACTACCTTTCCTGGATTCCTCCAGGTCTCTCCTTCATAGCATATTTCCTCCACACATGTCCCTTGACTCCCTCCAAAGGGAATGCTTTGAAACTCTTCCCACTTTCTGCTAGAGCTCTTGCATTACTAACCGCTCCTAATCGGGCATTGCCTTAGCTCACCTAGGGCATGGTTAAACAAATAGGTGCACTCATTCTCCAGGGCCCTGCATTTATATACATACAAGATAGGGTCTATAATTTTAGATTCCAAGGTTCCGTGGTGTGCCCACGGTGGAAACAAAAGCTACAACCCTACTTTCACATGTCTCTCCAAACTGGTAGAGAATAGGCTACAACAAGGAAATGAACCAAAATGTAAACTAAAACTTAAAGAATTTAACCTAGCACACACACATGAAGATCTAAATACACATAAAAAATATCCCCTACAAAGATTCACACAAACTTTCCTCTATTCACATGTAATCAGTCCATTAATAGTGACTATTCCACACAATGCTTTGTTCAGACTATTCTTTTCCATACAGAATCGTACAAAGTGATCTCCAACCTCATATTAGGGTTTTTCATGTCCTTTATAGTCTTCTTCTTAGGGTTTGGGTCTAGTTAGGGCTTTTTTTAGCCACTTAGCAAAGCTAGGTAATATAAAAAGAAAAGTTGTTTAGCAACTTTTGAAAAGTTGCTAGCAACTTTTGAGCAACTTTTTGTTGCTCAAGCAACTTTTGCTCTCATGCTTCAAAAGACTATTTATAGATCCTACCAAGGAACACATGTGCTCAGACCTTAACCAAACACCTAGCCTAAGACTTATAACCTCATAGAAAATCAATGATCTCAGGATGACAACATTCCCTGAATCATTGTGCCATTTACAAGAAAAGACCAACTGAACTTCTAGGACCTAGCCTAGGCCTAGACACTCACACACTGAGCCACACTCTTATTATAATTACAAGCTTCACTTAAGAAGTTCAACAAAAAAAAAACAAGATGGAGGGAGCCCTTAGAAGGGTTCTCTTGCACCAGGGGGTGTATGCTTAATTGAGGAGGTGTGTGATTGGCTTAAAGGTGGTTTCAAATACTTAAATACAAGTAGAGACGACTTAACTTTGTATTGCACCATTCTGAGACATAGTTACAAAAATATATAGTCTAATCAAAAACAACAAGTGGATTATTATGGGTGAAATCATCCTTGAACTGTTATACTAATTGATATATCTGATATAACAACATATTGTGATTATCTAAATGTCTCAACACATCAGATAACATAGTAAAACATCATTGCATAAAATTTCATTTCATAATTCATATTGAATTAGAAAAGAAGAGTTGGACATTGAATTTATAGACTATTATATGTAATTCTTTACAACAATGATTATAAACATTGGAAGATTGTACCATAAAACAATCTCAACTATTATAAAAATATACATGTATATATACAAAATCACCATGCATGGTCCTATTAGAAATAATAAAGACTTAGCTTTAGAGTGTTAATGAAATTGGTGATTTGACCAAGGTATAAGTAATTGTCCCTATTGTCTAAAGCAACCAACTAGGATACATTACCTTTTCAACACATAAATTAAAAAGAGAGCTTTAGGTGAAAGAAATGACAAAGATTATGTAGAAGGATCAACTTGGGGAACATGCACGTGTGTACCAACAACCACCTAAGTATAAGCTTCTGATAGATGTCTGAACTTTGCTTTTGTACTTTCATTTTTTTGTATTTATTATTGTTGTATAGCACATTTATGGGACAAAATAGGGGTACAAACTCGATGGGGTAGAGATGTCAATCCTAGGATCAACATTAGTGCAAAGTGATGAGACAATTTATTGTCTCTATTTTGTTATAATCTTCATGCTTTGTTGACACTCTTTATGCTCTGATAAGACATTTCCAAAACATTTATAAACTTATACTTATGTGAACTTATGATAAGTACAACTTGAGCCACAAAGTCTATGGGTAGTTAGAGTGACATATTTTGCTGACTATTATATATATAATGCCATACTTCATATATATATTTTAAGTTGTGTTCTAACATTTGAGTAGGAGTTGAAATGTTGACTTGTATATATGTACACAAAATGCTACTAACCTGCCAAGTAAGAAAGGAGCAATTCAAGAGTGGTGCAACTGCATTTAGCAAGGAGCAGTACAAAGAGTGGTGCAACTGCATTAAAGAAGGAGCGTTAGAAGACCAGCCATGGTGGAAGAATCTAGCATGATTCTAAAGGATATGCCACTACTAAGAAGGAGCTATCATTCCAGAAGATATACAAAATAGTTATGCTATATTCCCTCAGTGTTGTTATTCTGTTAGCTGCACTTATTGTAATTTGTCATGGTTATTATATCTCCTTCTTATTTGGTGAGATTAAATTAGACTTTTTTGTTATGTTTTCAATAAGCGTCAATCCTCTTTATAAAGGGATTTGATCAACTTAGTTAGGTAATGAGAAAATATAGAATGATGTATTCAGTATAGCAAAAGTTTCTCTTTTCTATTCTTCATGAGTTGTTCAATTTTTATGTAACCAGTTAAGAAGAATTTAATGGAAGAGTAATTTTGGAGTATCTTCTATGTTAGTAGTTAGCAGAAGCCAACCAAGGGGGCCCACTTGGGAGGTGGATTAGATTAAATTAGATTAGAATTACTTACTGTATTTTCTATGCTTTCAAGTAGAAGTTACTATTTTATTCTTGTAGCACTTGTAGAGATAGACATAGTGAATGTTTTGCATTGTTAGGTATGCTTAGAATAAGTTCAAAAGATTTTTGCAATAATTTCATTAAGTAGCCAAGTGTGTTTACTTTCCTACAACAATAACATAAGTTTCTTTCATGCATTTTATCTTCTTGCAGCATAGGTAGTATGACTCTTAGAGGAGCTTAGTGCACAAACTGTGCTGTCCCATTTCAAGTCTACGTCCCTAGGTTGACAATATAAATGCATTTCATGATGGGAAAAGTAATCCTTAGCATAGATGTATTATTCCTAAGAGAGAAAATGGCATGATTATCACTACCTATTGTGAGACAGTTCATTTTTGGTGTTGTTGCGAGGGATGGTGTCAAACTAGGAACCTTAATGAGTCATTTATTTTTCAGACTAGTTTCTTGTTTTTAGTCAATACAGAGTAGTTGTGAGCTTGCTTCACAAGTTCATCAAATTACTTGCATGCATCGAAGAAGGAAAGATGTTCATGGAAGATTTATTGCAAAAGAACCTATTAAAATGAAAGAAGAATTTGAAGAACTTGAGTTACCATTTCTTGACGCAAGTCCTGAGTTTGTTGCATCATCTTCAATAGAAGGAGATACTCATGATCCATTTGAACTTCATCCTTTTGCAGAAATATTAGCCACTTTTTTCAATAATTCCAATCCAAAACTGCCTGTTAACTAGAACCTCTTAGTTAATAATACCTTACAACCATAATTTCATTATCCAACACCTCCAGTAATGGCAGCTCCTACATTTCCATTTCCTATTCCAAGTCTTATCAACAATCCTAACCTCAAGAATATACCTGCTTCAGCCCTTCCAAAGTTCTATGGCCTTATCACAAAGGATCTTGACACCTTTTTGTTTAAGTTTGACATATTGTGTCGTAGTTTTGACTATAATACTAATAGTCATAAGCTTAAGCTATTTCCAGCAACAATGAAGAAGTCAACTCTCAGATGGTTCATGGGCTTAGGAGCAAATGTAGTAGATGATTGGGCTGGGATGAGAGATTTATTTCTAAGGAAGTATAAGGAATACTTCAAGGGAGGTGATTCAAAAGGGGATGACATATTTCAAATGTCACAAAGGGAAGATGAGACATTGGAAGACTACATATCATGCTTCTTATATAACTTGCAAAAGAACCCTCAACATGCATTACAGGAGGATTCACAGAAGCTAATTTTTTTAAGAGGAGTGAATAATAACTGCCTAGAAGCATTGGACCTCATGGATGGAGGAGATATATCTTAGTCTTCTTGGGATGACCTTCAGAAGATTTCTCTGAACTACTCTAGAGTAGAAGTGAAAAAATGAAGGGGATTTTGTCCAACACTGGCCAAAGGAAGTGGCTCTGGTATTTCAAAGATGGAGATTTCAAACCTGTTGTCAGACTTCAAGAAAGACATCATTAATGATGTTGCTACACACCTAGACATAATGACTACCAAGAAGAAGCATGCAGATGTGGAGGCACAACTAGCTAAATATTGTCCTCATTGCTGCAAACAAAAGAAGGATTGCCAGTGTAAGTTGGTCGCAAACTCAGAGAATCAACATCTTCCAACTGAATACTTAAAGATAGAAGGAGAGGATGAGCAAGTATTATTTTTTTCTCAATGTTGGCCATGGGCCATGAGACAAGGTATTCCTCAAGACCCATTACAAATTTAAAATCCTTATAATAGTCAGTGGCAAAACCAGAATGTCCAAAGTCCTCCATAGTATAATCAACCCACTTGGAATAATGCTTGGCCAAATAGTCAACATAATCAATGGTATCCTCCACAACAACCCTAATGGACACAATTTCCAAACCAATGGCAACAACCAAAAGGGAATTGGCAGCCCACTAACTAGTGGAGAGGACCTAAGTAATGGCCTAACCCAAATCATGGATATCCACCTTTGCCACCTCCAACAAACACACCTGCAATAATGCCACCACCTTCAAACATAGGTCCTCAAAAGCAGATGCAGTTACATGCTCAGCCTCATCCAAATCCCAATAGTCAACAACCACATCAGCAAATGTATTCTACTGATGCTCTATAGTACCCTGCCTATGCACTTAACATAGCTAATATACACTTAAGATCAGGAACTACCTTGCCTGCACCTGAACTACCTCTTATTACTGAAGTGCTAGAAACTCCTACAACATCAGTACCAATTCCAGATAATGCTTTGCCAAATACTATTGCCCCAGATAATGTTTCTAATTCAGCTAATGTTCATACATCAATTAAACCTCCTTTTCCTTAGAGGCTTAGCCTGGACAAACCTATACAAAAAGAAGACCAGCCATTTGATATCCTAGATGAATTAAAGAACATGCATATCCAGATTCCCCTGTTTCAAGTAATAAAGGATTTCCTTGTCTATGGAAAGGAAATAAAAGAAGCTTGTCTTAAAAAGCCTAGAAGGAAGAAAAAGGATCCTACAACAATTCATGTTATAAGATAATTAACTGATATTATGTTGGGAAAACTAGTAATTCCAAAATATTCAGATCCAGGGAGTCCAGTTGTGAACATCTTCATTAATGGTCAATCTGTAAAAAATGCATTAATAGATTTAGGTGCTACCATTAATGTAATGACTAAGGATACTATGAACAAATTGAGCATAGAAGGGTTAATAGCTACTCCAACAATATTGCAATTAGCAGACAGCTCTACTGTCACCCCTGATGAAATGATAGAAGATATAATAGTTGCCTTAGATTCCTGGGAATACCCTACTAATTTCATGATCCTATCACCAAAGGTTAATCTTGCTGGTAACCCTGTTATTCTAGGATGTCCATGGTTAGCAACAACTAAAGCAAACATTAGTTGTAGATCAAGGAGCATGACAATTTTAGATGGGCAAGCAACTAAGAAACTAGCATTGTATCCTCTAGCTCAACCTCAGCCAAATTTAAGTACACCTATATGGCCAAATTTAGGAGATGGGAAAGAAGAATTGAACTTTGTGGTTCAACTCATGATGTTACATAGGCAATATTTTCTAAAGCTACAAGAGAAAGATGAAGTAATTCAGAGAATTCTTAATAATGATTGTGTTGTAATCAAAGATATATCCGAGAGTTTTGTGTTAGAGTTAACTACATATGAAGACCATTTTGAGAATTGTGTTTTACCTTTAGAACCTAATATTATCCATTAGTTTCTACCTTGTGAGGTAAATACAAATCCTATCCCTGAAGTATCCATGCTTGACCTTACAACTACTATTGAGCTTTCCAAGGGTCATAATCTCCATGTAAATAATAAGCTGCCTTCACAACAAATGGAGCAACTAACTAAACTCCTGCAAACACATGAGAAATCCTTTGCATGGGACTATGGGGACATCAAGGGATTAATCCCCACACTATGTACTCATAGAATTTATATCAATGAGGGAAGCCTACCACTTTGTCAATCTCAAAGGAGGATTAACCCAACATTAAGAGAGATAGTCAAAACATAATTACAAAAATTGTTAGATGATGTCTTTATATATCCTATATCTGATAGTAAATGGGTATCACCTTTGGTTATAGTGCCCAAAAATGGGGGTAAATGGAGAATCTATGTGGATTACAGAGAGTTAAACAAAGCTACCAAGAAATATCACTTCCCATTGCCATTCATTGATCAGGTACTTGATACTTTAGCTGGTAAAAAGTATTTTTCCTTTCTTGATGGATATAGTGGATACAATCAGATTAGCATTGCTCTAGAGGAATAGGAGAAGAAATTCACATGCCCATGGGGAACATATGCATACTCTATTTTACCATTTGGGTTATGCAATGCACCAGCAACATTCCAGCAAGCTATAATTAGTATTTTTGCTGACATATCACATGATTGTATGGAGATATATATGGATGAATTTATAGAATTTGGAGTAACATTTGATGAGGATTTATAGAATCTTGAAAAGGTGCTGATCCAATGCAAGGAACACAATCTCTCCCTTAACAATGATAAATGCTTCATGATGATGCAAGAAGGAGTGGTACTTGGGCATTTTATTTCAGCAACAGGAATCCAAGTGGACCCAGCCAAAGTAGAGGTAATACTTACACTACCTACCCCTACTAAGCAAAAAGATGTAAGATCATTCTTAGGACATACTAGTTACTATAGATGCTTTATTCAAAATTTTAGTCAAATAGCTAGTCCTCTATACACATTTCTTACAAAAGAGGCTAAGTTTATATGGATAAAAGCATGTGATGAGTCCTTCCTGCAGCTCGAGAAACTTGTAAAAATTGCACCAGTCCTCAAAGGACCAGATTGATCTATCCCATTTCACATCCATACAGATGCATCAAATTATGCCATAGGTGTTGTGCTAGGAAAAAAGTCTAATAACCTTGAGAATGCAATTTAGTATATCAATAAGAGCCTCCATGGACTTGAATTAAACTACACAGTTACTGAAAAGGAACTCGTAGTTGTAGTTTATGCATTGAACAAATTCTGACATTATGTAATAGGCTATCCCATTTTTGTTCACACTAATCACTCAACAATAAAATATCTGATGAACAAACCTACTATAACATGCAGATTGGCAAGATGGCTTCTACTATTGCAGGAATTTGATATAACAATTGTTGACAAGCCAGGGAAGGAAAATATAGTTGCTGACTATTTGTCTAGACTTCAAAATGTTGATGCAAACACTACTCTGATTGAAGATGCATTCCCTGATGAACACCTGTTCCATATAGCAATAAAAAAACCATGGTATGATTACATAGCCAATTATCTTGCAACAAATAAGATGCCCCCACATTTCTCTCACAAGGATAGGAAAAATCTTATAGAGAAAAGCTTCCAATTTTCATGGATAGATAACAATCTATTTTACACTGGTCCAGATCAGATTATGAGAAGGTGTGTGAGAGAAGATGAAATATATGATATACTCCATGCTTGTCATGATGATCCATGTGGAGGTCACTTTGCAACAAAGAGAAAAACCCTAAAAATCTTAACAACATGATATTATTGGCCAACACTACACAAGGATGCAACCAGTTATACAACAAATGTGATAAATGTCAAAAGATGGGTCGCCCAACAAAATTAGATGAGATGCCACTCAATCCACAAGTGGTAATAACACCATTTGACAAATGGGGTATGGATTTCATAGGACCAATAGATCCTCCCTCAAATGGAAAATCTTACATCCTGGTATGCACGAACTATGTGACAAAATGGGTGGAAGTGAAAGCTATGCAGAATGCCAGGGATCAAAAAGTAGCAAAATTATTGTATGAGGACATTTTTACCCATTATGGAGTCCCAAGAGAGCTTTTAAAAAACCAAGGAGCACAATTCACTTCAAATCTGATTAATGAGCTAATGAAGGAATATAGTATTAGGCATCACAAATATAGCCCTTACCATCCGTAGGTAAACAGACAGACAAAAGTCACAGATAGGGAAATGAAGGCCATATTTAACAAAGACATTGCAATTGCATCAAAGGGATTGGAGCAGTAGATTAAATGAAGTAGTATGGGCCTATTGTACCACCTGGAAAACAACTACATGGTTCACACCATTTGAATTGGTGTATGGGAAGGCAAAAATGTTGCCCATAGAATTTGAACACAAAACATTGCACACAACTCTGGAATTGAATATCAATCTTCCTGCAGCACAATCAGAATGCCTTCTCCACCTCAAATCCTTGGATGAAATGCGAAAGTCAGTATTGGAGTGGATGGAGCTAATCCAACACTAAAGAAAGAGTTGCATGATTCACACATAAAAAATAAGCACTTTAAAGTGGGTTATTGGGTTCTATTATATGATTCTCGATTTAAGGAGATTCTAGGAAAGATGCATACCAAATGGCTAGGACCATATGAAATTCAGTATGTTTTTGAAAATGGAGCAGTCCAATTGACTACACTGGATCTAGTCCAATTCAAACTACTTGTCAATGGACACCGCTTGTGCCTATACCACAAGCCTTAAACAAAGGAATAATTCCTGTAGTAGTTCAACACACACAGTTCAATAACAACTCATGTACCAGTTCCTGCAGGAGAAGGTGAAAGCCTTCCTCCTATAGCCTCACCATAACATGCCTTCGAAAATCAACCATAATAAAGATTCACTTAATATGAGGTACATTTATTCATTCACTTTTCTTCCTTCTTCTCTCCAATTCATCTCATTTCTCTTTCTTCCACCCACTCACCATCCACGTCACCCATAATTTCTATTTTTAATGCTTTCAATAAACACCATGTCACCACTCACATGTGGTCACCAGAATCAATGAACTCTTATCAACTTGCATTTGTGTGTACGGTAAATAACTCCTAGGTATAACTCCCTCAATCCTTACTCACTTTTAGCACATAGGTTTTAACAATTATATATAGTACTGCATTAAATGCATAATATAGGCATTACACCAATTTCCCATTCTCGTGCTAAAATATATCAAGTGAGGACACTTGTCAATGTTTGGTAGGGGGCAGGGGAAGTGTAATAAATTACAAGTGTTATTACTAAACCATCCTAGTCACATCCTTGGCACTTCAATGTTGTACTTAGGCTTTGTTCTATTAAATTATTTTATTCCCACACATTTTTCGTACTTGCAAAATCTTGATTTTTTGAACTTGAAATGACTTGAAAGGACTATAATTAAATTGCGTGGTAACTCACACTTAAGGATATGATGTACTCTATAATCAATGTCATTATTATTGTTCATGTCAAGCATAACGAAGGTAATGTAAGTGAGAAAATTGATGTTTTCAAAAAATATATTGGGATTTCAAGAAGAAGGTATTTGCAGAGCATAAGAGACCAAAGATTAGCAGTAAATTGGAGATTGGGTATTACTAATATGGGTGGACAATTGTAGAGGGATGAACTAGTTCATCATGGAATTTTACTAGCAGATGTTGAAGTAGTCTGAAGATTTAACGCATGTGGCTGGTTGGGATATTTTCTTCAATTAATAGAATTCAATGAGGAGGTAGCAGCAAAATTTATGGGCACTTTTGAAGAGGGACAAGCAACTGTGTGGGGTTTAATAATTTTTACCACTGAGGAAAGAATTGCAGAGGTCACCAGGTTACCAGTCATTGGAGAGCACTATGCTAATGAGCATGACGCCAGGTCATCTCGAGCTCAATTCTCCTAACCAGCTGATCCTCCTCTCAAAATTACCAAACATGGATGCAAGAGGATGACTCTTCCTCTACCATTTCCAAAATTGGTGACCCACATTATTAGGTACTTAACTTGTGAAGGAAGATTCTCAAACCTGCATGCCCATCATTTCAAATTGCTTAGTTGTATAAGGAATAATCTTCAGGTTAATGTCCCTAATTTTCTCTATAATATGTTAAGCATTAGTACCGAGGAGACACAAAAGGGAAATGAAAATTCCATAAGCCACCATGCTCTAATAAAACTTATAGTTGAAAAATCCCTTAGGGATGTCTCTCCCATGACATGGGTAGAATTTGTTCACTTTAAAACTTTGCAACCCCGAGTTAACCTTGTTGCTCAACCTCTAGGGAATGAAGTAGAGTCTTTTGAGCATACTGAAGAAACAAATGAAAAAGAAAAAGAGCCAAAATTATCCCCAGAAAACAAGTCTTTTGAGCCCACTCCAAAAATTAATATTCCCACTTCTTCCACAAAGAAATGAAAATAGAAAGTTGGAAAAGAAACCCCTAATTTAGAAGGTGAAATTCAAAACCCTACAGTTTAAATAAATAAAAGAAAAAGGTTAAGTCCTTTAACATCTACTCTTGCAGCGTCTACTCCTGCAACATCTTCTCTTGTGGCACAAAAGCCAGAAAGATCCCACCAAAATATAACTGTAGTGGTCGAGGAAACAACTGTGCGAAGAAGTCCTTGCATGCGAGGGCAAGTGTCTCCACCTTCCCTTGGAAATCCAAATGTTCCAGCACTATTTAACCTACTCCAGAACCCTTTATTGAGTACATTATTGATGACTCACCCAAGCAAATAGAACCTCAAAATATGGAGGAGTCTCCAAATGTGAAAGAAGTTGGTGGTAGCATGCCACATGATGATCAGGGAATGTCTGAGCCAAGCCTTGATGTACCACAAGAGAGAATTATTGAATGTTCAAATGAGTCCTCCACAACACCTTGTATATTCCAATGTCTTCATTGTACCCTATAGATCAACATGGTTCACTGAGTATTTTCAGCAAGTTTCCAAAGAAAAGAAAAAGAAAGCTCAGTTGCAAGAATTTCCCTCACCAACAATACAGACTATACTCTTTAATTTATACAATCAATTTGTTTTCCAAAAGACCCAGTGGAAACAAGAAAGAAACAAAATGCAACAAGAGATATTTGATAAGGATGAGGAAATTGAATCTCTCAAGTAGTAGATAGAGAAACAGAAACAACAAATGAACAAAGCCCTTAAACTAGCTGATTAGGTCATAGCTTGTAGACCACCACCCAGGGTTTATGCTATTTTTTTAAAAGAGCAATTACTCTTGTTTCAACTCATGATGACTATGAAGGCTATAGATTGTGAATTCAAGTCAACCTAGGAATTCTATGGACTATATCAAACTCTTCCCCCATGGCAGCAAAATTTACTATGTGAACTATATTTGCATAACTTTATCATTCCACATGAGATAGAATGGAATCCTTTACTCTATATAGGGGATATCCATTTGAGAGATTTGATGTCATGGATGCATAATGAAGGAAACTATGATAGGTAGTTGAACATTTACAAAGATTTAGAGAAATCTAAACCCTTACCTCTAAGGGCTGAATCACATAAGCCTGATGTCCTCTTGAGAGATTGGCTCAATTTAACCTATGGAAAATAGAAGCCTGAAATCAAGGAAAAGGTCTTTGCATTAAGAGACAGGGTCTACATAAAATACCAGGGATTGCCCTACTTTTCATTTCAAAGAGGTCTTGCAGGGGTAAGGAGCCGGTGGAATAGATTACTAGAGGCCTTTAAGAAAATAGAGCCACACAACCCAATCAACTTTGAGGCAACAAAAAATAGAGAAACCAAATATATGTAGTTGGGGCATCAGATTAGAAGATAGTTGTGGATGCCTTTGTCTTTCCAACCACCTACACTCCTATGGCTGCTGTATGACATCAATACCACCAGATTGGATCATTTGCAGGAGGAGCATCGAGGAGATTAATTGGAAAGAACAAGAGGATTTTATTACACCTTCAAGAGTGGAAAGAAGGGAAAGACAACTTTTAGTTATTTCAGGTCTACATCTAGGAGATGCAATGCTTGAGGACAAGCATTATGTTCAGGAGGGGGCAGATGATGAGACAATTTATTGTCTCTATTTTGTTATAATATTCATGCTTTGTTGACACTCTTTATGCTTTGGTAAGATATTTCCAAAACATTTATAAACTTATACCTATGTGAACTTATGATAAGTACAACTTGAGCCACAAAGTTTATGGGTAGTTAGAATGACATGTTTTACTGACTATTATATATATAATGCAGTACTTCATATAGCTATTTTAAGCTATTTTCTAACATTTGAGTAGGAGTTGAAATGTTGACTTGTATATATGTACACCAAATGCTACTAACCTACCAGGTAAGGAAGGAGTAGTTCAAGAGTGGTGTGATTGAATTTAGCAAGGAGCAGTACAAAGAGTGGTGCAACCGCATTAAAGAAGGAGCGTTAGAAGACTAGCCATGGTGAAAGAATCCAACATGATTCTGAAGGATATGCTACTACTAAGAAGGAGTTGTCATTCCAGAAGATACACGAAATAGTTATGCTATATTCCCTCAGTGTTGTTATTTTGCTATTTGCACTTATTGTAATGTGTCGTGGTTATTATATCTCCTTCTTATTTTGTGAGATTTAATTAGAATTTTCTGTTATGCTTTCAATAAGCCTCAATCCTCTTTATAAAGGGATTTGATTGACTTAGTTAGGTAATGAGAAAATATAAAATGATGTATTCAGTATAGCAAAAGTTTCTCTTTTCTATTCTTCATGAGTTGTTCAATTGTTATGTAACCAGCTAAGAAGAATTTAATGGAAGAGTAATTTTGGAGTATTTTCTATGTTAGTAGTTAGCAGAAGCCAACCAAGGGGGCCCACTTGGGAGGTGGATTAGATTAAGTTAGAGTATAATTTCTTACTATATTTTATGTGCTTTCAAGTAGAAGTTACTATTTTATTCCTGCAGCATTACTACTATGAATGTTTCTGCAACACTTGCAAAGATAGACATAGTGAATGCTTTACATTGTTAGGAAGGCTTAGAATAAGTTCACAAGCTTTCTACAATAATTTCATTAAGTAGTCAAGTGTGTTTAATTTCCTACAGCAATAGCATAGGTTTCTTTCATGCATTTTATCTTCCTACAGCATAGGTAGTATGACTCTTAGAGGAACTTAGTGCACAAACTATGCTGTCCCATTTCAATTCTACATCCCTGGGTTGAAAATCTAAATTCATTTCATGATGGGAAAAGTAATCCTTAGCATAGATGTATTATTCCTAAGAGAGACAATGGCATGATTATCATTACCTATTGTGAGACTATTCACAAATGTCAATCCTAGGATCAATGTCTGTGAAAGCGCTAGGGGATAATGGTAAATAGAGACATAGTTTGGGTGACCAATGTTTCCATTCTTGTGGGGAAAATTAGGGTTTGGGATTAATTATCATTTACACCAATAGGTGCATATGCCAATTGATGTTTGTGCCTACCAATTGGTCTTCTTTCCTAGTAAAGCTGGGGGGTTATGAGAAAGGGGTGAAAGGGACTCAAGTAATGTTTAGAAACACTCAAAGTGGGGTTCGGGTGACAATAGGGACAAGATGCCCCATCTTGGATTAGGATGGGAACATGATTAGACAAGGTTAAGAAAAGGTGAACTGACTCAAGGTTGGTGGATGTAGGTTGTTTTTCCTCTACTTGGGTCTTGGGAGTACTCATTGACAACTATGGAGTTGCAAGAGCAGCTCACTAAGTAGGATTGGTTGTTGGTTATGTCTTTGGGATGGGATTATGTGCACCAGTGGCCTTAGCTATGTGCACATAATGAGGTGATGAATGCACTATTAAAGAGGTGGTATAGTGAGACCTCCTCATTTCACCTCTTGACCATGGAGAATAATATTGCATCACTCAATGTCTAGAGGATATACCAAGTGTCAATAGGAGGGGTCATTCTTGAGTACAAATTAGAGGATGTGGACTATTACATGCATTTAGCATTCAATTGGTTGATGGGGAGGATACCCATGAGTGCCACATAGATGAGATGATGATTGATAATGGAGAGGAGATTACCTTGACTAGAATTGTACCTAGAAGGATTGACCAAAGGTTAGATGCTACCATACCTCTCAGAACATGGATTTTATATTGGGTGGGACAACACCTTGTATTTCATGATGTAGATAGCTACTGTATATTGATGGGGCTACCCTATGCTAGGTCAATTGTATCACCATATAAACATGTGTATATCAAGGATACAAGAACATGGGAATAGGTGTTACACTATTGTTAGTCTTGGCATATGATCACATTATAGAGCTCCGATCACTAAGGGTGTGAGATTGTCAAAGAGATGATCCAAATGCATGTAGGCATCATCTACCACTATGTTATTCTTCAATTGGTGCTATAGGGTTTTGGTGGCAGATCTTGGATGATTTACAAGTGTTTACTTGAACACCTTATAAGGACCGTGAGCCATGGAGAGGGGTGGAGGGGGATGGAGAGATGACATTTACTATATATAATTCATGTAGACAAATTATTGGCTCATGGGTAGGACCATCCATCATATCAAGGGCTATAGGTTGACATGGGTGATGAGGTAGTTTGGAATCATACAAGATGTGATTAGGGATACAATACAACACCCACACATCACTAGGGAGATAGGTGTATGAGGATAGTACAAAAATATTATGTTATTCAAGACTAGCTAGTTAGCTATGGAGATAGATGGATGGGTGAGGAGGCTATTAGTATAGGATGCAAGAGTGACTGTAGCATATACAACATGGTGGTCAACTCACAAAGAAATTATATTGACATATCCCAGACCTTTCACAAGTGATGAACACCCTAGGGATGACATTTATGTGGATGAGTAGGGAGGGTGGTGATGGGGGTGATGGTGGAGGATAATTCCTATGGAAGAGTCCTTAGTGGTAGGAGGAGCGAAGGTATGGAGATAGAGGGCCCCATGAGCCAAGATAGAGAGGGAACCCTCATAGGCATAGGGTCAGGGTGTACAAATATAGGTTGGAGTTGCACAAGTATAGGGAAGGTATAAGTACCTAAGAAAAAAGGTCACATGAGAGGATCCAAACCACAAGAAACAAGATGGTTGTCAAATATAGTGCCTAGGAGAGAGATTAAGTGCATCCAAGATTGATTGAGACTCATTACTAGGGAGAGAGATGAGAGAAGATCTCAAGTAGTCAACCTAGAGCTAGAGAGGGATACAATCACAATGGAGAGGGATAGCCTATAGGAAGAGATAGCACGATTATAGGGAGAGAGAGAGAGATGCGTAGTGAGCATGAGATAATAATTTAGGGTCAACCTTATTAGTTGTAAAGAGATAAGGGGATGCAACATAGAGCCATGCTGAGGGGTTATAGAGATTTCTAGGGATCAATTTAGAGGAGGTTGGGAGGTTTCAGATGGAGAAAATATAGGAGTGGGTTGAGATCGGGGTAGGGGATACAAAGACTGAGTTGGGTGGGGCTTAGGAGTGGATAGTGCAACTTAGAGAAAATCTAGTAGAGGCTCAGAGCAGCTCAATACATACCTAAGTGGGAGATATATTGACAAGAAGTGGTAGTAGGGGGTCTCACATAGGTGGCCAGTAATGCTTTTTTAACCCATAAGATAGAAAATATACAAGGGCAAGAGGTAAATTACTACCAAACCCTATGACAATGAAAGGGGGCTTGAGCAACAACCTTTTTGGAGTGGATGTAGTTACTGAGGGTCAGGGGTTTAGTTGCATTTGGGGGATCTATGGGTATGGGGGCTTCGAGGCTACCGATAGAAGATGACATGAAGGTTGGAGGAGAGGGCCAGGGACCCACCCAACCATGACAACTAGAGAATCCCATCCAGTCACCACACACAGACACACAGACACACTTTTTACTATTTTTAAGATTATGACTATGAAATGATTATATGTATGCATTTGTTTGATGTTCATATTGATGGACTTGAGGTTTTCTATATAAGTTACGTTGGAAATTGATGGACATTGGGAAATGGACTTTTATTATGATGATATAGACTACAACTTTGTAGATGGATATTGATGATTTATATGATGATTTAGATGATCTCCTATATGTTCTTTCTATGTGTATGCATGAATGTATATATACTATGTCATGATTTCTATGTGATTTTTATATGGGACTGACACCTTATGATGCATGATGCTTAGGTATATGTTTATGAGATACATCTATATGACATGTTTATTATGATGATGATGGCCCTATCATCTGTGATGCAGGTATGCATGGAGGAATATGATTATGCATGTGATGCATATACTATTATGTGATGCATATGGTTTATGAATGTATGTTGCATAGATTATATGTATTTAATGTGATGCATATAGATTATGTGTGTATGATATCTAAAATGTGATGCAATCAACTAATGAGATGAAATTAATATGTGTAATGATGTGATACAATCAAGTGATACTATATGAAACTAAATGAATACATAAATGAATTCATATGCCTAATGAACCTAATATGCAAATTAATAATGGATATATAAATTAATAAATAAAACAAATACATGAATGCAAATGAATGTAATGGATAATGGGATTAATGAATATGCAATGTTACATGTAACTAAAATGAATATGTAATTAAAATGAGACCTAAACTATAATGAACTAAGATGATATTAAATGTTAATGAAATGAACACGAGACCTAAATGTGATGACATATAATGCAAATTAAAGAAATGTAAATATAACTAATAAAATGAATGAAATGTGAATGAAACTAATGAGATGCAGATGATATGCAGCTAAGATTTATGATCTTAATATGCACCTAAGATGAGACATAAATGATATGAGATGTAATGAAATGCACTTGAAATCTACTAAACCTAAAATGGCATGTACCTAAATGAAATGGAGTGCAACTAAGACCACTAAATGGAATGCCTTTGCGCATGTCATAGTGATTGGGAGGGACACTTAATGAGGTAGGAGGTAGAAATAAATAAGAGCCTCAAAATTCAGAATGCAAATGAAACTAAATGCAACTAAAAAAAATGCAATGGGGATTGAGGATTTAGTTATGTTGAATGTGGAGAGCATACCCTAGTTTGATTTTGTAGAAAGAGTTATGCATCACACTTTAGAAAAACATGGATGAAATTATTCCTTTTCGTGGACTAGAATCTTAGATAGGCAAGATAAATTTAGGAACATGCATTTATATTATCAATCTATGTGGAACCTATGTAGTGAAAATGCATGAGGAGGTCATAGTACACCCAAGTCTTTTACAAAGACTTATTATTTATTTATTTTAAGATATAAATAATAATAAAGTAATATAGATACATTAAATTATTATAATTTATGTATTAATATAAATAATTCCAAAGAAAATATTAAGGCATAAATCCTTCTCGATCATATTAGGGTTAAAACCCTAAAAACAAAAACACTGACTATTTGACCTTCATTTTTTCATTTTCACTATCAATTTTGAGCTCTCTCTTCTCTATGGCCAAGACTATGGTTTCATGTGGAGAATTGAAGGGTTTCTTCTATAGCTCTTGTGCATATCATTGGTAATCATTCCACTTTGTGAGAAAAAACCTTCATTTAAGCTCTATCTATGCAAAAATATTAGAAATTTTTGGCATTTTTGTGTATCTTTTAATAAGTGAGTTGGCTTCATTCATGGAAAATATCTTTGTTTTATTATATCTTCTTTAATGATTCTCTTTATCTCTTTATATTTTATTTTCTTTCTCAAGGGTCATAAAGTCTGTCTATTTCGAGGAAAAAAGACAATATTCACAATATCTTATGTATATTTAATATCTCTACTACAACTTTTCTTTCTTTTTCAGTCTACGATGAGTTGTATACACTTGTGAAAAGACTTTTTGATGGGTATGCATCTCCTATGCAGGCCATGACTTATAAATTAAACCCTAATATTCTTTTTTCCTTTCCTCTTCATTATTTTTATAAAATGAAATTCATTGATGAAATGCCAAGGATCTTTTATGGGTTTTCTTATATCACTTCGAGTCATGGTTCCTCCGATGTGGATATTTTCAAATAATAAAGAAAGATAAGAAACCCTTATGTTTCATGAGATCCCTTCTAAAATATAGAAATTATAAAAACTTTGAGCTTTGTGTTTGTAAAGAATACGTTGATGGTTTTATAAATATATGAGTTTCTTTTCCTCTGTTTCTAGAGACATTCTTGTAGCTCTAAAATATTTTGTTACCTTGCATTGCTTTGAATACCTCATATTCTTTATTTGTTACTTCCCTATAACAAAGAAGACCCCAATAAGTGAAAGATACATTGACATGGATTTAATGATCATATTTATATTTTAACTCAAGATTTAACCCCTTTGTTTCTAAATATTATCTTTAATTCTCTACTATTGGCACTTTTTTTGGGTAAAATTTAAGGGTTTCAGTACTATAGCATTACATTCTTTGATTTATACTCATGGCTATCAACTTTTCATCAATGCTAACCATTGTCTCTTTATGTATCCATTATGGTCCATGTAGTAGCATTATCTTCATGTTCTTATGATTTTGTTAAGGTTATGTGACTAACTTAATGCTTCTACAATGATCCCAATATGTACATATGCTGCTATTGTTACATTTGTTACCTCTTTGTATCAAAGATTTTGCATAATTCTCTGTGATATTGTTTTCCCATCCATATCATAGATGCCTCTGGTGTTTAATAATAGCTATGCATCTTTACCATGTTTGGATCTATTATTTAGGATTTTAGTACTTGTAGACCTTGATATTTCACCGACTATGATCCTTGAAATTACTGATAACTATCATTGAGTGCTTGAAAGTATGTCTTCTTCCTCCTTAAACATTGATATAACAATTGTCATTTTGATGAAGACACTATCAAATTCATGTTATGGAATAACTATCATGAGTCCACTATAATTCTATTTTCTCTTGGACTTTATCATAATTTGATGAATGTTATGCTCTTCCCTTCAAGGCATGTGACCTTATATTGTAACCATCTTGGCATCCATACTGAGCACTGTTATTTGACACTTGAATGTTACTATCTTCTATAGTTGATGTCACTCATAGTATTACATCTCAGTATTTATAGCATATTTCCTTTTGTTACTCAAGTAATGATAATGGAGCTCTTTGTGACTATGTACCTATTCAACCCATGGCATTAGATGATGATTTTTTTAATCTCTGTTTCTTTTCACCTTTTGTTGATGTTATTAGTATTTTGGCATTCTGTAGTAGTGCACTACCACTTAGATCATTGTTTTGACATGACCTTAACATATTATTCCCTATTTACTATTATGATACTATATTGGCCTGGTTCTTCCCTCCTCTATCATGATTGTCATATCATAAATGTACATACTTTATTTTTATTATGTCTCTATTATAGTAGCATACCATCTCATGAAGACCACTATTTTACATTGGATTTGACACTATTATCCTTGTATCACTATGATTGGATTTTGATCTCTATTATTTGATGTATCTCTATCATAGTGTATGAAATCTATGTTGAAACACATTATAAATGCATCAATACCTTGTATGATTCATTGACAGTTATCATGCTCATAACTTTTTCTTATGCATGCTATGGTGTTCTATGCTCAAAACCCTACTTCTACAGATTCACTATTCTTTTATGGGAACTTTGAAATTTCCTTTGATAAAGATAGCTCTATTTCAAGATCTATGTAATGAGTAGGATACCATGATGATATTGGATTCTTTCCTTCATTATGGATACTTTTACAATTTATATTTTACAATTATTATATCATTACTTTTTGATATTACCTTTGACACATTCTACATGATTTCTCCACATCATGATAGTAACCTCTTCACTTATCTATCCTTATACTCTCCTATAGTAGTTCACTATGATCCTATAGCATGGTGTTAGTTGAACAATTATTTTCTTTCCATTATTTGGCACTATTTTCCATTATTAAATTATGTTCATTTATCACATATCTATCTTTGTGACTGTTACATCTTTCACCTCATCTTTAATGTTGTAAGTGTTCTTAAGACTTTTAAATATTATGGTAATCATTTTTATGATGTTGTGGCACTTGAATACACCATTTATATGACCCACTATTTCTCCCTACTAGTGTTATATGATAGTGAATCACTCTATTTTCATGTCTTCATTTGTGGATTCTATAATAATTCTTTTCACTACTTTTGACTTATACACTTATCATTTTTTTCCCTTCATGAATAGCATTGTAATGTCATATGGTGGTTTGAGATCTCTTTATAGCTCTATTTTGATACTTGGAGATTTATACCCTTTCACTTATAATAATAATTGACATTGTTATAATAATATAAAATTATTTTATCATTGTATATGATGACCTCTTTTATTATGATTGTATCATTTGTTCTTGTCATGCATATACTCTCTTTGTATCATTATTTTGCACTATGTATCTGAACCTTTTGATTTTTATGATAGCCTTAGATTCTAATAATAATTGTTGTTGTCCTATTCATGCCTAAGATCAATTCTCTTTTTATCCACACTATTATGATGGATTAGGCATGTTGATCTCTATTCATTATAATTGATATACGAGTGGTTTTCTCATCCTTGATAAATGATCCTTGTTAAGACAAAATAGTGAAATACTATACAATACATTTGTTTGACTTCCCTATTAGATAAATAACTAGGGAATGAAACATAACTAAGGGATTGGACATCCAAGATGAGTAGCTATATGTAGACACCTAAATTCATCCTTTTAACATTAATTTAATTTAATTTAATTAATGACCCCAAATAACATTATAGTTAATTTTTAATTAATTATATTTGTTAAAATCATCTATTTATTTAATTAAATTAATTCACTAATTAAATACTACCTTTCATAATGTATTAAATTTAATTTAATACATGTTCCTCCATATTCCCCTTTTAAATAAATTTTTAATTTATTTAATTCCCTCACATTCTTTATTTCTACTAAACCATGATTAAATTAAATTAAATTAAATTTAATCCTAAATCCAACCTAGATGCTATCCTACACACATCACTTTCTATTTAATAAGCCTAATCACTAATTAACTAAGGTTAATTAGGCTAATTTTTAGATTCCTACATCAATTAGTCCTAATTATTTTCTCACACATGTGTGAGCAAATTTCCAAAAATTGCCTTTTCAAAAATTGCTAAAAATTGCACAAACAAGGCTTCTTACAATTTTGATGACACATCTTACACCTTCCAAAATGGTGAAAATGGACTTTTTCTCTTACACATATCTTACACACACTTACACATGTACTTGAAGTGCACATTGACCTCTCACATCCCAAGTTGCTCACACATGTGTGAGAAAGTCTTGGACTTTGCATGGCTTATGTGTCTCCTTGGTGGAACCTATGTGGATTCCACATAGATGCCACCTCACCTCAGCCCTCCAAAATCCTATAAATAGGACCCTTGTCTCAAGCAAAAAACCATTCATTCTTGCATTAAAGTTATCATGCTAGTTTAAGCGTAGAATTGTTTTCATATAGAGTTTTTACTAACAATTTGGTAGTTGATAGATTTCTTTCAAGATTGTAGAATTAGTTTCATTTTGTGCTTTAGCTTCATTTTTATTACTTGCATGCCATAGAGCTTGAGGATTTCTTTCATAGCTCCTCCTTGAGCTTCTTTGGCCTCTTGCATTTGAGTACTTGAGAGTTGCTTCTATAGCTTCTTCTTGAGCATCTCAAATCTTCATTTTATCTTGCATTTTTAGTGGGATCTATATTTGTGTTGGGAGAGCACACCCACAACCTCTCTAAGAGCTTAAATCAAGCAAGTCTTGGGTGCACTTTCTTCATGCTCATCTGAGGTTATGGTGAAAATTAATATTTTTTACAAGTTTATGAACATGTTAGAGTAGATTGATTATGCTCTTTATTGTTAATGTTTGCATGTTTAAACTTGTTCTTAACAGGTGGATTTTCATCATATACATTTTGGTACGCTCGGTGGGACCCAGAATCCCATTTATTAACTATTTTTCTTGATTTTGTGAAGGTTTCTCATGAATTTTCCAGACAGGTGTCTCCGCCCAACCAAATGTGTCTCCGCCTAGAAATAGGCATCTCTGCACATAGGCGTCTCTGCCTGTAGATAGGCGTCTCCACCTACAGACAAGTGTCTCCACTAGAAAATAGTTTTTCTCTCATTTTAGTTTGTTTAAATTAGCAAAACTTGTATTTGGTAATCACATTAAGGCTAATAATCATTAGTAAAACACCTAACTATATTTGAAAATAAAGAAAAATACATGAAGCTAATGAAATATTTGTTTTTGTGGAGATAGGTGTCTCTGCATACACACAGGTGTCTCTCTTAGAAAAGCGACTTTCCTTTGTGTGTTTTTTTTAAAGCTGATTAAGTAAAGTTTTTTTTGACATATTAAGGTTAAAAATCACTATGTCTTTGTCATAAGAAACCTTTTTATGCATTTAAAACTTAATCAGAGCATAAAACTTTCAAATATTGTTGATTAATCTTTATTTTTGTGCAGACATGCATCTCTGTCTGTAAACAGGCGTCTCTGCCTAGAAATAGGCATCTCTGACAAACATGCATCTCTACGTGTACATAGGTGTCTCTGCCTGGAAATAGGCATCTCTGACAGACAGACATCTCTGCTTGTACACAGGCATCTCTACTTGATTTCAACATGTTCCATAGTATCTTGCACTTTAAGTTTTCTAATTTGAGTTTTTTGGAAGATACTGACATTTTGTGACTTCTAACTGTGATTTTGCAGAATGTTGACCAAGATTTGAACATTCTAAGACTACTAATTCATTTGTTTTATAGGATGTTGTTAGAAGACCAAACACATTAAACTACTCACTAAGGTTGTTTTGTAGGTTGCCAAGGAGATTTGATCAAACATTGTGTTTTCTTAATGATTTCTTAGGCACCTAGCATTAAATAGGAAGTTTTTTCTTTTGGTAATGATTCATTAGCTAGGGGATTATGCTCTTTTCTCCAAGTGAGAAAATCAGAAACCCAGATCCTTTTGAATTGTTGTCTTAAAGAAAAGACTTGGAATTAATCATTTGTTTTGTGTGTTTGGGAGAAAACCTCATTGGATAGGAGATTATGCTCTTTTCCCCTTGAGGGAAAATAAAAAATCTAGACTCCTTCTTGGGGCCAATCCATGCATTTATTTTCAATCCTTTAGATGGGCATGCCGACGAAGTAAAAAGCTCCCAGGAATGACTCACGTGAGAACAAGGTGTAAGCCCACCACTCCAACTCACGTTAATGAAATTTTCTTTTTGGGGTTAAAGCCTCATAAGCTGAATGACATTTGAGCTTATACATGACTCTCACCTAACATTTAGTAGGGCTTTGCAGTCTCAATCACATTTACGTGACGACTTGTATCAAGGTAATTTGTGGGGCTATATGTCCTAGTCGCGCTTGCGCGAACACAAAGAGCATGTTCAAACGGAGACCCTCACTAAAAGCTATTAGTTAGAAGCCACCTAGTTTAACTCCAAAAGGTTGATAACTTGTGTGCAAGGAGAATAGTTATCTCCCCAAGACACTCACCATATCAATCCTCCTTCAACGTTAACACTCTGATAATATGACATCATGGAGCCATTGTGTGCTTGGTGATGGCCATATTCTAAGGAGTTGTTGGGTGTGTTCCTAAGTCAGTGAGAATTTTTTTTCAATCTCAGCCAACTTCCTTTTAGGAATAAAGAGTGTGCTTATTACTTTCATTGCAAAAACAAATCTATACACTTGAATCCTACAAGGTTGCTTTGTCCCTTGCAGGACTATTTTTGACAAATGTGCTTGTAACCCAAATGTTTGATGTATGTATGAAATCAGTTCTTGCCAAGAACATCCTTTGATCTATCAAGATATTGTCCTCAAGTCATGACAAATAGTGTTAAACATAAGAAAGAAAAAATCCTAGTTGCATGAGTCCACAAAGAGAATAAAATCACCGATCAAAAGATTAAAGCCAACCAATCTTATTTGCAACCCATTCAAAAGCTTCTAGAGGCCATTGAGAAATTAGAGAAAATCATTTACAACAATCGGGTTGCTAATTTTGTTGCCAAGAACAAAGTGAACATGGCCTTTTTCACTTGGGAATCCTACAACTAAGTACATTTGACTTTCATTCTTCATCCTCTTCAAATCATTCATCCCTTTCTCATCTTTTAAACACCCCTTTCTTCATCCACATTCTAAAACATTAGGAGCATTAATCAGAATCTTGGACTTTAAATCAGAATTAGATCAATCCATCTTTCACACCTTCATCAAGCCAAAGGGTGAAAGAATCATTCCAATAGTGTCTCATAGATCTTAATTCCAAAGAAAACATTAATCCCTTACTACTTTGAGAACTGAGTCTTTCTCTAGTAGTCCTAATCCAGTCCTATTTTGTTTGGGGATCATTAGTCTATCACCCAAATAAAAGAAGACTTTAAATCAAAACCAATCTTATGTTTGCATAGTCACAAGGTCTTGTTTCACCTAGGTTTGTTCCAAACCTTTAAATCCAATCAATCCTTGAGGCTTAGTTCCTCTTTAATCCAATCTCATCAATCAATCTAATCCTCAATCAAATCTAATCAATCAATCAAATTCAATCAATCCAAGAAATCATCAAGACTTAATCATTAGTCCAAGTTTATCCTAGTTCACCAAATCCTTTTCTTTCCATACCTCATCAAGTATTCATCCTTCTTCAATTCAACCATTCTAAGGTCACTTGTGCATGGTACTTACCTGATCACAAGCAAAGCTAAGACAAGAATCTGTCATCATGGATAATGCTTAGGAAACTGTCTATCAAGAAGACTTTAATGATGAAGAAGAACCTCATATGGAATCTGACACAGTAATAGCTGAAAGTGTCAATGCCAATCCATGAGCTAAAGAATTATTTTCAGATCCTAACAACTTAATCTTAGTGGAAGACCTAATCCAAGCCAATAGTTCCAACATCTTCATGAATCTTATCCAAAGGGGTGTTACCCTTCTTGATAATTTTGATGAGACTTTATTGGAGGACAACTTGATTTGAACCAACAAAAGCAAAGTAGCACCCAAAATGCCATCAACATCTGATAACACAACTCCACCTCCCCTTGATACACTTGAATTAATCCTACAACTTCTAAACAAGCCAACTCAAACAATGGGGTGAGTAACGATGGTTTAAGTGTGAGACATGTGCTTGAACAACAACCAGGGTCCTCAGGATGACGCTCTGCTTCTATTTTCTTGAAGCCTAGTGGAGTCATAAAAAATCAAAGTTCTACACAAACAAAAAACACCAATCAAAGACATAACACCAATCTTCCCCCTCTAGGAGGACATAATGCATCATCAAGAGGAGGGACACATCAAGTCCATACGATCACTACTAATCCTCCTGAATTAGTCCAACAAATTGATGAGCTCAAAGGCATGATGCTGACTATGCAAAAAGGTGGGAAGAACGAATTTTCTTTTGCAGAAATATGTCCTTATCCTTTTGACAAATCAATCACTCTCCAACTATTCCCCACCAATTTTGAAATGCCAAAGTTTGATAAATACAAGGGAGACTCATGCCCTGTGCAACATATCAAGGAATTTTATGTAGTGACATAGGAAGTTTCCCACAATGATCATCTTCTCCTAAGAATCTTCACTAGGAGTCTTGGAGGACTAGCCTTAGAGTGGTTATTGAACCTCCCTCTGGGTTCCATTTCCACCTTCCATAATCTCGCTGAAATTTTTTTTACACAATATTCTTATAACATGGAACATCAAGCATCCCTCAGTGATTTTTGTAACATGAAACAAAGAAATGGAGAAACCTTTGCCAATTTTCTCCAAAGATGGCAACATCTTGCCAATCGCATGCCTTGGAAAATCCTAGATTCACATCTAGTTGATATCTTTACTAAGAATCTGGTTACAGAAATGTCATTTCAAATGAAGATGGCTTCCCCAGATTCCTTCGAGGTGCTCATTAAAAAGGGGAAGTCTATTGAAGATGGAATTTTGATGAAAGGAGCAATTAAACACTATACCCCTAATTCAATTAACAATACTAATGATAAACCTAATTTATGGTCTAAGAACAAAGGTGTTGTTAATGATGGAGTGACAAATGCTAAACACATCCAAAATGTTCAAGCATCCAACAATAGTAACCAAGGCAATCAGAACAACAATGACCAGAACAATCACAATAATAATAAAACCAATTCGAATAATCAAAAAAATCAAAACAATTCGAATAACCTGAGTCAATATCAAGGATTTGGTTATCATGGTTCTCTATTCTCACAATATAATGGCAACAACAAAAACAAATGACCACAACAATGATGATAATTTACATAGCTGGAAAATTCCCTTGATGTGATCTTTCGACGTCTAGTTGATCAAGGGATGATGGTTTACCCTAACACCAGGCCTTTCAATGAAAATCAACCCAAACCTAACTGGTATAAGGATAATGAATATTATGATTATCATCACATAAAAGGGCATGCGATTAAAAAAATGCATGAAGTTTCATCATTTTGTGCAAGATTTGATCAATGATGGTAAAATTGAAGTAGGACAAAATGCCTCTACTTCTAACACCCAACTAAAAATGTATTCTAAACCTTTTCCAGAACATAATCAAAATAATGCATCCATGTCCAAGGATTTTTCTTACGATTATTCAATGAACAAAATCTCAGGAGATGAACGCACTTGTGGAAAATTAGCTGAAAATGATGTCTATGGTTTTGACTCACTGTGTGGCCATATTGAACAATCTGACACTCATGTAAACACATTGACTTTAAAGAGTGCATATTGCAATGTTACTACTCACCACCCTCGCGTAACTATACAAGCTGCTGTCAATCCACCTATTGTGGATCCACCTACTACACCATCTACCTGAACATGACCCGCATCACATTATGACTTTATTTCCCAACTGAAGTAGACCCCTGCACAAATATCCATACTAGAGATTTTACATACATCCCCCATTCACAAAGAGGTCCTTGAGAATGCCCTAACTGAGTCTTGTATCCCATAAAATATCAATGCCTCTCAATTCCAAGCAATGATTAGAAATTTGGCTACCCAACAACACCTAGTTTTCACCAACAAGAACTTCCGAGGTCATGACCCTCATCATAATAAACCCATGCATATCCAAGTCACCATCCATAACACCTGAATTAAAAGAGTCCTTATAGACAATGGATCCAATCTAAATCTTTTTACTTTAAGCATGATCCACAATATCAGTCTTTCTAAGGACCTCATTGATGTAAATAAGAGAATAAAAATAAAATCATATGATGATAGAGAAAGGGTGAGAAAAGGTCTCATTACACTCCCCTTACAAATGGGCCCAACCCTTATTGAAACTATCTATCAAGTACTTGATTTGGATCTACCCTACAATATCCTTTTGGGTAGGTTGTGGACACATGCTATCTCAGGCGTCCCATCCACATTTGACCAATGTTTGAAATTTCCACATAATGGAGCTGAAATAACTATTCCATGAGATCATGAACCCTTCAATTATTGCAAGATATTGGAAGCCAAGCAATCAAACTATTGCCCAATAAATGAATATGTTCATCCTATTCCACAAGAAACTCCCATCTAGCACACTTCTTTTAAAGAAAAGATGTCTCATAAAGCTAAGGGAAAAGAACCTTGTGGGAAGGAAATCCTATTCAGATTTGATGACAACATTGGCATGGTCAAGGCTAAAGTTACCTTAGAACTAGAAAGGGAAGAGAGTGTTGTGTTACATAAAGAGGCTGAACAAATAAAACATGCTGATATCTTGCCTGACAAATATGATATGGATTACCAACTTATGCACAACATGGGATATGATAGAAAAAGTCCACTTGGAAAAGGAAAAGATTTTCTAGAACCTCTTCACACTAAATTCAAAGCTCCCAAAGACCAAACTAGTCTAGGCTTTCATACACATGAAGCTGACCAACCTAGAAGCAACACTCCTACATGTGAGGACTCATCCAAGGAAGAAGAATCAAAGATTCAACTGATGACCTATGACAAACTTATGAAAATTCAAACTGCTAATCTAGGTTATCAAGGGGAACCCTATGTGCCATCACAATGATCTCAAGAGCATGATCCTGGTCCTACTCAGAGAGATCCTTCCCATATAATAAGCAAGCTCCTACTATTACAAATAGTGCCTCTATTATTTCTCTTGTGGCTAAACACATTGCTGAATCTGATTACATGCATTTGAATTGGGGGCAAGTTGTTGATATCCCCCACATCTTAGATATGTTGCTGCCTATTCTAAACTATGCTCCTGCTACTATAGATGGTACTACTCCTACTACTTCATAAGATCCTACTGCTACACAATCACAAGGCCTTATTGAAGACTCACCTCCTAAGACAGATAGTGATGATGATGGAGATCTCCCTCCTCTAATCACTCTTACTGATTACATTAGATAATATTAGAACAATGACACAAAATTAAATGAGTATGAATGGGACTCACAGTCAAATGCTACAATGGAGACTCAAGTTGATGTTGTGCACAAGTATGCTACTGTCAAAAATTATGAAAGGGGAGAAAGCTCCAATTCTCAAGTAAAACTAGATGATGAGGATTGATATCACCCTCCTATGGAGATAATCCCTATGGTTTCTAGGTCATGTACTTCTACTCTAGTTGATCAAATGAACCATGGATACATAAGACCTCATCCTACGACAACAACATGGAATTTAGGGAGGTCTCAAATTGAGATAGTTCCTATTCATACAATTTTGGAACAAATGGCTACTCAAGCATGAGAAGAAGGATATAGTTCTAGGGCTAGGTCATCTTGGTTAGATTCAAAAATTACTTCTCTAAACTCCTCTAACTCTTCTAGGATGACTCGTGATCGACAACACTTTATGGATGATAACTTTATGGATCTATCTGAGACATTCATGAATGATGAGGATGATACTAGTGTTTTTGCACTTGAACCTATTGAATATTTATCTCTCTTCCTTCTTGAGTTAAGTGGCTAGACCATTTCTCTTCCATCTACCCATTTAAACCTGTCACATCAACCTCATTCATCCATAATTCTTCAGTCTTCCAGAAACAAATTAAATGTGCAACATAAAAATTAGAAATATAAGAATCTACTCCCATGTAGAAGTCACCATGTCCTATCTAATTGACATGTGACTACAAAAATACAAGCAATATTCAAGAGACCACAAGGGTCCTTCAAGAAAAGAAGAAAAACAAATAAATTATGGATTCATAAATCCATCCTAGAAGAATTGCAATCAAATGCATCTCAAAGAAAAGAAATATCAAAGGTTATGTGGATTCCTAGGTCTCTCTTAAAAGACTTAGATATAAAAGAAAACTCAATGTTGACATTCAAGCTCGCCTATCCTTCCTATGACTCACCTCCATCTCAAATTATTTGCACCATCATTACCTCTACTAATCCTTGCTATAATTATCACTCCCTCCCAAATCAAATCACCCCTAAAAGTTCCTTTACAATCCAAAGTGCATCCCTATATCTCCTCACCAATAATGACTTGTTCAAGAGAAATCTAGACAATAATTTCCTTAGGTGTGTAGAATGCGAGGAATTTGACAAGGTATTACAAGTGGTTCAAGAGATTATTTGTGGATCTCTCTGGAATGGTCTTTCCTTAGATACGATAAATTCACTAAGGATGTCTTTGCAAATGTTCCTTACTGATGATGACTATAGAATCTTCCAACTTCAAACACTAGTGCTACTTGGTGAACAAAAGAACAGTGGCATTGGCCTATTTGGGGTATATTAGATTGCAACACCTGAGGGAGATCTGCTCCCTGATCTTGTAAATATTTTGCATTTAAAGAACTTTTATGTGTAGCCCAGAATTCAGTTCCTATATAGTGTTATTCAGCAGAAATCCTAAAAATCAGAAAAGATCCTAAAAAAATCCTAAAAAGCAGAAAAGATCTTGAAAAATCCTAAAAAGCAGAAAAAGTCCTGAAGAAATCCTAAACATCAGAAAAGTATAAAATCCTAAAAAGAAGACAAAGTTCCTAAAAAAATCATTATTTGGTAAACACCTTGTAAACAGGCACCTTGCTAAAAAAAAAGAAAAAAAAGAATTCGTCCAACAATGAAAACTTGGCAAATGTAATGTCCCCGCTAGGGAACCCATAAGGAATCAGGTCTTATGACCAAAAATTGCAACTAACAAATTTTTTTCCTAACATTACATCATTACTATTTCACATTTACATTCCTTAAGGTTCCCTTAATGAATTCATTCACTTACATTTTTACATTACTTATCCAAATTGAATTTCATTTCCTATCGTTACTTTCACATTTTAGAACTTAAGAGATAGGGTAAGAAAATAACATTTCACTTGCAAATATATTTCCTACTTTATATACTAATTTCATTTCTCCTTCCTACACATTGAATAACTATTCCTTGCAAAACTACATCTTAGCATAATAAACATTTTCTTTCATTGCAACGTAGGAGAGATAGGAAAGATCATTCAACATTACATTATACATTTACAACTTTAATCTTTCAAATAACAACCCTTGAAACAAGCCTAGAATTATCCCTCCCAATTACATTTCTTTTCAATTCAATTACATCTTTCTGATAATAGATCTCATAATAACAGGTACATGAAAGGCCCAAAGGCATTACAACATATCTTTTCATCTTTCCTTTCAAGAATACATAACACAAAATACAAATATCTGCATCAATACATAAATTTGAATGCATCCAATTCACAAACCATGAACAGGACCTCGAAAGATTTTTGCCACCCAACCATGTGGAACTGGTGAGGTTCCACCCCCCATGCTAGGAGATAGAACCAAGATACTCACAAGGCCCTAAGCAATCTAAGGCTCAGAAGATAAAGAAACCCAAGACTCAAAAAGAACATAGAATATCATCATACTATAACATATAGGTCAAGGTTCTAGGATACCACCTAAGTGAGTGTCATCACACAACCTGTGTATTGGGATCCTTCCTGGCAACCATGTAACCCCTGTCCCCCCTTTATGAATAGGGATCCATCCTGGTAGTTATCCCTGGTCCCGGTACTCCAATCAGGTCTGTGTGGCCATTATTATATTCTCTTTCATTATCTTTGAATCCCCCCTTCCCAGGTTGATTTCTAAGGTTATCACTTTTTACAAACCCACCCATAGGATCATTTGGCAACCACTTTAGGGTTCCAACACCTATGGTGAGCCACTCACTTAAGGTTCCTATCCCCTTACCCCGCACAAGCACAAGCCATGAAAACCTTAAGTAATCTCAAAATGATCCATCTCATAGGTCTAGGGAACCCTCCGGTGCACTCAGGCCACCCGAACAAGTTCTGACCTTATATTATGGACTCTACCAAAAGCCAAGTATGAATAAAAGCTTAAACTCAAAATCATGTATAGAAATTCATTAAACACAACATAAATCTTCCCACATGCATTGACACAACATTCCATATCTTATTTCAAAAATCTAGGAAAAAGTCTCATGTGCCTGAAATTTGGCTAAGTCTGAATTTTTAAGAAATCTCAAAATTAGAAATTGTATCTTAACTCCCATGAATCTGAAACCTATCCCAATCATCTCAGAAGGTACCTAAACCCTTTATACAAGTATAACTTAAAGTATAAGAAATTAAAGTACTTATACTTAAATGTTATACTTGTATAAAGCCTATTTTCCTCAGTTACCACTAATCTGCTTGGTTCATACAATCTTCTCAGTTGATACTAGTCTGGTCGGTTAACACTAAATCAACAAAAACTACAAATTACGACTATTAACTCTATCTTGCAGGTAAAACTGGGCATTATGGGGACTATGGTTAAATAATCTGAGCATGACCCATTTGAGATCTCCTAGTTTCCCTTCAAAAAAGGCTCATTAATCCATCCTATCTATCTAACAGATCTATTCTAGATCTGGACAATAAAAGTGGTGCAGAAACTGACATGGACCAATAAGGTTGAAATAACAATTCTAAATTCTAGAAGCACTCATGAATATTCTGGAAAGAAGGGAGATAAAAAGAAGAATACTAAGGATCCTACAGACCTAATTAATCCAAATAAAAGAATCAATTTCATAGAGAAGTCTGCAAGAGGAAAATAGTAAGGAAATGACTACATTTCAATCCTACACCTTCATGACCCTTCCTATTTCTTACTAGACTTCCCTATTTCATTTAATATTAGATAAATCATCCTTCCATATGAACATAAAAAAAAACTATATGATCATACACAATATTATTATCCTACCATATACAAACACATTCACACACAAAGAGGAAGAATGGAGATTCTTCCAAGTTTAGACCCTACCTTGGGTCCTGCGGAGAATCCTTTTCCCTTGACTGGATAATCTCTGCAAAACTTCAATCCTTGAGTAGATATCCTTCTAGAAATCTTCCTTTGACAATCAACTCCCAGCAATCCAAAAACTCACAAACTCACATAAACTTTCCCCAAATTTTTTTGGAGAAATCAATTACAGACAACTCAAAAGAAAACAAATCTTCCAAAAATTAACATCCTCCCGCACACAAAAATCTTCAAATATTTATCCCCCAACTATGTGGTTGGAGGAGTTGCTTTATGGGAAGCAACTTCTCTAACTTCCATAGTTGGTTGGAGGAACAACCAAATAATCTCCCGTAAAGACTTAATCAAGGTTTTTAATAAATTTAATTAAAATATCTTTTAAACGAAAGCATAACAAGAATAATAAACAAATAACTTTCAAGAAAAACACATAGCACAATAGGAAAACAAGTGGCCTAACTTCTAGGAGGTCTCAAGTTCAACTCCCTCCTAGATAGCCAATTTTACTACAAAGGCCATTTCCCTTTTATTATTATTATTTTTACTTTTTATTTAATACATTTATTAAATATACTTTATTTAACTCACTTTATTTTCTTATTATAAACACTATATCATTACCATAATTAATGATAACATACAGTTATTATTATTTATATAAGCATGGATATATGCGTGTGCACCCACATATACACATACCTATATAAAATACAAACAATTATAACATAATTATTTATTATACATATAAAATAGATTAATTCTAACTCATAACATAAACTCAGACCAACATCAAATCAAGTCCATAACATAAACTGCATTCCACTTCCCAACTAGGATCACTTCCTAAACATAATTCTAGGTCCATGGGTAACCTCGGGAGTAACTTGGTTAAATCTCCACACATCAACAGTTCAAGGATTTTGAAGGTAGGCTCAGACCTGTGTAGCCAGGTGGAGATGATGCCTGGTACTTGCATCCTACATCACCAACTGATATGCATATACAAATATATAAATATAAACAAATAGTGGCAAACAAGGAGGGAGAGTGCGACATCATGTGGATCTCCCATGGGAGTAACTATGACTGCCCCTCCTCATCCTACACTCACATCAACTAGTGAAAATTAAACCATAATAGGGTCAGTAGGGTTATATCACAATAAAACATCATAACACGAATCAATGTAAAACATTTTACTGATAGTTCATTTCTAGCCATTCATCATTAAATTATAACTCATTTAATATTTCCAAATAAACTACAGTAACCAAATATATATGCTCAAATGTCTCATAAAATGCTAACTAAATAATAATCATAGTCCATCATAAAATCCAAAGTGTCAAAGCAATAGTCCTGTCAGTCTAACATAGGAAGATGCTAGGGTGGGCATTACAGCAAACAAGCACTCTGGGAAAGTATTATGGTGAAAACCTATCTCAGGCACCATGATAGAAAATTTGGATCCATTGTCTTCCTAACTGCTATACATATCTATCCTCATCCTAGTCCTAGTTTTCAGTCATCACTTCCTGCATAGACATAAGGTTCCACCCGCAATTCCCAATAAGCTAAGCTTAACCCCATCACACTGAGCTTTTCCCAGACACAGTGATCGCAAAAGTGCTTATCAAAATGAACATCAAAATCAAATCTCTGAGTTATTGTTCCTTTCACATCTATTTCTAGTGAATATCCATTTCAAATAATCAATCTTTGCCTTGCAGGATGCGTCCTTCCTCAGTCATCTCAAATCAATCTCATCAATCCTATCCCATTCATGGCAAGAACTGTGGACCGAATGACCACTTGGTCAAGAGGCCTTCTTTGTTCTTTTATTGTGAATACCACAATGTTCTTTGATAGTGTACACATCACTATTTTTTGAAACCTCTTTGTTCATTGTCAATCCATCTATAAACACTGATTTGTTTGTATATGTTGCTGTCCTTTAGACATTAAACCATGAGAATGACGAGGACATTGATGAGTTTCTTATCCTTTTGACAATGAATATTAATTATCAACTAATGAAAATTTAAACAGCTAATTAATGAATGGTCTCGTATTATTACCTTTTTAGTTTTTAAAGCACAATGTCATGTTTTAATATTGTGTAGTTTTTTTCTTATGTCAAAGTATTCTTTTACTATTCTAACATCGCTATATGCTTGTGATTTGTTTATCTTGTTTCTTTGTAGTCCTTGGTGCACTTGGGGAAAAGTATGATGAGGCAATGAGAAGAAATGATGTGAAGGCAATTGTTGTTACTGGTATGTATGCCCTTTTAATATCAACACTCAGTTTCTTATTTTATATTTCCAAAGGTTCATATCATTACATGATCTATCTTAAGTTTCCAATTCATTCTATTTGTGAAGTCTTGTCATGCTCTTATTTCAACGCCAAAATCACAAATTGGGTATTTCATGCTTGTACTATGATATTTCCATATCAAGTAGAGCCTCATATTCATAATTGCATGGTTATATCAACATATCAGACACAACACTATATAACATCATTGTTATCATCAGAGGGAGGTTCATTGTATAGCTTATATCAATACTTTAGGAAGAGCAGAGATCTCTATGAATATCTGCAAATTAGAATATCTTAACTTTGCAGAATTCCTAAAGTCATCAAATACAATAGTGATTTAATATCATATCCACATTATTATTTGTAGATTATACATATTAATCTAGATAATCTTAGCATTACCTATATATAGACCTAATCACCTTGCATATATCCAATTGTCAAATTAGAGATAGCAATGATATTGTCATATATATCTTATCAATTGGATAAGCTTAACATTTATAAGTGGTATCATAGATCATAATTCATAGTGTTAATTGAGACTTGGAGTGATGTAGAGCTTGAAAACCAAAGGTGAATAAGCCCAATCAAACTTAATAATCTAAACTTTCATTCATCATAGGTTTTGTTGTGACAACCGATTGTATGGATGCTGAAAGAGATTTATAATCTTGTGATATCTCAATGATGAGAACATCAACAACATCACCCCTTGCTACAAACATGTGCTCATGGGTCCTCCTAGCTGTTACAATACCCAATACATGTGTGAACACTTTTTTCTATAGTTCCTGATCCTCTTGGTGATTAGAAACTCACCCCTTCAATTTTAAGTAATTGATGTGTATTGTGGCACCATTCGGTTCTATTGAATGTGACTGTCACCACAAGTTTCTTGACTTCACACAACATAAACAACTTAGTCACCTCTTTTCACTTCCAAATACCAAGCACCAACACTAGAATATTTGGTAACATCCGAATCAATAGTCACAGAGGCTCAGTTACTCACGGTTCAAGAGAAATCTGCTATCTTCAATTGTGGGATCACTTTGTAACCTGATTCCTTCATTCGTAAGACTTGACACTTAGCTTTTTACAATCAATTTCTACTAGATAAGCAACCACCATCATTCCAATCAGGATTGTTACTGAAAACTGAACATAAACCAAACAAAATTATAGAATCCTTTAATTCTTAACTCCAAAATAAACTGATTCACATGACCGTTATGTTCTTTCATTAAAACTCGATAATAAGAACCAGTTCATATCCAACTAAACATAGATCTTTCAAAACTAAAAATAATGTAGAATTCGAATACAAAAATTTTGAGAATAGTGAACGTAAATGAGAAAGGATTAAGAACTAAAAAGATCTAAATAGAAATTCAATCCTTCCTTTTATTATTTGATTCCCATTACATTGTTTCCTCATTCACCGATTCTCAAACTTCTGTCCTCCATTGCATAACTGAGATCTTCTTTTAAAAGATCCAAAACAATAACCTCTAAAATTGACTTGCATAACATCTAAACCAACTTCCTCAATGACCTAACTACTCTAATTGTTCTTTGTGACCGAAGAGTGTAATTATTGATACTAATTATGTCGTGGAGTTGACAACTAAGTTTTCAACTTCATGATGATTACAACTTTTTATTATATCAAAACATTTGCCTCTACCCGATTGATAACAACCATTAAAAATACTAAGAGTACCCAACCGGTTACATCCAAATTGACACTAAATGGCTTAGAAATCCATATGACCATAGAAAATAACCACTTATAATCTAGAATCTTCAAAATATTGTCAGATTCCCATGATTGCAAAAAGTAATCAAGTGTAAGATTCCCATGATTAGTTAAGGGCTAAAGAGATTAATTTATTGTTATAACTTGCTCGTTGTGGGGAACTTTAAACACTTATTGATGATAGAAGGAATAGCTTTCATGCCATTGAGCCAAGGATGTCCTAATTTCACACAAAATAATTCCAAGGTAGGGATAATAGAAAGGGTAACATCTAAGGACGTAAAAGCAACTTTGACAATAAGGGTGACCAAACCTAGGATGGGACAAGTGAAACCGTCATGCACCTTAATCACAACATTAGATTTATCATATGTATCATGATCAGATTTTTGTGTACAAAGACGTTCTTCAATAATAACTTTCACAATGCATGTTGGATCTATGAGCACTCCTTAAGAGAGATTATCTTTAATCTTTGCAATATTGTATAATGGTCCATTAGGTGCATTAATGATCTATCCCTTGAGTCAAAATTAATACAGGATTCACACTTATGCTTAGTTTTCTCAATTAGATTAATAACATTATTGGCAACTTCATTAGTTATATCAAGGAAATTAATAAAACTTGAATCCTTCATTAAATGAAATTAATGAAATTATTGACATGGAGTATGTTTTTCTTGCTTTTATCTTCTTTTATTTGTTTCTAGATTTAAAACAGAAAGAAGCATGCAGAACCAAAAGACCTATCCAAAAGGAAAGCTAGCAATGTCTAAGAGAATTTTAGACATGAGGAATAATTATTCACAGGTATGAACAATTTAATAATCTATCTTTGGTCAGTTTTTTGTGATATGAAATATTTTACAAATTCAAAATTGAAAAATCTTCCATTCTATTGTAGGGTTTGACAAATGGATTGTATACTTAATATGCTTTGATATTTTATATGCATCTTTTCATAGACATACATGACAAAGATGATGATGAAATATTTGAGGATATTCCTTTTCTTTCTAATGATTATCATGAACCAAGTTCCTATCTAGAAGGAACGATAACAATATCTAGTAGAATTTTAGAGAGGGTGAATAAATAGTCATGAGGATGAACAATTTCATAATTTGTATTTGGTATAATACGACAATTTCATAATTTCATAATGTTTTATGTGATAATATTGGTATGCTTAATTTGATAATATATATATATATATATATATATATATATATATATATATATATATATATATATATATATATATATATATATATATATATATATATATATATATATATATATATATATATATATATATATAAACCAAAACTTATTCTTGGTCAATTTTTCGATGTATAAATAATAGTTCTTTCGATAAGAATGCTATGTATTCGACATCTATTTTGACCAAATGTCATCAAACTTTAGACAAACTCTCTTTGGCATTTCGACAAGGATGCTATGTATTTGATGTCTATTCTGACCGCATGTCATCAAAAGTGCGATGAGATTTGGTCGCATAGATAAAAGGTATGATCTAGGTTGAAGCAATCACTTCAACAATGATTCGGTTGATAATTCAACCACTATGGACATCAAAATTTCGATGATTATTTTTCTTGTCATATAAGTGACAAAGAAAAGTTTGACAATAGTTTTGGTCATTTGGTCGACCAATTGGTATCGAAAAATCAACTAATCCTCATCGAAAAATAGGCTAAAATTTACTAGTGGTAGATCCTACTCATGATTACCTCGATCTTCCATATCTTGGTATATTGTGACTGGTGAAATCTGATGCCAATGTCGATTGTGGTATGATCTATTTATGGATACTTTAGGAATGTTTTGTTGTTTTTCTAGTTATGATTATGCGTATCTTAATGAGGGCAATGAGTTAGCATACTTATGTCCCTTAAAAGACCTAAGTGTGTCCAGACCTCTCCAATAAGTATATGTCATAGGTTCTATCATAGTCTGGAAATCTACATCTTTGTTTCTACAACTATCTGAGAGTCTAGTCCATGCAATGGAACAATGTCATCGGTGCTTTTATAACACATGATGCATACCTCCTATTGCAATATCAAACTAGGGTGTGCTCTCCAACATGAACACAAGTGATCCCACTAAATCATGTAGTCAGGTTGCATTATCACTCAAATTGCATCTTAGTTAGTATCTTTTTTTCTTTTTTTCTTGAGACAAGGGTCATGTTTATACACCCTTTCCTCCCTCTTTTTTGTCCAATGGAAACCTCCCATCTCCCTCCTTGCCTTCATCCTATTCCTAGATAGCTCCCCTTCGGTGAATGGGTCACTTCTCCTCGCCCTCATTCTTCTAGCAGGCCAAAG
Source organism: Chamaecyparis obtusa (assembly GCA_027943335.1). Taxonomy (NCBI): domain Eukaryota; kingdom Viridiplantae; phylum Streptophyta; class Pinopsida; order Cupressales; family Cupressaceae; genus Chamaecyparis; species Chamaecyparis obtusa. The sequence continues at coordinate 3,205,344 of BSBK01007013.1, read as the reverse complement.
ATGCCTGTCTAGCAACCAAAGACTCCCCCATGATCTTCCTCTCTCTTTCTCTCCCTCTCTCTCTTCCTATCCTCTTTCTCTCTCTCCCCCTCCCTTCCTCTCCCCAGGTGGCTCAGCCTAGGCGGAGATGCCTTTCTGGGGATGGGTGGCTCCACCCCTAGAAAGGTGCCTCCACCCTGGAAAAGATGCCCATCAGGGGATGGGTGGCTCCACCTAGGTGGAGACACCTATTTTGGGATGGGTGGCTCCGCTCCCAGATAGGTGGCTCCACCCTAGGTGGAGATGCTTGTTTGAGGATGGGTGGCTCCACCCTTAGATAGGCATCTACGTCTGTAGTTAGGCAGCTCCACCCTACGTAGAGACACCTATCTGTATGCTGAAACACCCATCGGTAGATGGGTGGCTCCTCCCCAAGTGGGGACCCCATCTGTGAATGAGTGGCTCTCCCCTTCTTCATCGCACATCCATTCTTGTCTATAGTCGATGGCTCTACTACCATTGGACGCTTCACTTCACCAAGTGGTGATGCCTGTTCTGCTATCCCTCCTATCTATTGGCCACCAATTAACCTTCCCCTTTTTCCCAATAAGTCATGCAAAGTCTTTTCCCCTCCTTTTTTCATGAAAATTGGCCAAAATTTTTATTTTTGATCTATTTTCCCGAGGGGGCACATCCTCCTATTGGCTTTTCCTTTGTGTACCTTTTAGGTCCCTCTTTTCCTCTGGGGCATCAATATTTTCTTTTCTTTAACGAGATGCCATTTTTGACACCGCATCAAAGAGGGGAAAAATGTAGACACCTAAATTCATCCTTTTAACATTAACTAAATTAAATTAAATTAATGACATCAAATAAAATTATAGTTAATTTTTAATTAATTATATTTGTTAAAATCATCTATTTATTTAATTAAATAAATTCAATAATTAAATACTACCTTTCATAATGTATTAAATTAAATTTAATACATGTTCCTCCATATTCCCCTTTTAAGTAAATTTTTAATTTATTTAATTCCCTCACATTCTTTATTTATACTAAACCATGATTAAATTAAATTTTATTTAATTTAATCCTAAATCCAACCTAGATGCTATCCTACACACATTACTTTCTATTTAATAAGCCTACTCACTAATTAACTAAGGTTAATTAGGCTAATTTTTGGATTCCTACATCCATTAGTCCTAATTCACACAAATTTCCAAAAATTGCCTTTTCAAAAATTGCTAAAAATTGAACAAACAAGGCTTCTTACAATTTTGATGACACATCTTACACCTTCCAAAATGGTGAAAATGGACTTTTTCACTTACACATCTCTTACACACACTTACACATGTACTTGAAGTACACATTGACCTCTCACATCCCAAGTTTCTCACACATGTGTGAGCAAGTCTTGGACTTTGCATGGCTTATGTGTCTCCTTAGTGGCACCTATGTGGATTCCACATAGATTCCACCTCACCTTAGGCCTCCAAAATCCTATAAATAGGACCCTTGTCTCAAGCAAAAAACCATTCATTCTTGCATTAGAGTTATCATGCTAGTTTAAACTTAGAATTGTTTTCATATAGAGTTTTTACTAACAATTTGGTAGTTGATAGATTTCTTTCAAGATTGTAGACTTAGTTTCATTTTATGCTTTAACTTCATTTTTATCACTTGCATGCCATAGAGCTTGAGGATTTCTTTCATAGCTCCTCCTTGAGCTTCTTTGGCCTCTTGCATTTGAGTGCTTGAGATTTGCTTCTATAGCTTCTTCTTGAGCATCTCAAATCTTCATTTTATCTTGCATTTGTAGTGGGATCTATACTTGTGTTGGGAGAGCACACCCACAACCTCTCTAAGAGCTTAAATCAATCAAGTCTTGGGTGAACTTGCTTCATGCTCATCTGAGGTTATGGTGAAAATTAATGTTTTTTACAAGTTTATGAACATGTTAGAGTAGATTGATTATGCTCTTTATTATTAACGTTTGCATGTTTGAACTTGTTCTTAACAGGTGGATTTTCATCATATACACTATATTTATTGCAAAGAAATCTCATTTACTTGTCAACCCAGGGTACATGAACTTGAAATGGGCTAGCACTGTATGTGCACTAAGTTCCTACTAAGGCCATGTTATGCTATAGCTTAAAGAAAACAATGTCAAAAGTTAAATGCTTGGACTGGAAATAATTCAAATGATTGAAAGAATCCAAATATTAGAGCTAAACTTATGAAAATCACTACAAAAAAGTTTAGGATATGCAGACATGAACTACTCTATTTGCCTTGCTTACAAGAACAGTCATAGGAAATCACTTCTAGTGACTACAGGATTAGACAAACCCCAAAACTTGTAAATAAAGTTGAAGGAAACTAATTCTAGAATTGAAAGGGATTAATCACCAAGTGATCCCCCTTGGATGAGTATCTAAAACTTAGTTACACACTATAAACTCAAAACTTCATTGACTTATTCATGTTGCCAAAAGTACTTGATTACAAAACATAACTAGAACTTAACTAAACTAAATTGAAAACTAGAAAGTGCTATTAAATGGAATCTTAATATGATTAATCTAATCTTTGAAGAAATTTTATCTTCTTATTTATAACCAAAATCTTCTAAATAACTACTCCTAACACATCCATGCCCAAAGGAATAGGCAGATGAAAATTATTACTAAACTAGAAAGAAGAAGAGTCAATCACCACATGAGGAACATATAACTATCAAGTACATCAGGAGTAAATATATCTTTGTCCACTCTTTCCTAGATTTACTCCACACTTATGAATGATCATTTAAAGTCTTCACTTTTTCTAATGAGCTACAACTAATTCATCTCTTGACTACTTCCATGATAATCCTTTCTAAATTGATTTGACTTGGTCCTCAAACATGACCTCCTTGAGAACCAATGCTTATTATACCTCTCCATTAATCATCCTGCATTGTAATGTTAACATGCATAAAACATATGCAACATATATATATGCATCAATCATTAGATTAACCATTTTTTAAACCATAATTAAGACTAATATATAAATTACATATATAACCATATAAAAGTGTCTTTATCCCATCATAAAGATTTTAAAGTATGAGTTTTAGGTCTATGATACCAAGTCCATAAGGATGATAAAGACAACTAAAAACCAAATCCATGACATAGACTATGACACTATCTAGGAACATGTGAGAGAAAACACAAAAAACTGCCATAATCATTGAGACATTATTTAAGCTCATCATTTTCCCACCAAATTAATCCATTGTCGGTCCTACAAAAACTAAGAAATTCCTAATCTGGGCATGTATCCTGAAATCACCAACAATGCTTTGTCCAACGCCACCCTATGCAAGACTTCAATAAAACCCTTTCATCTTTTCCAACTTTTCCCATCTCTGACATTTTCCCTCTTCATTATAGCCTTCCTCATCATAATTGAAACTATATAATGGATACAATAGTATAGGTGGTTGAAAGTTCAAGGGTAACCAATTCCACTACTTCACTCTACTAAGGTTTATATACTTTAGTGCTTTTTGCATTGCTACTTTGTAGTTGGCAAGAGAGTGGGGCTCTTCTTTCTTTAGTTTCATAGGTAAACTATTCCACCTTTGCACCAAGTATCCAATTATAATTTTCCCCTCAATTCTGGTCATCTTCTCAAATTCCCTATAAGATTCTTCCCTTAAGAGTAGAATCCTTTTCCCATGGCTTTCACATGGTAAGGGGTGAATAAATCTCAACAAATCATAATACAACTCCCTAGGTTTCCCGGCCTTAGGTCTTAAGGAAAAAATGATATGGTTTTCCTTCTCTCTATATTCCTATGTATGCTCCCCCATAATAATCACATTCTTGATCTAGGACATTAGTGCTCTCAAGTGAATATCCCCAATATCAAGAAGGGGATCCCATTCAGTATCCAGTGGCACTGCATAATTGTGCAAATAAATTTCATAGAGTAAATTTCTAATGGTTGTAGGAGATGATAGGTATACCAAGTAGAATTATTGAGGGGCATAGAAGGTGGGACTCATCTTTGATAGCTCTCATTAACTGAAACAAAAGATGTTGTGCTTTCAAACATAAAGCATAAATTATAGGTGGAGCCCTAAATTCCATCAATTGAGGGACCATACCTACTATAACATCCACCTTATGCTTAATAAAATCAATTTCTTGTTTCTTTTTAACAATTTCTACTTTCTAATTTTCAATTATTCTTTGTATTTTATCCTTCTCAATTTCTCATTCAGTTTTCCTCTATTGCATACCTTTATAAAAATCCAAAAATATTGAATGACAAGTAAGAGAGATAGGGGGGTATGTTTAGATATTCTTGTTGGCAATTTGGTTGAGTAGGATATCAAGTTATTGACATTATGGCAACATATAATCACTATGATGATCACACTATAGTAGAAAATAGTTTTGTATGAGCGCAAGTAAATATTATCCAAGTACAATAGTATTTACCAGTCTAATCAGAGACAGTTTTGGTTAGCAATGTTCAAAGAAGAAGGTTCAATGCATGCACACTTGAACATGGATAATTCTATGTATAACAAAGTCACATATGAAAGCACAAGTCTATACAACATGTACGAAAGGAGATATTGAAGAATAACAGAGATAGTGCTGAAGCCAACCTGAACATAGCAAGAAGAAAAAATGAGAATATTAGTTAACAAATTTTTTTTTTTATCAAAATAATGACTTAACCATATAAGGGATGACATCCTAGATGTTAACCCTTAGGCAACATGAATTAGTTTTGTATTTTGGAAAGAGTTTATGCGTAGTAAAGATGACTGGAAGTTATTATTCTTAATAACTTGTATATATGTAAGAAGCATGTAATGTGAAGAAAGATAACAGTAATAAGTTTTTATAATATTGTAATTCTATGATGCGAAGTTATATATTGTAAGAAGAAAAGAAAGAAGACTTTGTGTATGAAAGCGAAGAGCCTAGAAAGCTAAATCAGAATAGGAAAGCTATTCGATAGTAGTGAAAGGTTATGTACTTTACCTTTGTATTTAGATATTGCATGTTTGGGTAGTGAGCTCATCTTGCAAACACTCTATTTGTAATATCTAATCCTAATAGGTTTGAGGCTTCTAACAATGCCTAGAGTCCTTTAATCATTACAAAGACACTATATGTATGTAATAGACTCCTAACAGGGTCAACATCCTTAACCAGATACTTTTGATTAGTGGATTAGTTGTGGGTATCATCCCCACCAAGGTTTTCCCTTGGCCAGGGTTTCCTCGAGAAAAAACATGGTGTTATGAGTTCATTTTCTTTATTGCTATGCTTGTTATTTAGTTTAGTTTGTTTTACAAGCTTCAAGTTAATTTGTTATTGTATAAGCTAAATATGGGCCTCTAATTTAGCCTCACACTTCAACATAGTCATTGTTCACCGACTGCAGACAAGAATGAATATGAGGTTATTCATCTTGCCTATCTAAATGATTTGACCTGTTGCCTCCTATCTAGGTAGGGTTTGGGATTTCTCTCAGAATCGAGAGTCCAACAACCATAGACTAGCACTAGAATGGAGGATTTATGCAGTTTAATCTAGAAATGAATATGCAAGATTAATCTAAAATGAGTATGCAATTAGTCTAGAAATGATGAGAAATGAGCATTAATCTAAGAACATTGAAAGCAAACTAGATTAAGAATGAGATGCATATTTGAGCTAAACATGATATTAATCTAAGATGATTATTAAACTAACAATGAAAATGAAATATTTGAATGTAAACAAGAAGCAATGAGAATGCGACAACACTTCATTGCTCAAAAATTGGGATCCTTTGAATGAGAAATGAGGGTTCTTTTATAGAATCTTGGGTTCAATCGACGGTCAAGATTGAATCAGATGAATGGTGGAAATTGAATGAGAGTTCAATTCAGAATAGAAAGTTTCTTGTAAAGAGGCAGTCAATTGTTTGCCTTTTGCCTGTGTGGAGAAGTTAACTATTTTATTCCCCTTTTGAATTCTTAATTAACTCAAAGTTTCCTTTTCTGAACTAAAGAGAAGATTTTTGGACAGAATATTTGATTAAATAAATACAATATTGCCTCATAAGTGGATTTTCATAATTATTTAAATAATTAAATTCAATTATTGAGATGAGGATACTTATTTAAAACCAAATATTTATTTAATTCCTTTTTCATGTGTATTTTAGCTAAAGAGGATGGATTTAATTTAATTAAAGTGCCAAGACTTTATAATTAAATAAATCGATTATAGGGTTTATTTAGCCAATTTGTAGTCATTATTTAGGAATTAAATATGATATGTGATTGATGCAGATTTAAGGTTTTCTACATTTGACACTAAGTCAAGTAGAGTCAATTAGAAGGTAGAATTACCTAGTACAATAGGATTTTGATGATTTAGAAATTGATAGAATGAGACTAAATGCAACAAAATTGGTTAGGATTACAAGATGCCAATTTTGGGGTATTACATTTTTTTCCTCTTTGAATTGATGTGCAATCAATGCGTTGATTCAAAGAATAGTCTGATGTGACAATTGATGAGTTTTTTAGGATTATCTCCAGAATGAAGGTTAACCTTCAGAAGTCAAGGTTAGATTGCCAAGACATCGATCAAATCGAGTTGTAGAATCATCTCTAGAATGAAGCTTGATTCTTCGAAGTCTAGGTTAGATTGTGAAGACATCAATCGAATTACCACTTTTAGTAAGATTGTCCCCAGAATGAGGTTCAATCTTTAGGAGTCAGGGTTAGATTGCCTCGATACCTATCAAATAAATGATAACTGATGCAGATTTTTAGGACTATCTCCATAAAAAAGCTTAGTCCTTTGAGACCTAGGTTAGATTGCCCAAATATCAATTAAAAGAGCTTTCGAGAGCCATCTCCAGAATGAAGCTTGACCTTAGGGATCAAGGTTAGATTGCTCCAATACCTAAAGAGCTTTCAAGAACCATCTTTAGAATGGAGCTTGATTCCCAAGGATTTGAGTTAGATTGCTCAGATATCAAAAGATATTTTGAGAACCATCTCTAGAATGAATCTTGATCCTTAGAGATTCGAGTTAGATTTCTCAGATACCGAAAGATATTTTGATTACCATCTCCAGAATGAAGCTTGATCCTTAGGGATCCGAGTTAGATTACTTAGATACCTAGTAGTATGATGACAAGATGTAAGGCACAAAGATGCCCCTAGTGATTCAAGATCGTGCAACATCCAATTTTGATCGTGAGGTATGAAAAATTAAACATGCCCCAAGTGATGAGATGGCCTTAGCGATGAGGACTTTGGTTTAGATCAGATTGATTCAAGACTGATAAGATTTAATGATGCAATCATCCTACCCCCTTGGGAGTGAAATCAAAAGATCACATGTCATAAAGGTGATTGACAGGAATAGGTTACAGATAGAGATAGAATTAGAGGTCTAGAAGAACTTAGAATAGAGTACAAAAGAATTGAGAAGATTTAGAAGTGATCTAGAGTGATTTGGAGGTCCTGTTGACCAAGTTTGACCAATGTTGACCAAAATTGACTAGAGTTGAATTTTGATGAAAAAGATGAAGAAGTCAAGAAAATGATGATGAGATGTGATTCTGTCAAGAATACGACATTAGAAGGTCGACTGCACAAGCGTCTGATCACATCGGTCTTAGAAATTTGAAAATGCAATTTTGAGCTATCTAGGAGTGTCAGATTTTGATTTCAATCCTGAAAATGGATTTAGAGTGGTTGATTTAGCCAAGGGTGAAGTTTTCACACAAAATAGAGCACTTTTTAAAATTAGGTCAAAACCTATATAAGGCCCAAAAGGGTCATTTTCAATTCATTTGAAACCTTTGACTTTGCAAGAAAAGAGAGCTCTGAGTGAAAATGGAAAGTGTTCTAGTGAATTTGCATATGTTTGAGCACTCCCGACATCATAGCCAGCTGGCCACGTATGACCCACTTGTGAGTAGTCAAGAACTTAGGCTGCATTTCAATTTCATGATGCATTTCAGTAGATTTAGATAAGATTTAGGGCTAGTTAGGAACTTGCTTGCAAGAACTCGCGTGAGAAAATGGGTTCTTCACATGGGCCGGTTAGGATTCTCATGTGAGAAAGTTAAAAAAGAGTACTTCCTCGCATGGGTCTCTCCACAAGCTCATGTGAAAAGGACCCTCAAGTTGTGCGGGTAACCCTTCACAGGGCATGTCTCTTGCGTGAGCTGATGCGAAGCCTTACGTGGTTGGGAAATCTCATGTGAGATTCTAAATTCCTCGCATGGGAATCTTCAGTAGAGAACCAAAGTTGAGTCAAAATTTGCATCAAATTAGCCAAGTAAATCATTGAATAGCCAATTTTAGGATAGGTGCATAGTTTCAAGGTCTGATTCGCTTTAAAAAATCATCATGATTGAGATACTAATCATGTGTTGTCACTTGCATTGTAGGTTGACTTCTTAGACATTGTGTTTCAATCTCACCACCCAATCATTAGTGAGTTAGTGCGGTGGTTGGATGATGTAGAGTCCACTCATATAGATGCGTTAGGTTTGTCATATCTACGTAATGTGCCCGACATTCAGGTGAATCATAGTTTATTAGGTGCACTCATCAAGCATTTCCATTCAGAAACAAACACATTCCACTTTCCCCATGGAGAGATGACAATCACACCAAAGGACATTTACCAAATTCTACAGGTACCATTCCATGAGCCATGCATGGAATATGATGTACAACCCATAGCAAGCACTGTGGCACTTTGAGCCATCTTTCAGGATGATTTGGTAATGGGCCGAGCAATCCCTTGGGAGGATTTGATCAGAGATTCAGTCCTGGGCATAGGTTAATAGTGGTGTTAACAATATTTCTAGGTTGCTATTTGATGCCAGATAGAGGACAACATGGACTAGAGTGCGGTTGGGGTCAAATGTTGTAGTGGATGCTAGAGCGACCACCCATGTGTTATGGATAGAGCTAGTGTATGCTTGGAGCATGGCAGAAAGTGTCTTAATTCTACAGATATGGACTTGGGAGCATCTTCCCATTTGCAGGCTAGTGTTTCAAGATATGAGACAACCCTTGGAGCCATATATTTACAAGTACGGTGGCCCGATGACCTAGCCAGTGCTGGGTAAGATTGAGAAGTGGAGGGCTCAGCTTGATGACATGGTCGCAGTGGTATAGCAGCCGTGGATAGGTATAAAGGTCTGGGATGATGCTAGACAGGAACTACAATACATGTTTTACTCACGACCATTGATCTGCCACTTTATCACCATTACTGATCATTTTCCTCTATTATAGGTGTTGTGTCAGTTCGATAGGCCACATGACATCTCATAGGAGTACTACTCATACACCCACTTTGCCAATGAGGTGAAGAAGGGCTGGCTGGCAAGGTTAGATTAGGGCCACTCCATGATTGAGGCATGGGTAGCATCAGCATGATGGGACTATATGGAAATAGTGGAAGATGGGGGGATGACACTAGCATATCAAGATCATCTAATTGTGCATCCATTCCCCCAGTTCATAGATCCAGTTAACATGGGCCAATAGATACAATAGGTGGTACAATAGTAGGAAGCTCAGCCTCCACCACAACAATAGGTGGCACAAGAGCAGGTACCTTAGCCACCACCACAATAGTAGAAGGATTAGCAACATGTACCTTGATAGAGGGTGATATAGGTAGCCATCCCTGCTCGATGGATGAGAGTAGATCCTGTGGCAGGAAACAATGGTGCATAGGAGAGATCCACATGGTAGAGGATGAAGGAGATACCATAGAAGGCTCTTGAGAAGGAGACCCAGGATGAGGTTATGCAAGATTAGGCCACACAGGGTGCCCCTCTAGGAGATGTAGTCATACAGTTGCAGGATGCACTACAATGGAGCTGAGATAGGGTGTGGCAGGCACAGAGGGAGTTGAGTGATCTTCATATATAGGTCACCATTTGAGATGCTCACCTGGCAGAGAGAGATTGGGAGAATAGGGAGCTACGGGAGGATCTAGTGAGGTCACGAGCAGAGATGCAATATGAGGTTGCATAAGTAGCTTATTATTATGAAACATACATCGGCATGGTACCTGATGCTGCAAAGTAGGTCCCTAGATTTATAGAGTATGCAGGAGTGCTAGAGGCTCCACATGGACCCCCTCCACAGGAACCTCCTTAGCCAGACATGCCTTCTCCTCCACCTCCTCCAGGTGGTGATGGCTAGAGCTAGAAATTTGGTTTTGATTTGATCATGATGTATTTGATGTATATGCATATGTGTATTGTAGCCCATTTTTGACAGACTGTGCTCAAGTAACACTAGTTTTGTACACTTAGCCATTGATATATATATGAGCTCGACTCTTTTGGTATCATTGTATGCATCATTTGTGTTTATAGATTCCTTTAATGTTTATGCTTTATGAGATGTATCCTAAATGAGTAGATGAGTAGATGTATGACATGTATGCAAATGTAAATGAATATGCACATGTTTTCTGTTATGTATGTAGGGAATGGTAGATGATAGATGGATAAATGAAATGTATGTTCTGATTTATGCTTATGATGGATGCACATGTATATGAATATGTATATGTGGATTTAAGCATATGTGGGATGGTAATGCACTTTGCAAATGAAAGATGTAAATGCAATGTATGCTACTAACATCTCATGCAGGATATGACAACATGTGAAAGGTACTAACCAAAATAACTTTCTTGAAGATTGAGAGTGAGGATCAAACACTTATAAAGTCATGATGAACTTAGGATGTGGGATGAGAAAAATCACACAAATCTAGGAGAATACAACAAAATGAGCCTCAAAAAACTATCACAAATGAAAACCTAGAATGAAAATGCAAGCCTAAGCTAGATGAAATCCCTAGGACTTGGTTGCTGGACCCATTAGATAATTATCATCATAGAGCTGTTTGCTTAGAGGACGGTCATAGGATGTCATAAAACCCTCACTAACATAATGATAATGAGAATATGAATATGAAATTAGTCTTAGGTTTGTCAGAATGAGGTGTAAGCATTAAGGCAGGAGAAGCTAGAATGAACTGAACACCTATTCCTTTTGATTTAGCAAGTTAACATAAGCATCAAAGCACAATTTATAGGATGACTTGAATGTTTCTTGCATACAAACATGCCAGACATGTGAGAGTTCCTTCTTTTTCTAAGTGATTGAGAAGCATACTAAGAATGCTCGCAGTGACCCTTACGTTCACTTCGCAGGACAAGCAATTGAAAGTTCACTTGTAGTAGAAAGAAGTCACTCAAATAGGAAAGGAGAAGAACCAACCTCACCAAATCATCCATATAAAAGGAGTAGAGGTACACATGGCCATCTAACATGAGATAGAGGCTCTCATAGTGGACACCCATTTTGTAGGGATCCATTGGATCATTGGAACTAAAACAACAAACATAAAGCAAAGAAAAGATCATGCCCCTAGTCTTCACATCTCTCAGTCAGGATAGACATTGTTGGTTCTTGAAAAGATTTTACACTCCATGAGATACCAATATACCTATGACTGATATTAAGGAGGGGTTAGTTCCAAATGTGAGAAATCTATAGGCAACTAGACCAACTATAGGGACACGACTACCCTCTTCACTTTTGGCTTTGCAAAACCAAGGTGGGTACACCTGATCCAGTAGATACAACTCTATTATTTACTTGATACTAGATCTAACAATAGATATCAATGAGAAAGTACTAAAAAACAACCTATTATTCATTGAATCGCCATCACTAGGTAGGACAACTATTTAAAGTAAATAGAATTAAAATGACTAGTTTTGATTTTATGTTTCTAATTATAACAGTTTCAATCTTTCCTCATAAAATAAAGATAGGTCTGCACAAGCCAGTGCCTTATCCATTGGGTGAGCAATACCAGAGGATAGAGTAAATACAAGGGTCCTTATAGAATCTGGTCTACAAACATAAATATAAATACCCCAACCCTTTCCTACTTGTAGATAATCCTTATGCAAATAAAATGAACATATATCTCACTTTGAGCAATATTTAATCTAATCCTAGATTAGAACTCAGAGCAAAAATACATACATACAAGTCTTTGACAGACTTAGAAAATTCACAGAAAAGACATAAAGGAGAAGAAAAGATTTGAGATTTATATTAAGTATAACCTTTGATCATTTGTATATAATATATGTTGAATAGCAAGCTTGCTAAATGACAGTAGCAACCTGTACTTCTTCTCTATTACTTGGCAAGAAATGATACAAAAAGTTACAATCCTTGACTAAAGGTTAGGGTTTCAAAATCTTTTTCTTCTCAACACCTAAACTCCCAATGCCTAATATGATCATGGAAAATCCTTTTATATACAAGGAAATGCAACAAGCTACTGATCATTTTAGGGTTTAGAAAACTTTTACCCTAAAAATTTACAACAACCCTATTGGGTCTACAATAAATGCCTCGATCAAATTTGGATAGATATCCTGCAAGTGAGCTGCCTTACTTTATGTCTTAAATCTTTCCTTGGTCCCTTCAAGAAAATCTGATCACCATTTCTTCATGGTTGTTCCTGCAATAAATACACCATATCTCAACCACTTTCAAAACCCAAAAGTCATAATTTCCACTTGGCTCAAGAAGTAGGTGAAGTATCCACTTTTTCTGCATGGGGAATGTATTGATACCTCCACCTATTGAATACATCCTCACTTGGGAATTCAAAATTGGCAAATTCAGCCTTCTTACTGCATAGATGTCCCCACTTGTCTTCCATTTGCCTAACTTCCTACTGAATGTACTCAAACTTTGATTTAGTAGTTATTAACAACTTGATGGTGTGGATAAAGGAAGAAGTGTTTTCCAAAACACTTGTCATTCTTTATGAGAAAAGCTCATCCATCTCTTCTCTCCACTTGTATAACTCCTTTAACTCACTAGTAGCCCTGAAAACACTTGGTATTATTTCACAATTTGATTGTGTTAACTCTTTCTTTAATACATTGGACTTCCTTTTAAAATCATCCAAAATTATACTATATTCTACAAGCCTTTTTACATTCTGATGCACTGGCTTGATTAATGGATCAGGATCAACTTGGCCCTTAGATAGCCATCGAAATAATCTTACATTTGGGGACCTTTCAATCCACTTATTCAAAACTAGCCCCCACTCATCTCTATCTTTATTCAACGCTGTAAGAAAAATTTGTAACCTACTAGCATGATCAAACAAAATTGAAGGCTTGAGATCATGTGCAAACTACATCACTACTTCTGTTATTTTCTCCTCATATTTATGATTTTCTAGGGATCTAGCTTTCATATGCTCATTCTTTTCCTTTTTAAGCTGCACCCTAATCTCCCTCAATTTACTTGTTTCCTCAGCTACTTTTGCTTTTCCCAACTGATCCTTGCATCTATATTTGCTTCTGGTAGAGGAGATGGTGGGAAATCAATAATGGGGCTAGAAGAAGAGGCCATTGTAGGCTTGTCAGCTAACATCAATTGGGGTGACTTGTGGTCCTGTGGTCCAAACAATTTTGCAATCAATTTGTCCTTTTGGATCAAATCTATTTTTAGCTCATTATAAGACTTAAGGATAGTTTCAAACTTAATCCTTAACTCTTCCTTTTCCTGTGTGTCTTTTTTTGCTACCCTCACATTGAACTTGGCTATTTCCAAAATGATGTTTGAGGCCTCCACACTACAAGTCTCACCAACTCTCTAGACTAATAAATTTCCAGCATAGTCTGAAGAGAGAGCCTCTCTCTTTCCTTTATTTTCTTCCCTTTTAAGAGACGACATGACCAGAGCTGCATGATCATTAGAGAAAGTAATACCCCTAGCAACCTGTTGTGCTTGTTCTATAGTAGTGAGAGTTTTCACTTTACTCCTGACTTGATCAAAGATAATTGCATCTACAATATCCCACTCAGGAAGAATCAACACTTCCATAGTATGAATCATAGCTCTTCCTTCCTCAGGGGTAATTTTATCAAACTTCTTCATCATTTCCATTTTTGTCTCATCTTTAATCTTGATCATATCCCTATTAGGGAATTCCTCTTTCTTTTTCTCACAAATTTCCTTGAACTGGTTTATTTTCATTCTCCATAAAAATTGAAAAAATTCCCTAGTTGTTACAAACTTGTCATCAGAAATAAAAGAATCACTAGCCTATTTCAAAATTGGGTCTATTTTCTTACCCTCAAACTCTACCACTATAAGATCCATTTCTATTTCTTTGGGTGCCTCTGGCATTCCCTCTTGTAACTCATCATTGCAAAAAAAAATGTTTCCCTCATTACTCAATTGCACCAATTGCTGGGCAACTCTATGTTCATCTAATTGTAAGGGGGATTGAGAAGGAGAGTATACATCTTGCTCTAGTCTAGACTCCTCTTGTCTCTACCTCTTTGGAGAGGGCTCTTATGTTGTTGGGCTATCCATAGGTCTTTTCCCTCTAGAAGTAGATGGAAGAGTCCCATCTCTTTGCTGAACTGGAAGAAGAACACTATAGCCCTTCCTCTGTTGTACTGTATAAGTGCCCCTTGGGGTCAACTTTGTGTACCCTCGCTGGCTCAAAATTCTTTTTTCCCTATCTAGGTCTACTTTTCTCACCAAAGCCCTCTTTTCATTAACTGCTTGCATGATTCCTTCAAAATGCTCCATGAGGGCATCAATCTTCCTCACCCATGGCTCAAAGGCTTTCAACGAGTCATAACCCTTATCAAAGTGTCTTATGAAATCTATAGTCTTTTTGTAGATCACCCATTTCTCTTTTTTAATCTCTTGAGTTTGAAGATCAAACTCATTTCTAATCACATCCTCAGGGAAATAAAACTGGTGTTCCATAAGAGCACACCTTATCTTTTCTCTAAACATTCTAGACAAAAATCCCTCATTATCAGCACACCTGGCCATAGATGTAGCCATTCTGTAGGGCTGCAAAACTTGATTGAAATGCACCCAAACCTTCTTGACAATAATATATTGGTGTGCAATTGTAACATATGGGAACAAAGTTCCCCTTCCCTTCCCTGTTAGGGTTGTCTCCTGCAAGTCACCAATTTGCCTCAGGATCTCTGCATACCCTATTTTCAATGGAACTTGGCAGGGAAATATGTATGGTTCATTCTTACAACCATACACTCTAAAAATAGTGAAAACCAGATATAATATTATGTTACCAAAATTATGCACTATGGTGATGTCTTTGCAATACTTATTTGGCCTGATTAGCCTCAACAATTCTCTTGGGATCCTAGGATTTTCAAAGAATAATAAGGTCCTAAGCCTTGAAGAAAAATTTCTATCAAAGACAAGGAAGCTGGCATCAATCCTATCCCATGATAAATCTGTAGTCCATAACTGGACCGATAGTGTTTCCCCATTCTTCTCTTTGACAATATTAATTGTAGTACTGAAAAAATGTTCACCCTTGTACAAAAACATGTGCATTAGCATAGAGTACCACCCAAAGGGCCTACTTATCTTCATGTTTTTTATTTCTATTAATCCATCATGGATTAAATTTGCAAGGTAAGGGAGAAAGTCAAAAATCAATGCCAATTGTGGGTGTAGAGATTGTACCATCATGAACATATAAGGGATTGGCATATGAGTAGCCTCATCTTGTCCAAAAATTAGGGCTAAGGAATTGTATATGCCCTGTGCTCTTAAGCTGAAAAGGTCCAACCTTAAAGGTTCAGGTGTACTCTTACTAACCATACACATGGCACCAATCTGGCTGAAGAAATCCCTTAAAGGCCCTGACCTCAGATAGTCTCTTTGCACCTCATATATTTCAATAAATTCCTCAAAATCAATCTTTTCCAACCCAACAGAAGGATCATTTAATGAGAAAACCTCTCTAATCTCATCTTATGTGATACTTATCAAATCATTTCCATTTATACCCTTAACACACCTAGTGACAGGGTCATAACATTTTGCAATTTGTATTAGTAGGTCTGCATCCATGAAAACTCCAGGCATAATCAGTTTCCCTATATCAAATTTCCAAATGTTACTAAGAGGGGCACATGAATTTCTTTGAGAGTAGGCTACTTTAAACAAGATCAAGCCATTGCAATATTTTCCTACATGGGCATCCTTCATCCATTACCCCTGGTCATAAAGTCCATTGACAAAATCCCTAGGGTTTTTTAGGACCAATTCCTTTATTTGGGATACCCCATTCTCTGAATGTGGGAGAAACTGCATCAAATCTTTGAAAACACCTCTATCCTTATACTTTGTTTTTCCCGAGAGTTCCCTTTTAGGCGACATCTTAACTAGGGTTTTGAATAAACATATAAACACCAGAAATAAAAACTCCTAGTACCACAAGATAATAGTAACAGGAAAATAAATCACCTAAACTTCCATTCCTTGAAAATTTGTGCACTGTCAAGTTAAAAACTAGCCTACTAGATACTTGAGAAAAATTGCTTGATAATGCTCTGTAGGAAAAAAAACTAGTTCTTTCACCAAGATACTTTGAAAAGAGGTGGAAACTTCAATAGTCAAATCAAGATATGTAGTATTTTGCCAACCCATTGTAGCTCATCTGCATGAAACTCATTAAGTCCACCATTACTGAAAATTGGCAGCTTCAACATTCACAGGATGTGAAACAACGTCACTTAGTAAAATTTAAATTTGAACCATTGATCATTACCTTTTTACAATGCATTGGACGACTGGCAAAAATAGCATTATAATCATTTAATACCTTTCTTGAAACTAGTTTTCAACCAATGAGAACATTTCAAATTTATGCATGTGCAACTTATTTTAACTTGATCGACTTGGACAGGTGTCAAGCTATCACTATTTCGCAAACTTAAAAATTGAGCATCTTTTTCCTCCAGTTAAGCGATCACCATAGATCTTCTTTCAACATGACAAGTCTTTACCACCTCTTAAAAAGAATGACCCCACTTTACAACTAAACACGTGGAAGCATTTGAAGATTTCAAAGCATTGGCAATTGACAACATAAGAGACATGTGTCAACCTATCGCTATACTGTAAGGAGAAAACTGTCAGGTATGTCAGTTTAAGATAAAGTGACAACTATCGATGCTACTTTAATCAAATGATCATCATTCATCTGCAAACTTTGGTCCCACTTTAAACCTTTGCTAGCTCTTCACCTAATAAAAAAAAACCATGTCACAAAAACCAACAGGCGATCATTCCACCTTTCTTTCCCAATAATAAAATATATTGACAATTGCCACAACATTACTCTTTTCAACCAATAAAAAATGAACATCTCACCATGACCTGGTAATTAAGGGCCCACTTCAAACTGCATCCTATATGTAAAATCAGATGCTCGTCACTAAAGCACAAGGATTAACAAATGGTCAACTTGACCCAACGGTATAACGACAACCATTGATGCATTCCAACCTTTACTCAATAATGCACTACTGAAGATGATCCTGCTTTCAATAGGTGTCACCTTGTCGCTAAAGAATATGCTAGAAAATCTAACAATTTAGAGCTTTGAGATATAACGACAGCCACTAGATCAAAAAGAATCAGATGGTTTGAAGAATTAAATAGGGAACATTAAGGTCTGAGGTGAATTTATTAAAAAAGGACCCCGCTCAAAACCTAACCACGCAACACATGAAGGAGACATCTTTATAAAGGTTTATAATAGCATGTGCTTTTATTCGAAGTCTTAGTGAGCAAAAAAGTAACGTTCAAACATAATGAAGTTCATGTCAAACTAGGGTTTTCAGCAACATGGCTCCTTTCTAGGTTAAAAATAGTAGTTCACCAAAACTTTGAAGTATGAGGATCAAAATATTTAAAATAGTACTAACAGATGTCTTGGAGTTTCTTGAGAAGGAATGACAAAGTGAAAAGATAAGCACACAAAAGAAAATCTCAGCATGTCCCAGAGAGTCACAAGTTCGGTTTGAGTTTCAACAGATTGACGTCAGATCAAAAGTATATATCATATGCAAAAAGTCTCAATAGGACAATGATAGTAGAGAGATGTAGTGAGAACCACTAGTGACTGATGTGAGAGAGAGTCTGAAGGAGAGATCATAGTGTGAACTAAGTATCAACAGGCAGACACAGTGAGAACCACTAGTGACTAATATGAGGAAGATCCTCAAGGAGAGAGATTTGATAGCTAAGCATTAGTAGGAAGACATAGTGAGAACCACTGGTGACTGAAGTGAGAGATCCTCAAGGAGAGAGATATGATAGCTAAGCCTCAGTAGGAAGACACAGTGAGAACCATTAGTGAATGAAGTGAGAGATCCTCAAAAAGAGAGATCTGATAGCTAAGCATTAGTAGGTAGACGCAGTGAGAACCATTGGTGACTGATGAATGGAAGATCCTCCAAAAAAAGATAGGACATTGCCCCCCTAGACTAGGAAGGTTCTCCCAAGTGTGACCATTTTCAATCCATGTAGAGTCAAGCATAATCTCAAAGGTAAGTGAGAGTGAGTGCATGAGCTAGCAAACTAAAAGTAAGAAAGTAGGAAAGCAACTATACAGAGCCAGGTGGTGCTGTGAAAGGTATAGCATTGCAAAACAAGAGGCACCTATTTACCAGGTTTTCACCTTCTTGGTAGAACTTTATTGCTTTTGCTACCATGATGCCTATTTACCAAGTTTTCATCAATGGCACATTTTCTTCTTTTTCAATTTTTTTGTATTTTCATTTTTTTGATTTTTTTTTGTATTTTTGGAATTTTCAATTTTTTTGGTTGATGCACCAAAGCACATGTTTACTAGGTTTTCACTAAGATGATAATTTTTTTAGGACATTTAGCAATTTTAAGGATTTTCTTAGAGTATATGTATGTACATGGAGCATTCTAAAGATGTCTCAGCTGTAGAATCACTTCAAGTGTAGAGCATTGATTGACTCTTTGAGCTATTCTCCTTTAGTAGTAGAGAGTTGATAGGCACCAGACCCAAACACTGTAGTAAAAATATATAGACCAAGCCAATTTGGTTCAAACTTTCCTTTCTAGATCTGTTGTTGCTGATTCTTAGGGTTCTCTCTTAGGACAAGATCACCCACATGGAATTCCATTGGTCTGACCTTCTTGTTGTAGCTCTTGGACATCCTCTTCTAATATGCTCGAAGGTGATCAAACACCACTTGTTGATGTTCATCCAGTAGTTCTAGCTCTTATAGCTGAGATATTCTAATGTCATCATCAATGATGAGGCCCTTCAGAGAGACTCATAAAGTAAGAATCTTGACCTCAATTGGTAGCACAACATCCACTCCATAAACCAAAGCAAAGGGCATGGACCCTGTCATTGTTCTTATACTTGTGCGATAAGCCTAGAGAGCCAGATTGATCTAGAGATGCTAGTCTCATCCAGATTTGTGAACTATGTGATGCAAGATTTTGAGGATTGCCTTATTGGATGCTTCTGCCTATCCATTACCTTGAGGATAATAGATGGAAGACCAGTGCTAAGTGATTTTGAACTTAGAGAAAAGATCTTTCAGATCCTTGTTCTTAAACTACCCCCCGTTGTTAGTGATTATTGAGGAGGGTATACCATACCTATAGTTGATGTAATTCAGTATAAACATGACTATAGATTTGCCATTTTCTATGGTCAAAGGGACTGCCTTGACCCACTTAGCGAAATAGTCTATAGCAGTGATAATGAACTTGTGTCCATTTGATGAAGAGGGATGAACTGACCCATTGAATCAAAGGCCCATTACTAAAATAGCCAAAAAGTGATGAATGGAATTAGCTCCTTGGCAGGAGCGTGAATCATATTCCCATGAAGTTGACATTGTTTACAAGCCTTAGCATATTTTATAGCTTCCTTCTCCATATCTGGCCAATAGTAACCAATTCTAATAAGTTTTTTGAGTCAGTGTCAGATCGCTCAAGTGAGATCCATAGATGCCTTCATGCACCTTAGCTAACACATGCTTAGACTCATCGGGTTCTAAACACCTAAGGAGGGTACCATCTAGACCTCACCTATACAAGTCATTATCTATGATAATGTACCATGAAGCATTGTAGATTAGGTGAAATTTCTCATTCTGGGTGTAAGTATCCAGAATAATCTAGTCATAGAGGTAGGAATAGATATGATGATATCGGGATGAATTGTGTCTAATGAGTGAATAGATCATCCTAGATTTAGGGGCGTCATAGGCTAGGTAGTGTAATGTGTCCACCAGGAATTCATGTCAGAAGTCATTCTCTAGTATCTATAACATGGGAGAAAGAGTAGCCATGGCATCAACTGCTTTGTTATCTTCCTGTGGAATCCACTGGAAGGTGATATGTGTAAAGTATTTTCTTAAATCATCGACCATCCATTTGTAAGGAAACAATTTGTCATCTTTTGTCTGATAGATTTCATTGACCTAATTGATGACTAGATATGAGTCTCCGAAGACTTTGAGTTCATCCACTCACCATTCAATGGCTATCTTCATGCCATTAATTAGGGCTTCATACTTAGTGATGTTGTTTGTACAAGGAAACAACATCTTGTATGCCTTGGGCAATGAGTACCTTTGTGCAGTGATGAAAAATATTCCTGCACCTGACCCCTATTGGGTGAATGATCCATCGAAGAACATAGTCCATGTCTGATGTGTGAGAAGCATTATAGACTCATCTAGAAACTCAATGTTCAATGGTTGGTGATCTGTGAGAGGTGCCTCTACCAACTGATCTGTGATCTCTTTTCCTTTGATGGCCTTTCTCTCTACATACTCAATGTCAAACTCACTGAGAATCATGACCCATTTTTCCAATCTACCTCTGAGGGAAGCTTTGTTGAGTAAATACTTTAGAGGATCAATCTTAGAAATGAGTCTTGTAGTGTGAGAGAGCATGTAGTGCCTTAGTTTCTGTGAAGAAAACACCACTACTAAGAAAGCTTTCTCTATGAAAGAGTAGTTTTCTTCATATGAGAGTAGAGTTCTACTGATGTAGTAAATAGCTCTTTCTTTATTATTCTAATCTTCTTGAGCCAGTAAAACACCTAGTGACATGTCTGTAGCAGAGATATAGAGAATGAGCAACTTCCCATGAATAGGAGGCATCAATATTGGTGGATTGGCCAGGTATTGTTTGATCTATGTGAGTCCTTTATCACATTATTCCATCAATTCGTAAGTCACACCTTTATGTAAAGTCTTCATGAATGATTGTGACTTGTCAACCAATTGTGTGATGAAGTGTTGAATGGATTGTAGTCTACCCTGAAGTCCTCTCATCTGACTAATGTTCTTTGGTGGAGGCATTTCTATGATTTCTTGAACTTTTTTGGATCTACTTCTATGCCTTTTTCTAAAATAATATAACCCAGTAGCTTGCCAGACGTAATGCTGAATGCACACTTTTTTGGATTGAGCCTTAGACTGAATTGTTCCATCTGATCTAGTATGGGACCTAGATCTGATAGGTGTTCCTTCCATTACATACTCTTAGCTAATGTATCATCCACATAGTCTTCCATCATTTTGTGCATCATGTCATGAAGGATAGTGGTGACAATCCTCTGATATGTGGCTTCAACATTTTTAAGTCTGAAGGGCATGACATTCCAACAAAAAGTTCCCCAAGAACATGTGAAGGCAGTATTCGCTTGGTCTTCTAGTGTGATTTTGATCTAGTTTTAGCCAGAGAAACTATCCATCAGTGAGTACATTTCATAGCACGTTGTCATGTCCACAATCATGTCAATGTTGGGTATCAGGAAATCATCCTTGGGACAAGCTTTGTTCAAATCTTAGAAATTTGTGCAAACTCTGATAGATTTGTCATGTTTAGTAACTGGAACAATATTGGAAATCTATTTTGCATAGTCAATTGCTCTAATGAATCCAACTTTAAGTAATTTTTCTAGTTCATCTTTGACTAATAGTGCCACATGTAGATGCATCTTATGAAACTTTTGTTTAATAGGCTTGATGCTTGGTGCAATAGACAGGTGATGCATGATCAAATTAGGATCCAAACTAGGCATATCAGAATAGGTCCATGTAGAAATTTTCTTGCTTCAAAAGAAACTGGTGAACTCCTCTTTCTCTTCTTTAGATAAGGACTATGCCAAATGAATAATCTGAGGTGCAGCCTCTGTGCCCAAGTTCACAAGTTGAGTTGGCTCAATTAGCACTAAAGATCTATCCTAAAAATGACTTGGAAGCATATCAAGTATCCCATCCTCGGGCACCTTAGAGAGGTTTTCACCCTCAGATACATCTTTTGTTTTTACTTTTTTCAGCTCTGATACTACCACAATGTGGTTTTCACCATCAGAGCACCTATTCTTTTTTCTTCTCTTAATTGTATGACTGAGATACTTGATATTGGCTTTGGTCATGTTGACATTATCTTCACTGGTGGAGGATGTTACAGGTTTGACAATGTTAAGGTAGCAAGAAAGAGTGTAATCATTCTGGAATGTAAGGACTTCATTGGATGGGGAGGAAGGGTTCCATTTTATCAGCTCAGGATGGTGGAGTGAAAGAGAAGTGATAGGTTCAAGTGCGTTAATGGTATAGTCATCAAAATCATGGACAAGTAAGTTGAGACCTAAAGCAATCACATCCAGAGGTGTGTTTGAGTCCCTTCAAGGCCTCATGTTAGAAGTAGAGGGTATGTTAACGTCAGTGGAATCACACTTGATTGTCCTAATACTAGACCCTTCACCTACTTCAAGAAGGTTTTCAAATGTGTGTACCATGTATACATCTTTTTCAGAAGTTTCATCAGATAGAGAATCGAGCTCATACTCATGTGAGTCTACAATACTTGATATAGGAACCCCATCAATACTTTCTATACCATCTGACTTGTTCTCATCTCTTGTAGTGTTGATGGCTTGTTCCTATTTAAACCATTGTTGGAAAGGTGATGGCATGTATAGTTCTTGTTGGTAGTTATGGTGAGATGTTTGCATTTTCCTTAACTTCTCATGTGTCAATGGAGTAATTGAGGGTGTGTCATCAAAATCACTATCAGTTTCAAGGTTTTTGAAATGTTGTACAAAATCACCTGGCTCTACAAAGACTGTGACAAGATTTGGAGGGATAGGATAAGGAAAGGTATCCTCATCTAAACTGACCTCTGAATTATCAACTAAAATAGTGTCACTAGGTGCTGGCTAACATTCTGGTTCTAGTACAAATTTATTAATTCCTAAATGGAACGAGATCTTTTTGAAGTCTAGATCAGTAGTGTCTTTTGTTCGTCATCCTATGGCTTCAATTGGTTCAAGCAATCCATTATTATTCACCCCTATAGGGCCACTCCCTTTATAGCCAAAGCATTTCATGAGCTTGAAACCTTCTTTGTTTGGTTCATGTTCTATATCATGAGTTGGGGTGACTTGTTCAGATGTGTCATTCCCTTTATAAATCAAAGCTGTAATGGCTATGTCTTCATCCTCATCTTCTAATGGTGTTGTAGCCTATACAAAGGTGCCATCATAAACTACTTGAGGGGACACAACAAAAGGTTTATTATTCTCAAAAGGTCTCCCATAGGAACATGGAGATAAAGGTAGAGCTATCAAGGACAATATAGGCTCCATCTGATACTCTCCCATGCTAGAATCCTTGAGTTTGAGAGTCTTCCATTTCTTTGAGCTTGGCATCGAAAAAGTCAATAGATTGTGTGAGCATATTGCAAGAATAGCTCATGTTGGAAGGTACTATTACTTCTACTCTATGGAATGGGAACTTTATGCACTAATGGTATGTTGAAGGAACCACCTGCATCTTGTGGATCCACTATCTTCCCAATAGTATATTGTATGCAAGAGGAATATCTAGAACCTGACATATGACATCTCTCTGAATAGGACCAACTTGGATTCATAATACAACTAACCCTTTGGATTTGTGTTCTTATTCATCATATGCCTTGATGGTGATCTTTTTGTGGGAATCTATGCAGTCTTCACCATAGCATAACTGGGTGAGTAGGTTAGTAGAGAAAATATTAAGGCCAACACCATTATCAATGAGGACATGACAGATGTGCCTTGGGCCTATAATGACTTCAATATATAGAGGGGCATTGTGTGGATGGATTAGGGAATGATCATCTTCCTCAAAGAAAGAAAAATAATGGGGTGAGGTCAGGTGACCCACCATGGATTGAAACATATCAAGATTAAGATCTTTAGGGACATTTGCCTCAATAAGGGCTTTATCAAGATTCTGCCTATGAGTAGGCGAGATCTTCAACAACTCAAATATAGTGATCTGAGTGTTGGTACACTGTAATTGGTCTAGGATGCTATAATTGGCATTGCTAGGCATGGGGACCAATTTTGAATTCTTTTTGGCAGGGCCAACAACAATGATGTCTATAGGTTATTTTAGTGTAGATGTAGGAGGCTCAGGGCCTTTGAGAACAATCTTCACACAAGATCGAGTGACAGTGTTCACACAAACTAGAGATTGTTCATATTCAGAAGATTGAGATGCAGGGCCTCATAGGATAAATGAAGTCTTGGGTCGAGGAGCATCCTCGCTCCCCTTGATGGTAATCACATCACAATATTTGACATCAATAGGTTCAACCATATTAATAACATTGTCATTAATATTGTACATATAGTTGAACTTGTTGTTGGCATTCTTAGTCTTGGAAGATTCACCCTTCTCATGAGGAGGAAAGGGGTCTTTGAATGCTTGGTGATCTGAGTTCTTTTTATGACCACTCACAACAACATCACCATTGTTGATAAGATCCTAGATCTTATGTCGAAGTTGAATATAGGTAGAAGTCTTATGACCCTTTTTTTTATGGTAGTCATAGCATGCAGATTCATTCCACCAAGTAGGTCATGGTTGTGGATCATAAGGACACAAGTTATCTAGAGGTGTGAGTATTTGGTTTTTCAAGAGTCTTGTAAACCATGTCAAGTGGTTCCCCTAGGGAAGTGAACTCATGTTTGGATCAAGGTGCCCAAGGTTTATTTCTAGAAAACCTAGAAGGTTGTTGAGTATCTGTCATAGCCTTCTCAGTGGCTTTGGCAGCCTGCATACTGGAGGTAAGATTGAAAACAACCTTCAGAGGCTTTGGGGTCACATTGTCAATGACTCCATCATTCACAACAACCCAATTTTTATTAACAAATTTTATTGTCTTTGCTGGAGGAGGACCCCTGTTTGTTATCCTTGTGTAGGGTCAGTTCTCCTTTCTTGACCATGAATATCTCTATTCTCATAGCTTGCTTGATCATATCATCAAAGGTCAAAGGACCTTGCAGCTATACTTGGTACCCAAAATCAGGAAGAAGATTGTCTAAAAAGATATCAAGCTTCTCAGATTCTAATATTTTGCAAGAGTATTTGGTGTAGAGTTGTCTCCATCATTGGAGAAATGTCAAGAAAGGTTCCCTAGGTCATTGTTTCAAATTGCAAAGATCACAAATATTAACCAAATGCTGGATGTAATGTGAATAGTGCTACAGGAATAGATTGACAATCTCATCAAAATATTTGATACCAGTAGGAAGTCGAGAAAACCACTCCATGGAAGATCCACCCAAATTATGTGGGAAGAGACACATGAGATAAGTCTGGTCATGTATAAACTCCATGGATAGGGCACCAAACTCTCTCAAGTGATCTTGAGGATCAGAGGTACCCAAATATTTATCATATTTGGGAAGTTCAATGCCCTTGGGAAAAGGAGGCATGTTGAGACTCTTGTCAAATGGGAATGGATAGATGCTCTCTAGTGTGAACTAGTTTTCTAGTTTGTCCTTGGTTTTCATGAGTTGTCTAGTCTGGTCTTGCATGTCTTGAACTAGTTTTTGCAGTTTAGTGGCCTTTGTTCCTCTTCTTTGACCACAAGATCTTCAACTTTATAGTTTGGAGGTAGCTTGGCCCCTTACTTGGCTAGTTCGAGAAAGTATTTCTCCTTCTCTTCTTTCATTAGGATTTCCATCATCTATGGAGGCTTTTGTTAGCTCGGGTGACATCCGCATCTTGCTGGGTTATCTCTTCATCATCATTACCTAGGATTTCAAAGATGCTTGGGGATTGGAATTTATCTTTGTCATTGCAAGCTTGAGATTGATCCCCATCATTTTTAGATTGATCATAACCCCTAATGTGTTCACTCTTTTGGTATTGGTCATCCATCATGTGGATATGAATAGACTCGATGCGAGGGTGAGCAGTATGTCGAGAGGTCATGGCAAAGGAGACTTTTGGTGTGTCAAGAGGGTCAGTTTTAGATGGTGACTCTTTAGAGATTTGGTGTTCTCAAAACAAAGGAATCCTGACCTGACTGAAGTTCATAGTAAAAGTATATTGGACATGAGGTCGAATGATAGGAGAAGGAGAGCGAGGTGACTCCTCTCCATATGTTCCTGACGAAGAACATGAAGATCCCCTAGAACACTTAGATTGTATGACAAGCTTGGAATCACCTCTTCCTTGGTTGTGAGGTCTACCTCTACCCCATCTGGTGAGATGTGAAGGGAACACTTTTCCACTTCAAGTTGCAACAATCATAAACTAGGATTAAGTAATGAGAGAGAACTAGGACTATGCTTGGAACTCTGTCTTTGGAAAAGAAAAGAGTGATAAAAGTGAAACACACCTGACATGAGTCATTGAGAGTATGGTTAGAACAATCAAGAGAAGAATATCATGTTGCAAGGTACAAGAACATAGTAGAACAAGTAGATAGTAGAGAGACAAGTTGAGTTCAAGTAGTCATCATGTGATTCTCAACTCAATACATCCAGTTTCAAATTATGTACAAGTAGGAAAATAGATAGATGGACCCTAAACAAGAATTAGATTAGGCAAACAATTGACCAGTAGATGGGAAATAGCTCACTATTTTGACTAACTGGGGACAATCTCATGCAAGGAAGTGCAGTCCCACGCGAGGAAGTGCCAGGCTGCGCACGAAGATATGCTGTCTTGCATGAGAAAATGTAGGAACAGACTCAAAAATTGTCTGACAGGGTTTCTGATAGACTGGTATGAAACTTTGCATGAGGATATGAAATCTCACCTAAGAAAATTCATAGAATGTTGATAGTTCATGCAAGATCATACTCAGAAACATGCAAGAAAGTACCAAATCATACATCTTTGGATCTTTTTTCAAGACAAGAATAGATTTTGAGACATAACATGGGATGTTCTCTAACAAAAAGTTTAGTGTACAGATTAATTAAGGATAGTTTAGATCAGCAAACTCAGTTTTAGGTTTCAATCACTCATTAACAAGCATAGAGTTTGGACTAGCAGGCAGATGTGAAATAGTCAATAGTCGATAATAGTTCTATCAAGGACAAAGCAACTGTGATGCCCAAAAGTTGGGACAAAACACAACCAACAAAAAATTTTAAAAGGTGATAATTTGCAACACACAAGATGTGGGTTAGGAATGTCGATGACGAGGTTTCAAAGAATCGGGTGACTATCCTCAACAATGTTGTCTATAAAGGATGCTAGAGGAATATTAATTATGGTTAAGTACGTCCATCTTCATGACGATCAAAATTATCATTCGTCAACTAAAGATCTCAAAGGTTGACTAAGAGGACATGGTTGATTAATGTTTACGTCATTCCATTAATAGGTCAATCAACTTTCAAAATAATTAAGTTAAGTCCAATTTGATAAAGGAGTTTAAACTGTCCGTTTCCAAAATTATAGGATATACATGAATTTACTTATTAAATGAATTAATAAATTGGGAAATATAAACTATAGATCTGAATCAATAATTATATTTAATTATTATATATTACTTAATTAATAATTATTATAATATATTAACTAATAATTAATACATGCTTAAAATCACAATATAGAACAAAATGGAATCACCAATTACTATAAAATTACCTTGCATAACATATTATCTTTCTACACTAATATTAAATCCAAAAGCAAAAATGACAAAATAACATAAAATAATACATAACTTTATTACTCACTAAACTAACTTAATAACTATCTAAACATCTAAATTAACTACTAACTATACTAACTATCCTACCTAATCATCCTACTGAACAATCTATCAAATCAATCTTTTAAACTTCTAAATATCCTACATTCTACAACTACCCTATCCTCCATATTAACTACCATCTCTTTATCCCAAACTCTCCTCACCCACGTGCCATGAGGAATTTAAATCCCAAAAAGGCTAAGGGGGGGCGCAAAACAAGGAAGATGAGATGTTTTGGGAGAGTTTAAATCTATCAAATCAATAAATGGCCAAGTTTGGAGTGCCACCTAACCATAGCAAGATTCAAACAATAAAGGAAGTTTATAACATGTTTTATCTCCCTCCAAAGCTGCGTGGATAAGAAGGCAAGGTTTTAAAAAGCTAACCAATTTGCTTGCTGAGGTGTCACCAAGGACACCTGCGCCTAGGGGGGAAGATTTTAAAAAAGGTAAGAGTTGATATTTTGTTTAAAGTTTATTTTATTAATTGCTTTGGCAAAAGGTGGCATGTTTTATATTATAATATGACTGTGGTTGGATTTTTGTATGGGAATTCTTTCCCATACAAAATCCAGAGAGCATTTTGCTCTCTTTAATTTTCTGGGAAGTGCTATTTTTTTTAAGCACTTCTAGTTCATTTTTTTTTTTTTTTCTGAAAACTTATTAGAGCATAGCAATGAAAATTAGATGGTTTCTTAAGTGGAATTAGGAGTTTATGAGATTTAATAGGATAGTGTTCAATCATGAATAACATAGTCAAAATTGTATTCCAATTTAGATCACTTCATAATGAAAAATTTGTTCATAGTTTCATAGTTGTTTCATGACAATATCATAGAACTAAGGAGTGATTTCAATCATATAATCAGAGTTTATTTGTGTTGTTCTTAGCCAATTTAAATCATCTAATGGAGACTACAATCTTCTCATTTCATCCAAATAAGTGATGATAACATATCAATATAGATTCTATCAACTTGAAGAACTTATTGCAATAATTAAGAGAGTAATTTCAATGGTAAAGGGAGATTTAAGGTCTTTTAAGAGACAAGCAAGTATTCATCTTTCCATAATATGAATTTCATAAACTTTTCATTATCCCTATTTCCATTTAAATTTACTTCATCCTAGGTTTCAAATTAACATTGCAATGTTCAAGATGAAGCTTGATTTTCTTTACAAGAATTTCATAATGAATACATCTTTTAAAAACATCAATTTGACAATGAAAGTTCATTATAGCAACATGCTTATCTTTCTCATTTTCCTTTCTAAATTTACAAATTTACAAGTGCTCCAAAGAAAGAAGAATTACATCATATAAAATTTACAACAATGCATCCAAATCATGGAGTGATTTCCTCATTCAAAAACATCAAGGCAAGAATTTCTAACATCTTCATCTTCATACATCCTGACTTCAATTTCTGCAAGTAAAAACAAGGCAAGGAAAAGACCATGGGAGCTCACCTCCCATCCAAGGTCTCTCATGAGACCACCCCCGAGCTTGGGGAGAACACATTGAACAGGTTACAATCACACACACAATCACAACAAGATTAACAAACATTGACAAATTCCCAAATTCCCTCAAGAAGATAACTAAGGAATTTCATAAATTTCCTTTGTAGGGTGTGGGTAGACAAAACCATGGAGATAACCATTGCATAATAAAACAAGGCCACACATGGACCCATATTTCTCAAATACATACAAGGCACACATGGCCAATTTTCCCTCCTTATACCCCCATTGCCACAAAGGCTAAATGCAAGGTTTCTTGGGGAAAATCACTCACCCAAGTTCATCTTTCCCCACACATGGAGGAGACTCTAAACATGGATTTTCCTCCATTCCCACACCCCCTCTTGATTTCTCTTCCCTCCCAAGGGTGAGTGAATCTAAGAGTAAACAACCCAAAATCCAATTACATGAAGAAACACATTTGCAAGCTTGCTCTCACCATGACCAACCATGGGGAGCTAAAACACAACACAAAACAATACAAGCTACCACCATGACCAACCATGGGAAGCCAAGAACAAGATCACAATTACAAACATCTCATAAAAACAAAGAGAGCACATGATTTCCTACCTCAAGTCCAAAGCTATGGAAGAATTTTGTTGAGCCCTAATCCAAGCTTCAAGCCTTTTTCTCTCTAACTTTCTGGAAGCTCTCTAAAAATAGAGAATGGGTGAATGAATCATCCTTAGCCAAAAATTCCTCTAAATAGGGCTTCCACACCTAACCTCATACATAAGGTTCAATCAAGCAAGTTGCAATTTTCGCTCAAGATAGAATATGAAATTTAAAAAGGGTCATAAAGTCAATTTTAGGCTTCTAAAAAGGTGAAAATACCCCTAACCCATGGGTACATTGAATGGGTTAACAAATTTAGCATAAAAATATCTCCTAAGGCCACTATTAACCCTCTAAACTCATGTCGAGGAAAAAGATCAGAAATGGGGAATGGAAACTGCATTATGGTTCCTATGGCAAAAAGGTGTGCTAAGATTTCCCTAAAACTCCTAGCAAGTGCTCTCACACAACACATGACGTACCTTGATAACATTTAACATTAGTGTCAAGCGACACTTTACAAAATAACATTTCACGAAAGGTACGTCCAATGTCACAACATTAAAACACACAATCATTCAAATTACTGTTACGAATATAAATACTTAACAACGAGGCCTCAGGTCTCTTAATAGACGGGGCCTTGGTTCAACTGGTTACCCTACGTTCAATGTGATTTCCCCGAATGTGTTTCCATGGTCCTTCCACCTGCAATACCTAAATGCAGCATCAGTAATTCAAGAAAGAAAACCATTAAAATAACCATATATGATATAGCGAAAATTAATCATTCAATTGCATAATTCAACTCATACTTCAATTGCATGTAATATTCATGATTTGATTGCATAATTCAAATGAAATTCCATAATGTAATTTAAATATCATCAAGATCATCAGGTTCACAAAACATCATATAAAAACATAAACCAAATCTACACATCATGGATCCCATATGCAGAATCATCAAAAGAACAGTCCAACGAGTCAAACATAATATAACAGTAGTCGACAGAGTCCAAGTATCTCTGAAAGAAACATAATAAAAAAGATAGGCTGATATAAATAACACAGGATCACTATGTGGGCCGAAGGTGGGCCTCACATCCACCCCCTCTAGGTATGAACATCCTCCACTCAGAAGAAACATGGGAGTCTTGACAAGTTTTTGATCATAATGGATAGTTTAAGACTAAAAAAAACACTCAGTTATCCCTACAAATAAAATGGTAGAGAAGACAAAATTCATGCCTCACAACTTATGCGCATGCGTTCACCTCACATAGCCGTGTCACCCCCTAGAGGGCGCCAATTTTTTTGGTGTTTCCAAGGACTCAATAATATATGTTCAAAGGTTACTCTTGAAGCATGGGCTAGTGTTTTTGGTGTTTCCAAGGACTCAATAATATATGCTCAAAGGTTACCCTTGAAGTAGGGGCTAGTGTCATAAACCATCTTCAAACATCTAGGTGCATGCCTATAGTGAGAATCTATAGGAGATATTCTTCCCCCTCCCACCGCAAAGATTATATCCCCTTTCAGAGATGAACTAGGTAGGAAACTAACTAAGAGAGTGTTTAATAGGCTTTCATTCACACTAGCCTTTGGTGCCCCTGATACAGGGCTAGGGCCTCGCAACCACACCAACACCTGAAAGTGTACACCCCCGCAAGCAGGGCTAGGAGTAGCGCTGCTCAGTACAATAGATAGAGCTTTCTCAAGATGATAGTTATGGATCAAGAGAAAGAAGTTAACATGGCTTTGGAGTCTTTAGACTTAAAAAAAGCTACTTTATTATAGTGAGGTGCAATCACTGGCAAAAGGTGTGTACTCACTTGGGTCATTCCTAGAGGTTCAACTTCTAGCAGGCCCTCTAAAGGTGACATAGACTTGGCTCGGATTCAAGGGTCAAAGTTTCTGATTCTCTCAAAGAGAGAAGAGAATAATCCTCTACCTCTTCACCTTACCCAAACACACCAAACATGTCTATCATTGAGCTAACTCCTCCTCAACCAATCCAAAATATTTTGGGTTTTTGATTCTCTCAAAGTGAGAAGAGCTTAATCCCCTAACTAATATACATGCTAAAGATTCATTACCTTTCCTTTCTCCCCCATGCATCTATTGGAAATTAGCTGAGTTAGATACCTAGATGTTGTCATTATGGCAACATATGATCTACATGAAGACTGCATATGGTAGAGAGCAAGTATGATAGAGCGCAGAGCAAAATTGTCTAAGTGTGTGCAGTATTTTTCCAGTGTAACCCGAGAAAGTTTTGATTGGAGACATCGATTAAAGTAAGTTCAATGCTTGTTCAATTGAACATAGATACTATGATGCATATTGAAGACTCACCTAAGAGAACAAGTCTGTATGACATGTACGGAAGAAGTTATTACAGTATTACCAGAGACAGAGCTGAAGTCGACATGATAAAGAAAGAAGATAGAACAAGTAAAGAGTTAAGGGATTATTTTGTTTATCAAAATAATGTCTTAATAATATAAAGGGACAACATCCTAGATGTTAACCCTTGGGTAAAAATGTATTTTGTAAAGTTCTTTATGTTTAGTAAAGCTAACTGTAAGAGTTATTAGTCCTAATAACTTGTATAAATGTAAGGCATATGTAATGCGAAGAAGAAGAGTTGTAAAAAGTGAAAAGTAAGAATAACACATGTATGCAAAAGTTATTGATGCGAAGTTGTATATGTGAAAGATTAGAATAGGAAAGCTATTCAGTAGTAGTGAAAGGTTATGTACCTTACCCTTTTGTAATTAGATACTATTGTACATTACTTGTTTGGGCAGTGGGCTCATCTTGTAATCCTTTTGTATTCTACCAACTCTTAGAAGGGTTAAGGCTTCTAACAAGGCCTAAAGTCTCTTAATCAAGCCTAAGACACTATATGTATGTAATACACTCTTAACAGGGTCAACATCCTTAATAGGATACTTTTGATTAGTGGATCTTTGTGGGTACCATCCCCACCAGGGTTTTCCCTTGGCTAGGGTTTCCTCAAGAACAAATAATGTGTTATAGCTCATTTTCTTTATTGCTATGCATGTTATTTAGTTTACTCTGTTATGCATGTATCAAGTTAATCTTTTATATCCATAATTGGGCAAAAGAGAAAGTTTGTAGAATAATGATTCACCCCCCTCTTAGTATTCCCTATTTCTAACAATTGGTATCAGAGCCTAGTTACTCAGAAAAAAATCATTCAGAAAAAGCCTACTAGCTTGAGTAAGATCTCCATGGATATGGATTAGCTACAAAAGAATCTTGAAGAAGCTCTTGAATAGATTGATATACTTACTGAAGAAAGAGATACTTTGAAAGGAGAATATGATGATGCAAAGAACCTCATTGAGAAACTGAAAAAGAAGCTGGAAGAAATGAAAATAGAAAATGAATCTACAATTTAAATTGAAGATTGTGATGATAATCTGGAAAAAGAAAATGAGATCCTTAAACATGAATTAAAGATAGTGAATTTGAAGTTGAGTTTGAAAGATGGAAATAGAAAAAATGAAACAAATTTGAAATCTAAGAATGAAAATCTGAAATTTGAGAAAGAAGATTTGAAGTCTAAACTTTGTAAAGTGACATCTGAACTTGAGAAAACCAAATTGTAGTATAATGAACTTGAAAAGTATAATACAATTGTGAAAGGTGAATTAACTCAGTCTAAGAAACAACTTGAGAGACTATATTCTACTAGCGAGAAGATTGATGAACAAATATCTTATCAAAAGCCATTCTATGATAAAACTGGTCTTGGATTTAACTCATTCAAGGTAAGTGAAGAAAGTAAGGAACCAAATCTGAAAGTTTCTGAAAACATAGAAGAAAATAAATTTGATGAAGCTGAAAAATTTGAGGATATGCTTAAAGAAGAAGAACCATCTAAGCAAGAAGAATCACCTAAAGGTATGCAAAGAGAATTTAAAGGTAGATGTTTTGCATGTAATACTTTTGGTCATATGAAGAAAGATTGTACAGGTAAGCAATTCAAACCTCTTAATGGTTATTGTTATAATTGTCATGGTTTTTGACATAGAGCTATTGAATGTAGGAAGCCTAAATTTAATGAGAATAATAATAGTAGTATAATGTTTAGAGATACTAACCATGTAGATAAGAAACCTTTTGAAGATATGAATAGAAGAAATGGAGTAGTATGTTATAGATGCAACAAGGTTGGACACATTGCCAGGAATTGCAGATCAAAAATCAACCAGACTGGACTGAGATATGGGAAGAATGAAGTAGTTTGTCAGATATGCAACAAATTTGGTCATACAACAAGGTTTTGTAGAATGAAAAATATGAGAAACCCTAATCCTATAAGTCATGCAAGGAGAAATGAGAATGGAAGCAATAGTCAAGGAGGTTGCTGTAGTAATTCAAAAGAAGTGAATTTTTTTAAAGCCACAGATCAAGGAGACATATTCAGCACTAAAGGTAATAAAAAAGGTGAAGTATCAAATGGTAAGAATGAATCTCTTCCTAACCCATCTCAAAGTACTTAATTCATGAAGAATGCAGTAGAATAGGAACTTAGGATAGTGTAGAAATTAGTATAGGATGAATTGAGTCTTGTACAATTAATTTAAGGTAGTATATGATGTAATGATGCTATGGTTAAGAGCGCATGAGCTAATATGAAGTTATGCGAGGTCGCAAGAAGTTTTAAGTTTTGCAGGTAAGCAGGAACAACTTTTTGGAAAGAACTGGCAAAAGAATTGAATGCGATGTTAGAATCTTGCAAGATTGAAAGGTTAAAAGCTTATGATCGGTATTATTTGATCATCAAAGTGAATATAAGTGTTAAGGAGATCAAAGTAGTAGTGATTGAAAGCAGTTTGCAAAGATTTGGTGAAGGAATTTCATGCTAGATCTACGCAAAGCCCTAAATTATGGAATTAAGGTATTTCACTAAGAAAATCTTTAGTTAGTTAGAGAATTTGTAGAAGATATGGATGTTTCATTAGTTCACAGTATAAGAGATAGAATCAGACCTAAGATTAAAATGGAACTAGTAGAACCCTTGGAGGAAGACCCTAAATTAGCATTATCATTTTTACTAGACAAAGTCTTACATTTAGAGAATGTTAGAAGCTATTTGGGATGTAAACTTGAAACCCTCAGTGATAGTGATTTTACTAAGGAGTATGAGAAGCTATACAACCAAGATATGTCTTTGAAAGTAGGGTTTGAACATTTGAAGGATAACGAAATCATAAAGTATTCACTAGAATATGAATTTGATGATGAAGAATGCACTAAGATAATTCTAAGAAGAATACATAATGGAAAGTTTTGGTTAGATAACAGAGTGATAGACATTATAGATGACCTAATTCATGAAGTAACTAGTTTATCTAAATCTGGAGTCATACCATTCAATGAAAAGAATGTGAAGAAAACTATATTGGACAACACTAAATCATCTTACAATGGAATAGGTATAGTGATTAGCAA
Organism: Chamaecyparis obtusa; assembly: GCA_027943335.1. Classification (NCBI taxonomy): domain Eukaryota; kingdom Viridiplantae; phylum Streptophyta; class Pinopsida; order Cupressales; family Cupressaceae; genus Chamaecyparis; species Chamaecyparis obtusa. The sequence continues at coordinate 3,169,759 of BSBK01007013.1, read as the reverse complement.
GATTCAACAGGATGATGTTAGGTATTTATGCAAGATCCTAATAGCTAAATTTTATGCTAATTCAAGAGAAGATGACATGGCAACTAGAATGATTCATGCAGCCTATTTGATGTGTGTTGATAAAATTCAAGTGGATATGTGTGAGATTTTGAGAAGTCAATTATTTGAGAATCTTGATAAGATTAAGAAGACTAAGAATTCACAGTTTAGGTTCTCAACATTGATTACATATATGTTTTTCCATTTGATAAGAATATTTCCATTTACAATTGGAGATGACTGGAATGACAACAAAACCACCATGGACAAAATTAAGAAGGTATATCTAAGATACCTAGTAGACAAAGTCAATGAAAGTGCAACTTTGGTAATTAAGACATTTCAAAACTTGATGAATAATAGATCAAGAATCCCTCAGTCAATAGTTGAAAAGTATAAGAATGAGATGTGCTTTATGGTTGACATTGACTTTACATACATTGAAGCAGTTGAACCTTGAGTAGAGTTCATAGACCCTCTTGGCTATGAAATTTTTGAAGTTGAAGTAGAAGAATATGTGAATAGATTGCTTAAGAGTAAGATGGATGTACATAGAAATAGATTTGGGACTTGTGAGGAGAAATTCAACTCTAAAAATTCTATTTAGGAAGAAAAATAGTCAAAAGTGGAAAGCACAATTAAGAAAATTTTGAAGGACATAGGGATGACAAAACAAGAATTTATGATTGCAAAGAAGACATCAATAGCTATTAGAGACATTGGACAAAAGGAAGTTTTGTCTATTCCACCCCTATCATCAATTGTAGATCAGTCAGTAGACATTCAAAATGTGGTGAAAGTGAAGAAAGTTGAGAAGGAAAAAGAAATTAGAAAGTCTACAAGATCATCCTCAACTCCACCAGGTAAAAGAGTGAAAGAAATGGCCACTGGACCAGGTAAAAGGAAAAAAACATTATTATCCCTAGTACAAAGGAAAATAGCTGAAATCAAAGATGATGAAGATATTCAAGTGAAAAAGAAGACATGGAAACCAAGGATTGAGAAGGTAAATGAACAAATTATTAATGATGGAGATTTTTCAAAGATGGACAAGTATTATGAACTTTATAACTATTCAGAAAGATTAAACTTGGAGAATGTAGTTGTGAGACATATGATCCTAGTAGATAAGAAGTTTGATACAATCAAAGGAAAGATACCTGATGATCTATTTGATAAACTAGTTAACAGGAAAAAGAGAGCAACTGAAGAAGATAACAAACTCAGAGAAAATTTTATGAGAAAACTATGTGATGTCAAAGATGAAGATCATTTTAAAGAAATTATGAAAGAACTTGGTACTCATCTGAGAAAAAAAAGAACCCTTCAGATAATGGGAGGTAACTATGAAGAGATAAACAAAGAAACTGAGCAAGCAATAGTAAAGGTAATGACAACAAGTGTTGCAACAGATCAAGCTAAGGAAGCTAAGCATCAGAAGAGTTCCTCTCCACCATCAATTAGCATTGAAGATGAATCAATGCATGTGGAAGGAACTAAGATCACATTGGATAGTGATGATAATCCTTTTAGTAACCTTGATAAATTTTTTGACAATTCGGCTCTATAAGAACATGACAGATCAATTGAAGAAGGAAAGAAAGAAATAAGGAAAGAAGAATAAAAGAAAACATAAAATCAAGCAAGTACAAAGATTTAAGGATAGAAAGAAGCACCTAGCAAAGAGGAAATCAGTCCTACACTTGAGATTGTAGCAAAGAAACCACAGATTGAATCAATTTTTGAAAGCTTTGGGAAAGAAGTTGATGATGATGATAAAATAGAGTTGATCACATCCCTAAACAAGATAATTGGAAAGAATAAGAAGGTAAAAATCCTTGAAGGATCACTGCTAGAAATAACAAAAAAGTTACAGAGTGTTGTGACTAACCAGATAGCAGAGGCATATCTAATTGAAAGAGCTAGAGAAATTATGAAAGAATTTGATAATGAGTTCACTAACTTATTAGATATAGCTACAGTGAAGGCTGAGGCAGCCTATGAGGCCAAAATATTTTATAATATAAGTCTAAATATCAGAAATGATATTAGCAATTTGGATGTATGTATAAAAGATCTTAGAAGGAATTTGGATAGAGGTAAAACTTTGTACATTCAGTGCACAAAATCTAAAAATCATGTTTCAGAAGTGGTTGAGAAGATTAAGGCTAAAGAGGTAGAAATTCAGTTAGAGGTAAATCTTTTAGCCAACCCTAATATGAAATTTTTTGATGTTGAGAAAAGAATCAGAAAAATGTATGATGAAATAAGGATTATTAATGATGAAAAAGACAAGAAATTGAGAAGATTCACTCTTCTTACATAGCACATTTAAGTAAATATTGGCATAGTTGAAGGACAATTGGAAGAATGTCTTTCATCCAAGACATCCTATGAGAAGTTCAACTTTGCAAACCTTCGTGCATGTGAGATCATATCTTATGGTCTATGTGCACTCCTTAGTGTTTCAGACATAGTAAAGAAGGCATGGGAGAAGGAGATAGAGAACATTAAATTGAACTTTGCAGATTGTGTTGCAAGCCTACCGACTTTGCACTTTTGAATCAAGGTAAACATTTTTTTGAGATCACAGTTTTTGACACCTTTTTGTCATTGTTGTCAAAGGGGTGGTGATATGAAAATAGAAAATTGATATATGTTAAGAAAGTATATTTCTAGGGGGAGTATAGAATATAGATAAGATATATGGAGTTATAAGGACAACGAAGATATATTTTTGTTATGGCCACAATTTTGAGTTTTGAAGTTTTGAGACTTAGCCAATTTTCTCATATGTTGCCACCAATGACAAAGGGGGAGATTGTTGGAAATTTGGCTGAGTTAGATACCTAGATGTTGTCATTATGGAAACATATGATCTACATGAAGACCACATATGATAGAGAGCAAGTATGACAGAGCACAAAGCAAAATTGTCTAAGTGTGTACAATATTTTTCCAGTGTAATCTGAGATAGTTTTGATTGGCAATGTCGATTGAAGTAAGTTCAGTGCTTGCACACTTGAACATAGATACTATGATGCATATTTAAGACTCTCCTGAGAGTGCAAGTCTGTATGACATGTATGGAAGAAGTTATTATAGTATTACCAGAGACAGAGTTGAAGCCGACATGATAAAGAAAGAAGACAAAACAAGTAAAGAGTTAAGGGATTATTTTGTTTATCAAAATAATTTCTTAATAATATAAAGGGACAACATCCTAGATGTTAACCCTTGGGTAAAAATGTATTTTGTAAAGTGCTTTATGTTTAGTAAAGCCAACTGTAAGAGTTATTAGTCCTAATAACTTGTATAAATGTAAGGAATATGTAATGCGAAGAAGAAGAGTTGTAAAAAGTGAAAAGTAAGAATAACATATGTATGTGAAAGTTATTGATGTGAAGTTTTATATGTGAAAGATCAGAATAGGAAAGCTATTCAGTAGCAGTGAAAGGTTATGTACCTTACCCTTTTGTAATTAGATACTATTGTACATTACTTGTTTGGGCAGTGGGCTCATCTTGTAATCCTTTTGTATTCTACCAACTCTTAGAAGGGTTGAGGCTTCTAACAAGACCTAAAGTCCCTTAATTAGGACTGAGACACTATATGTATGTAATAGGCTCCTAATAGGGTCAACATCCTTAACATGATACTTTTTATTAGTGGATCTTTATGGGTACCATCCCCACCGGGGTTTTCCCTTGGCTAGGGTTTCCTTGAGAACAAATAATGGGTTATGAGCTCATTTGCTTTATTGCTATGCATGTTGTTTAGTTTACTCTATTATGGATGTATCAAGTTAATCTGTTATATCCATAATTGGGCAAAAGAGAAATTTTGTAGAATACTGATTCACCCCCCCTCTTAGTATTCCCTATTTCTAACAGTATCTACCATTCTAGCAGCATCTGGGTCTCGGGTTCATCCATGGTCATGAATTTGACATAATGAAGAGCCTATTACCCTATGCTACTATCAAGACCCTTAAGAGATTTTCACAAGGCCCTATTTAGACTATGTGAATAAAGCAATAAAATAGACATAATGTTTGATTGGGTTTGAAATGTTTTTGATAAGCATCTTTGGAAAGTGTCCCACAATCAAATTGTCAATAAATATGCCTGGTTGTGTTTTGGGAGTCTTTGAAAAATGTCCTGAAACCCACTGTTATGTTGTACCAAAAAATAGAATCATGAAAATAACAACAAAATAGCATATGTCAGAAAATAGAAAGCTGAAAGTACATAACTACAAAATTTTATGTCTCTGGTGTCAATTTTCACGTGAGATAGTGCACAGTCTTGCATGAGAAAACACCTTTTTCACATGAGGAAGTGCTAAGACTAGCACAACTTCATGCGATACAGTGAGAATCTATTAATATAATTTAGAACAACAGAGAGGGGGGTGAATTAGTTGTTCTCAGGTCTAGATGTATAATAAAACTTTTAAACACTTCAACAACTCAGATCTAACAATCAACATCCACTCGGTCATTACTGAATGCATATCGGAAACATATAACAATACAATACAATATCCAATAGTATTTAACTTGCAAAAACATAGAAATGTTCAAACCAAAACATTCACACAAGCATTAAGACCAGGATTTATAGTGGAAACCCAATTTGGGAAAAACCACTTTGTAACATGCTATTGATATTTTCACTCTTCTGAAGTGAGCTCTGTGAAAAGCCAACCTTGTCAAAGGCTTACAAACACAGTGCTAAGTTTGACCCTATTAAAGGATTTCAACCACCCTGTTAGGAGTGCACCTTGTTAAAGGACTTAAGTACATTCCATTAGAATAAAAACTTGATTAAAGGATTTATATAATGACTGTTAGGTCAGCCTTGATTAAAGGATTTAGACTGATACAATGGTTAGAAAGTAACAACAATGTTTGATTTGAAAACATACAACTCACTTTGAAAATAATAGATCCAATTCTTACAAATATATGCTGGCTTACTGACTGTGATCCATTTCCATCTCCATCACTGATCTTCTCAGAAATCCCTTCAAGCAATCACAACTCCTCCTTCATCCTTTTCTACTTATTTAGTCAATAACAAAAACAACTCCAGCATACTTCCTCAACCTCACACTTAGGTTTCCTTAATACCTCTTCGATAGGTCAATCTAAATTTTTCTGCTTAACCTCCTTCGTAGATCTTAGGGTTAGGTTAGACTTCCAACATTATGTTCTTCATCCATCATTCTAGAAACATCTTGAATCTCTTTATGGAATTACAATAAAATGGTTTACAATGCATTAAATGCTTCCATACATTCAATAAATAAAGTCAAAATGATTTACATAATCCAAGAATTCAACTATGTTGGCTAGGAATCTGAATTCTTCCTCAAATGTAAATTACTGATGCTTAGTCAATACTGTGTTCAACTCCTCGGTCATTATTGGGTAGCCCGATCACCACTGAAACTATTTCCTCGGCTAATAATGTCTTCCTCAGCAATAAACTGATGTTCAGTCAACACTGAATTTACTTGGCATATACTGGCTCGGTTGACACTAACATCACTCGGATTAAACTAGATTTATTCACTTTTACTCAGTTAAACCTACTTGTTTAGTCTTTCTTCTTACTTAGATAAGCAATACATTATCTTATCATTGTGCCACATAATCAAGTAACCATTGAATTATCAAGATAACTCAACCTTTCCTTAGGTGCTATTGTTATCACCTCTTCCCTAATCCTTCTCAACAATCAAATAGATATAGTACTTTCTTAGACAGCAACAATCTTACTAGTTAAGGTTTGACATCAATGACAATACAAAAATTGCTTCAATTGTAGTTTCCAATAATATCCCTCTTTGGCATTGATGGCAACACCATATGAATAACACATGAATCACCAACCGATCCAAAAATTGTCTGTTCATCAGAAATATTTATAATATCCTTAGCTTCATTCTGATTCTGAATCTCTTAGCCTTGCTTGTATGAATGTCCACACAGTAACTTCCACTTAATCTCTTATGTGTTCCTTTCCTCTAAATCTCTCCCTCTTACTTGATCTTCCATGAAATCTTACCATGAGTTTTCATCTTATTCATCTCCCTCTTTGACAATAATGCCAAAGAAACAACTAAAACATGCATCTTTCAGATGTAGATGTCATCTTGTTAGTTCAGTAACAATATTTCTCCATCTATCATCTTTTCTTATGACTGATTATCAGCTTTGCTCTACTTTTCACAACTCTAGGATGCTCCTAATGTGTGACCATTTTCTGCATCGATTTGTCAGGTACTCTTCGCAACACATTTGATGCAATCCTCCTAGCTTGACTAGGAAACCTCAGTTAGGGGAAGAACCCCTCATTTTCCTCTCAGATATTCATGAGCTTCTTTAGGTAAGGCTTTAGTGAATATGTCTGCTAGTTGCTCCTTTGTATTCACATTCTATTCTAACCTCTTTATCTTGTACCAATTCCCTCAAGTAATGATACTTGATGGTGATGTGTTTGGTCTTTGTGTGCATCACTGGATTTTTAGATATGTTGATAGCACTTGTGTTGTCACAGTAGATGACAACTAGTTCAGTGATCTCTTCTTTCATGCCTATCAATAATTGCTTTATCCATACCAAGTTTGAACAATTTACTACTGTAGCTACATACTCGGCTTTAGCTGTAGATTGGGAAATGCAATTTTGTTTCTTGCTTGTCTAGGAAACTAATCTCTCTCCAAGAAAGAAAGCTCCACCACTAGTACTCTTTCTATCATCTATATTTCCTACCCAATCTGCATCAGTATAGACTCTCAGTTCAAATCTTTCATGCTTCTTGTAGTATAGTCCATAATCTATAGTCCCTTTCAAATATCTCATTATTCTTTTTACAGCCATCATGTGAATTTCCTTAGGATTGGCAGAGAATCTTGCCACAATCCCAACTGCTAGAGCAATATCTGGTCTACTTTGAACAACATACTATAGTTTTCCAATCATGGACCTATTAGTACTGTAAATTTTTTGGGTCCTCATGCTTTAGAAAATTGATAAAACCCTTATTATTTGACCTAGCAAGGAGCAAAATGCTGTAAACCCTAAATTGTCATAAGCCTTGTTATATTTGAGTGTTGCTTTTCCATTCATTAAAGTGAAAATAATGCATGTACTCTTTTAAAACCTTTAAAAGTTGTCCCCTTTGTGTATTTTGCGGTTAGGATTTAAACGGGTCACTTTTAGTGAGAATTTCAATGAAACTTTAGCTTTTCCCATTTTATGTCCTAACTGTTCACTTCATTCTAAACTTGTGGTTGTCTCTTTATCTTAATGCCCTCAGTTGTCAAACTTTCTAACTTGCGAAGTAGTGACTAAGTGACACTTGTCGAGGCAGGCCCAGTTTCGGAGCTAAGTTGTCATTAACTTGCAGATTTCGTCAATGGCTGTCATAATACTGATGAGTTGAGATAGCCACTTGTTAATCCTTACGCTTTAGTGGAAGCCATCCAATTGAATAAAAGACTAATGAAGATAGATCTCTGATGTTTCAGGTTTTGTGGCAATTTCCTTGGTTGACATCTGTCCATGATGACATAATACCGTGGGGTCGTATCTTTCCAAAGGTTAAAACTTAGATAAATCTTGTGGCTGTCATTATACCACTAAAGGAAGTTGCTTGGTACTTAAATCATGTGCTTTAGTAATAACCATTCAATTTTCCACATACTTCAGACTACGAGGTGGGTCCTTAATTGCCAGGTCATGATGAGGTGTCCATTTTTTATTGGTAAAGCTAGAGTATGATGTGGCAGCTGTCATGTGTCTTTTGTAATGTCAGTCGCCAGTGGGTTTGAAGTTTTCAAATGCCTCCATGTGTTCACTTGCAAAGTGGGGTCACTAATTTTCAAGGATAAGTAAAGACCTGTTAGTTTTAAAGAGGATCTATGGTGGTCGCATTACTGGAGTTGAAAGGTGCTCCGATCTTATGCTTAAGAAATAGAGACATGTTGACACCTCTCCAGGCCGATCAAAGTTAAAGTAAGTTGTGGGTTTCTACACATGGGTAATTTCAAAACGTTCTCATTGGTCAGGAACTAAGCTTGGAAGAGTACTAAAAGTTATGATGTGGTCATTATCAACCGTCTGATATGCCAGAAGGAATTTTTATTAGCGGTTCACATTCAAATTTTAATTTTTGACATCGTTTCACATCCTATGAACGTTGTAGCCTCCAGTTTCACTAATGGTGAACTTAATGAGTTTCATGTGGGTTGGCTGCAATGGGTTGGCAATGATTACATAGTCTAATTTGATCATTAGAGGCAACACTTCTCCTCCAAGTTTCTCTGCAAGCAAATTGGTTTTCTCTGCGAGCATCAACAACAAATTTTCCTCAGGCATAAGGTAGGCAAATTTGAAGTTGAAAGTGCATAGAGTTTTGAAAGAAGAAAGTCTTAGAAATTTAAAATCTTCTCTGCTATTATCTTCTAGTATTCAGGTAGTTTTTATTCTGGTACGTGTACATTTTCCTGAAAACCCTAGTTAAAATTGTAATACCCCAAAAATGGGTTAAAGGTTCATTAACCTCCTACATCTTCAAATCGAATGAAATTGACATTAAAGTCCTAACCTAAGGCACACCTGCATATCATTTTATCAAAAATTAATTTTATCCTAATTCTCGTTCAGAGGATATTCCTTGAAATATTCTTATTTATCCTAATTATCTTTGATTTAATAATTATTTAATGATAAATCCTATTTATCCTAAAGTTTGATTAATTGAATAATCTAAATATTTAATTAATTAGATTTAATATTGCCACTTAATTATTTAATTAGATTTAATTACATTTATTCCTAAATTTTATTATTTCATTTTGACAATAAATCTAAAATCTCATGACTAATTGATTAAATTCTTATTTAATTAATTAATGTCAGTTGTCAATATTTAATAATATAGTTTTGGATAAAAGTTTGATTTAATAATTGATTAACCCATAAGTCAATTATTTTAATTAAAAAATTAGTTAAGTTGAGAATAAATCACTTTATTTTTAAATTAATTCATAATTAAATCATGCACAATCAGAAAAGCAGGCAACTATAAATTAACAATCAATTTTAAATTTAAACTCAACATCTGATGATGAGTTGAAATTTGATCTAAACTCTATTTTGAGTTAAACACTGCTTTTGCATGGTTTTTGTGAGTTAATTATCTCTAATTTCTTGATAACTCAAAAATCAACCTGAGTTTATCAAGAGTGATTTATGGCATAAAATTTTCCATATTATTGCATACAAAATCCAAAAAAATAGATTAATCTGCATTCATATAGTTTTTCATTCTTTTGCATTCAAATCCTTCGTTTAGGTGTTGCATTGTCACTGATCTCGATTTCAATATGAGAACATCATACTCGCACCTACTAGAAGATAGTAAATCACCTGGTTAGCTTAGTTTCATTTATCTACAGATTTTGATTTTGCCAACCTCTAATGTTTTACTGAAGTGTTGTGTCCGCAGCTAGGTACAATTTTTACACACACATTTTTGGTGCCCACCGCGGGGCCCTGAAATGGGTTTCCATTTCTTCTATATCAATTTCTATCATTTTTCTATTATTTTCTGGTCAATTCTGTGATTTTATTCTCTGACCATACATTTTTCATATGAATTTTGTTAGAAAATCATACCAAAAGGACTGGTTTTCGTACGACAGTTGAGGATTTTGAGGCTCGTATCATAACCTATAGATTGTCATTTGGAAAATCCTTTATCATTTGAACAGATACCCATTGTTGTACAAGTTTCCAGACAGTTGTACTAGAGGTAACCCATTGTCGTATGGGATTTGGATTATCATATGAGAGGTAACCTATTGTCGTATGAGTTTTGATACCAGTGTTCAATTGTCATTTCAGATTTTTGGGTAGTTTGTTAGATTTGATTTTTTGATTTGGACTAACAGCTAACCCTAACAATTGAACTCTACTGTTTCTGATTGAACTTTGCTAATTTTGATTGGAAAAAGTGCAACTGAATTACTAAAATAGGTAAAATCTACTAAGCGCATTGCAAGAAAATTAGTTATTCTTCTCAGTCTAATAACACTTCAATTTGGACCTAAAATGAACTCTCACGTGTCAAGCTTGTGTAACTTTTCTTGTTTTCCTATCACACTTCAGTTTTGGGCTATAAAATGAACATAGATTTTCTTTTTGCATATCTGTTACACATAGTAAATAGGCCCTATGAACACTATTTATGGATGATCTTGAGAGAGTGGGATTCTTTCTCTTGTTCATGCATGCGAAGCTCTTCTTGACAAAGGATCCCCTTGTAGGTAGGGAGGATACTAAGATTGTCTTGTGTTCTACTAGATTTTTGAGTCTTCAACTTTTGATTGATACATTCTCTCTCCGGAGAGATTGATAGACCATAAGTAGTTGACATCATAGATCTTTGTGAGATAATTTCAGTCTTAGCATGTTGGATTAATCTGTCTACTTTGTTTTGGTGAAGTGAAGAGGCTAGGAGATTATGTCTACTTCCTTTTTGGATAGTACCAGAAACCTAGATCCTTGAATCCGATCTAGTCCCCCTGTGGTATCTTTTGTGAGTCATCTTTAGAGAGGGTTAACCATAGTGGACATTCCCTTAATTGGGTCAACCACATGGATGGAACCTCAAGCAGTAATAGCCATTTTTTCCGTGGTAGTAGTAGCCACTATATAAATGTCCTTGTGGAGGAAATCTTCATAGGTGTGGTCTCTTGTTGGGCTGTTAGATCTCCCTAGTAGCTCCTAATTGATTAAAATCTTAGACTATGTCAAAACCCTGGTGTGCCTGGATTGGAGTTCATCCTCTTGAGATCACAAAAGTTGTAGAGTCAGACCATTACTACAAACCCTAGTGAGGCCAAATTTTTCATATTCCAGGAATATGTGCATTATTGAAATTTTTTTTGGAACATACACAAATAGCACTTCTAGGGATTAGCACATTAAGTCACTATTGCTTATTCATGCGCAAGGTTTCTTTTTCCCTTGTTCATTATTTTTAGACAATTTATTGCTTCCCTTGCTTTCTGTTTTGCGTGCTTGATATCTACTTGGTTATTGAGATGAACTATTACATAGATCTTGAAAACTGGACAGAAAAAAATTGCCAACAATCTGAAACTGAAAGCCTAAAAATTGCAAAATCTGAAGCAAAATTCCTCTCTGGAGTCCAAAGTCATCCCACAGTCTCAGATTGTTGTACGAGTCTTGAGAAAAAGTCATTTCAGAACCCCTGTATTGTCGTATGGGAGTTAGTACTATGTCATATGAGTGTTGTCACCAGAAATCAAAAGAACATTATCCCTGGTAGCAATTGTCATACGAGTCCTATCAATTGTCATGTGAGAGCATACCCAGTGTTGTACGAGCCTGCAGAAACTCATTTGAGAATTTTCAAAAAGTTGTTAGAAACTTGTCAAATTTGCCAGGAATCTAGTTTTTACAGCCTATTTCCAAATTCTATCAAAATATTCACTGTGTCAGGAACATAGAAAAAAATAGTAAGAATTTGATCATTTACCTAATGTGGTCTCTTGAGTCTAATTTAGCCTTTTGATTTACCGATTTGAGTCTTTTTCATCTTGTGTCAAAACCTTGTCAAAATTATCTTCAAATTTAGTCTTCATACAAAATGACTAAGTGTTGTGAGCTCATGTTTTCCATCTTTTGGGCATCTACCCATACTACTAGGGCACCATATCATTCATTTACATCCAATCTAATCTTTAATCAATCCAATGTTGACAATGTTGCATCATTCGATCATCTTGAATCAAGTCATTCTTCAGTTGTCTTCATCTTGCTCTCTTGCTTCACCCAAGGTTAATGGTGGAAACTAGAGCTTCTTCACACAAAAAATCTAGAGAAGCACCTCATACCTTACCTTTTTCTACTCACATGGGTCCAACCTTTGATGAACTCTACAATTTAGGTCTCTACAAAGATGACGGTCTTGGCAATCTTTGATTAAAAATTGGTTACATACCCCCTCCTCCATCAATCCAAGGAGGAAATCAACAAACTCTACATCAATCTATCCCAGGGAGTCCTAAAAATCCTAACATGTCTCAAGGACATCACTCTCAACATGGTGTGGATCAAGAACCCACACCTTCTAAAATTGCTCGATATCAAAATGATGATGACTTCAAGAAAATAATGAGGTATTTCTTGAAGGAAGACAAAGAAACATACTTTCTAGAGTTAGCTCGTCAAGGGGCTAAACTTCCTCCCAAATTTAATGTTGAAGATATCTTTACACATGAGGAATAAACTCCAATCATCGCTATGATGAAACAAATGCATGCCATGCAAGTCAAACTTAACAAACTTGAAAAAGAAAAGGAACCTAAGGAGTTTTCCATGGAGGCTCTATGCCCTTTTCCATTTGATAAAGACTTGTTCATGCTGCCATTCCCTAAAAGAGTGAAGATGCCTAAATATGATAAGTATGATGGAAACTCTTATCCTCAAGATCATGTCAGAGAATTTTGTACTCAATCTATGGAGTTCATGCACAAACCAACCTACTGAATGCATCTTTTCCCTCGATCTTTGGGAGGGTTGGCTATTCATTGGTTCTTAAAAATGCCCCCTACTATCAAAATTTTTGAGGAGTTAATCAAACTGTTCTATCAACAATACTCCTCAAAATCCAACATCTAGTCACTATGATTGACATCTGCAATCTAAAATAGAACTCAGGAGAACCATTCCTGACTTTTCTCAAATGATGGAGGAAGAAGTTTTCTCTATATGTTAGACCCATTCCAGAAATTGAGAAGCTAGAAATCTTCATCAAGAATCTAGTTCTAGAACTCAACTACCATCTAAAAATGTAAAATCATACATCCTTTGATAAAATGGTAGAAAATGCAATCAAAATTGAGAAAGTACTTGTGCAAAAAGGAGACATATCCCTTCAAAAAGACAAGTATGAATTTGGATCTAGTTCTAAAGACAAAGGAAAAAATTGGAACAAGAATAAAGGCATTGTCACAGACGGTGTTGTTGATAATATCCATGCCCCATCTAAGGCACCCGCTTTAAATCTCACTATTGGCACCCAAGCCATCAAAGCTTCCGAAGCTAAAGCAAGAGAATCTAACAAGAAGCCATATGACTATAAAACTTGGGCTACAAATTTTAAATGTTAGTTTACTCCTCTTGGAGAGTCCTTGGAATCTGCCATGAAAACTCTGTTGGCTAACAACATCATCTTCTTGCCTGAGATCTGACCATTTGATCCTGAACCTAAACCAAAATGGTGGAAAGAGACCAATTTCTATGACTTCCATCATAATAAGGGTCATAAAACCAATAACTGCATATGCTTGAAACACATCATACAAGACAAAATTGATAATAGATAAATCGTAATTGACAATCATAAGAGCGATAATGATCATACAGCATTCATAGAGCCATTTATGAAACATAATCAAGGAGATTTGTCTTCTCAACCTAATGTGGGTACCAAAGTCAATTATGCCTACTCTAGAAACAATGTTGTCATCAATATGGTTGAACCATGTCTATCTGTGCATTGCAATGTCATCATAATTGTAAGAAGAGATAGAGAAAATCAATCAGTGAATGTGATTACTCGATCACAAGCTTAGGCACATCTGCAAGGACAAATCCTAGATTCATCAAATGTCCCTAAGATGCCTTTCAATCTTTCATCTACTTCTAATAGAAGGCTGCCTCTAAATCATCAAATCCTAAAGACATGAGGCCAACATCATACAATATTGTCCAACAACTCCAGCATACAAATGCAAAAATCTCCATGTTTGAGTTGCTTAGGATATCTCTAGCTCATAGAGCCATTCTAGAAAAAGCTCTGCTTGGATCCAATGTTCCTGATAACCTTGATTTAGATAGATTCCAGACTATGGTTGGTCATCTCACATCTCCATAGTATATCTCCTTTTCAGAGGAAGATGATAACTCCTTGAGTCATCTGCATAACCAACCCTTGCATATTGAAGTCTTGATCCAAAACTATCATGTCAAACACATGTTGATAGATGGAGGCGTTGGTCTCAACATTTGTTCTTATAGCTTGATCACACACTTGGGATTATCTAAAACTTCCATTGATCCTAAGAAGAAGATAACTATCAAAGCATACGATGAGCAAGAAAGATCTTCCAAAGGAACTATTGTCTTACCTATTAGAACAGGACCTATTATCAGAGACACCATATGTCAAGTTCTTGATCTACCTTTGGCTTACAACATCCTTCTAGGGAAACCCTGGATACATGAAATTGAAGCTATTCCTTCAACATACCATCAATGTGTGAAATTTCCTTATGAAGGAGTAGAGGTGATGATTCCAGCTGACCTATATACAACTTGCAATGCTTTGAAAGAAAGTGCTGATAAACTCATTCCTAATAACAAAGAATCTTCCACTAAGCAGCTAGATATTGCTTCAACCTCTAACATGGAAGCCATTTCTAAAGAAGTCAAGATCAAGGATAATATCATGGGAGAATACACAATGGAACCTATTTTATCTCTTACATCTCTCCCATTGTCCCTAAAATCTTATGGACAACCATCTGACAAAGTGAAACCTACAGCTAAATAATCCCAGGTTATATTCAATGGAAGCTTTGTCACAGAGAAAGTATCTAAACATGAGTTTGAGGAAGATGAAGATGTTCTTGCATGGTTATACAAGGATGAACCTCAATCCCAATCAGTCCAAAAATGTGACTCCACTTCAAGCAAAATTCCTCAGAAGTCATATGGACCAGGGGACAAATTGATCACAAAAATGGGATATACTAGAAAAGGACCTCTAGGACTACAAGGTAAGGGTCTTCTATCACCTCTTGACCACCATGGTTGAACCAACAAGAATACAATAGGTCTAGGATATAGGAAGAAGCCTTTCTATCTTAGCAAGAACTCCCCACATGTCTTAGAACAGATTGAGCCATCCATAGCAAATCAACTAAAGGAAGAAACAATTGAACAATCTCATAGTGATGATTCTGACACCACCATTGAGGAGCTCATTCCTTATGAGCATTTTCCTAAAGAAATAAAATACCTCCTTGAAGATGAAGATGATCCAGTAAAAAGAATCAATGTAGTAGAAACACAAGAACCTACTATAGTACAAGAGACAGTTGCACCACAAGAACCAGCTAATCTCAAAGGTAATCAAAAAAACAAGGAGGAAGGTGGTAGTTATTCTGAAATAGATTCTCATGAGTATGAATTCAACTTAGAATTTGAGGGTAACCCTTCTTGGGGTATTCATCCTGAATTTACACACATTCTCAGATTTCCTAGAGGCATATATGAGGAATCAAATGACTATGAATGGGGAGCCATTCCAGAGGAAGATGAGCTTATCACAAAAAAACACATTGATGTTGTTCACCAATATACACCTAAACCAAATGTAAGTCTAGAGAGAAATAATGAGCTTAATGAGTCTGATCCACCGATGGCTGAAGTGGACTCCCACAATGACATTAAGCCTACTCATGAATTGAACATTTTGAGTTGTAATATCACCTTCAAACTTGAGAGTTAGGTTAGGGCCAATGATGATAGATCCATATCCATAAACACTATTTCCCAATCTTTCACCACTTTGACTATCCAACATCCCAAACTTCTTGACCAAACCTCCACGAATCCAAGCCAAGGTATCTATACATTTCCAAATGACTATGCCCTTTCTTGCTACCTCAATGTAGTTGAGCCTATGAGGACTTCCATCAGTGAACTAAGCATTAGCATGACGAAGTCAGACATCAAGTATCTTAGTCAAAAGAATAAAAGTAAAAATAAAAAGAAAAGGAGTTCTAAGGGTGAAAACCACTTTGTGGCAGTCTCAGAACCTACAAAAGTAAAAATAAAAGACATATATGAAGGTGAAAACCTCTCTGAGGCACCTAAGGATGAGATATTTGATGTCCTTTTGAGTCATTTACAGGACAGATCTCCAGTTCTAATAGAGCCCACTCAAACTATCAACTTGGGAACAACAAAAGAACCACAGTTGATCCATGTAGCACAATCCTTATTAGAAGAAGAAAAGCAAAAATTCACCACATTCTTAACATAAAAGAAGATCAAATTTGCATGGAAATATTCAGATATGCCAGGGTTGGATCCTGATCTTATAATGCACCATTTATCTATAGCTCTAGGCATCAAACTTGTTAAGCAAAAATTGAGAAAGATACATCCACATGTTGCACTCTTGGTCAAAGATGAATTAGAGAAACTACTAAAAGCCCAATTCATCTATGTTATTGACTATGCTGAATGGATCTCTAATATTGTACCTATTTCTAAACCAGATAAATCAATCAGAGTGTGCACAAATTTTAGAGATGTAAACAAAGCATGCCCTAAGGATGATTTTCCATTACCTAATATTGATATGATAGTGGACATGACTGCAGGCTTTGAGATGTATTCTTTGATGGATGGTTTTTTTGGATACAACCAAATAAAAATTGCTCTAGAAGATCAAGAGAAAACTGCTTTCACATGTGTGTGGGGTACCTTTTGTTGGAATGTCATGCCATTTGGGCTTAAGAATGCTAGTGCTACATATCAAAGAGCTATTACATCTATCTTTCATGACATGATGCATCGAACTATGGAGGATTATATTGATGATACTTTAGAAAAATCTATGATAAGATCTAAACATCTAAATGATTTGAGAAAAATACTAGATTGAATGGAGAAGTTTAGTTTTAGACTAAACCCTAAGAAGTGTGCTTTTGGTGTCACTTCTGGACAACTCTTAGGTTACATTGTTTCAAAGAAAGGAATTGAAGTTGATCCAACTAAGGTTAAGGCTATCATGGAGATGCAACCTCCCAAGAATATCAATCAAATGAGAACATTACAAGGGAGAGTACAATCTATTAGATGCTTCATATCTTAGCTAACAGACATATCACAACCTTTCACAAAGACATTACATAAAGGTGTGACCTGTGCATGGAATGAGGAATGTGAAAAGAACTTTAATCATATCAAGAAATATCTATCAAATCCTCCTATTTTGATGCCTCCTATTCAAAGGAAGCCTTTGATCCTATATGTCTCCGCTATAGATACATCATTGGGGGCATTGCTAGCACAACATGATGAGAACAAGAAAGAAAGAGCTATATACTATATCAGTAGAACATTGGTAGCATATGAGAAGAACTATTCAATGATTGAGAAAGCTTGTCTAGCTATGATCTTTGCATCACAAAAACTGAGACACTACATGTTAGCTCATACCACACATTTGGTAGCTAAAATTGATCCACTAAAGTACCTCCTAAGCAAAGCTGCCCTCACAGGTAGGTTAGCTAAATGGGTGATGTTATTAAGTGAATTTGACATTGAATATGTTGAAAGAAAAGCTATCAAAGGACAAGTTATTGCTGATCAACTAGTAGAGGCACCTTTGTTTGATGATACACCAATGCAAATGGAATTCCATAATTCCTCTATCATGAATCTTTCTTCTAGAGAATGAAAGCTATTCTTTGACAGCTCCTATACATAGAATGGATCTAGAACAGGCATATTGTTCATCACACCTCAAGGATACTCAATCCCTAAAGCATTCAGAATCAAGTTTTCTTGCACAAACATATTTCTAAATATGAAGCCCTTCTTAATGGCATGAAGATAGAAATTGAGTGGAGAGTAATAGAACTACACATTCATGGGGACTCACAACTTGTAATACACCAAGTCAATGATGTGTATCAAATGAAAGATGGAAAGCTGATCCCATACAAGAGAATGGTAGATGATTTAAAGAAATATTTCATATCTATCACCTTTGAGAAAATACCTAGAATAGAGAATAAAGCCGTTGATGCTATGGCAATGCTCTCTACTTTATTATAGTAGCCCGAACATGAGCTATGCTATGAGTTCCTGGTGGAAGCACTATCTTATCCCGCATATGATTCCCCTAAAACTTGCATGATCTTCACTTTTGTTTTTCATGATTCATCCCGATACAAACACCTTTTCTCCTATCTCCAAGATCAAATCATTCCTGATACCTTTAATCACCATGAGAAAAGATACCTTATCCGTAATGCATCCCTGTATGTCATCATTGGTCACGATCTATACAAATGAGGTCTAGATGGTACACTCCTTAGATGTTTAGAATGGGAAGAGTCTCAATGTGCATTAGAGGAAGTCCATGAAGGCATATGTGGGCCACACTCTAATGGTTTAACACTAGCTCAAAAAATTATTAGGGTTGGGTACTATTGGCCTGAAATGGAAATGTAATACCCCAAAAATGGGCTATAAATTCATTAACCTCCTATATCAACACATCGAATGAAATCAACATCAAAGTCCTAACCTAAGGCACATCTTCACTTTATTGAATCTTAATTGATTATCCTAAATTCTGCATCGGGAAATATTCCTAGTAATATTCCTATTTATCCTAATTATCTTTAATTTAATGATTATTTGGCGATAAATCCTATTTATCCAAAAGTTTGATTAATTGAATATTCTGAATATTTAATTAATTAGATTTAATACTGCCACTTAATTATTTAATTGAATTTAATTATATTTATTCCTAATTATTATTATTTAAATTTGACAATAAATCAAAATTCCTATCATTAATTGATTAAATTCTTATTTAATTAATTAAAGCAAGTTGTCATATTTAATGATATTATTTTAGAATAAAAGTTTGATTTAATAATTGATTAACCCATAAATCAATTGTTTTATTTTCAAAATCAGTTAAGTGGAGAATAAATCACTTTATTTATTTAATTCATATTAATTATGCACATCCAAAAATAGTTAAAACTATAAATCAGAAAATCAATTCAAGTTGTTTTAAAAATAAACTCAACTCTATTTTGAGTTGAAAGCTGATCTCAACTTCTGATTTAAATCAAAAAGCTATTTTTGCATGATTATTTGCGAGTTAACTATATTTAATTCTTTGATAACTCAAAAATCAACTAAGTGATTTATGGCTTTTTCCATGCATCCCCAAAGCCCTGGATTTCTATAAAATCAAGGCTCAGCTCTTCACAAATCATCTCATAATTTTGCAAACTTATGCTGGTGAATTGGTATCTGAAGAATTGAAGCCTCTTTGAGAATCAACAACTTTGTGAGATCATTCATATTTTAGCATATCATTGTTAAATTAATTGTATTACATATCAGTTTTTCATATAGATTAGATTTCATATCAGATTTCTCATATTATTGCATAGAAAACTAAAAAATATAAATTAATTTGCATTCATATTTCATTGCTTTAATAATTTTAAATCCTTCATTTAGGTGTCGTCAAGGTCACTAATCTCGGTCCAATCTGAGAATACATACTCGCATCTATTAGAAGGCAGTAAATCGCTTGGTTAGTTTAGTTTTCATTTCATTGCACAATTTAAATTTTTGCTAACCTCTAATGTTTTACTGAAGTGTTGTGTCTATAGATAGGTACAAAATTCACACACACATTTTTGGCACCCACCGTGGGAACCTGAAATAGGTTTCCATTCAATTTCTATCAATTTCTATCATTTTCTTATCATTTTCTGTTCCAAGCTGTGATTTTTAATTTCTATCCGTATAATTTTCATATGATTTTTGTCAAAAATTTGTATCAGAGGATACCCACTATCGTATGATAGTTTATTTGATCGAGAATTGTACCATCAAGATCATAGTGTCATTTGGAATGTCTATTGTCATATAATCTGGTACCTAGTGTCGTACGAGATTCTAGACTATCATCTGGGAGGTGACCCACTCTCGTACAAGTTTTAGTGCTAGGTTTCAATTATCATTTCACTTTTTCAGGTAATTTTCTAGATTTGTTTTCCTGATTTGGACTAATAGCTAACATTAACAATTGAAATTTGCTGTTTCTAATTGATTTCTGCTGGTTTTGATTGGGAAAAGTGTAAGAATTGCTAAAAATAGGTAATAATCTACTAAGCGCATTGTGAGGAATTTAGGTAATCTTCTCAGCTAATAACATTTCAATTTGGATTAAAAAGAACTCTTGCATGTCAAGCTTGTGTGACCTTTATTGCTTTCATATCACAGATTTCATTTTGGGCTATTAAAAATGAACATAGATTTTCTTTTTCAACATCTTTGTTACACATAGTAAATAGGCCCTATGAACACTATTCATGGTTCTTGAGAGAGTGGGTTTCCAGTGAAACTCTTCTCAATGAAGGAACCCTTGTAGGTAGGGAGGATACTAAGGGAGTGTCACGTTCTACTAGATTTGTGCGTCTTCAGCTTCTGATTGATACATTCTCTCTCTGGAGAGGTTGATAGATCATGAGTGGTTGACATCATAGATCTTTGTGAGATAATCTTGGTCTTAGCATGTCAGATTAATCTGTCTGCTTTGCTTGGGTTAAAAATGAAAAGGCTAGAGGATTATGCTCTACTCCCTTTTTGGGTAGTACCAAAAACTCAGATCCTTGAATCTAGAACCAGGCTCCATGTGGTATATTTTGTGAGTCACCTTTAGAGAGGGCTAATCATAGTGGACATTCCCTTAATTGGGTCAACCATGTTGATAGAACCTCAAGCGGTAATAGCCATTTTCACCGTGGTAGTGACAATCGCTATATAAATGTCCTTGTGGAAGAAATCTCCATAGGTGTGGTCTCTTGTTGGGCTATTAGATCTCCCTAGCAGCTCCTGATTGATTAAATTCTCAGACTGTGTCAAAACCCCAGTGCACCTGGATTGGAGTTCACCCTCTTGAGATCATAAAAGTTATAGAGTCAGACCATTACTAAAAACCCTAGTGAGGCCAAAATTTCATTTTCTAGGAATATGTGTGTTATTGCAAAATTTTTTTGGAACATACACTATTAGCACTCCTAGGGATTAGCACAATTATGTCACTTGATTTTTCATGTGTAGGGTTGCTTTGTCCCCTATTCATTATTTTTAGACATGCTTTAAATCACTTGCTTGCTATTTTGCATGCTTGTTTATCTATCTGGTTACTAAGAACAAATCAATCCGCTACAATCTTCAAATCTGGACAGACAATTTTGTGAACAATCTAAAACTAAAAATCTTAAAAAATTGCAAAATCTAATGTCAAACACCTTTCTAGAGTCAATAGTCATTTTGTAAAGTCATAAAGTCATACGAATCTTGGCTATTGTCATTTCAGAACCCCCAGATTGTCGTATGGTATATGGTACATTGTCGTATGAGTCTTGCTGCCAGTCAATTCCAAAAAGTCAAAAACCCTGCTATCAACTTTCATGCAAGTTTTGCAATAGTCGTACAATTTTTTCAATTGTCATTTCATGCTATATCCACTGTCGTACGAGCCTATAGAAAGTCATTTGAGAAATTTTGAAACATTGCCAGAAAGTTGTCAGAACTGTCAGAGACCTAGCTTTTCCAGCCTATTTCCAAAACCTATCAAGAAAATCACTATATCAGGAATAGAGCAGCAACTACTGAGAATCCAATCATTTTCCTAAAGTGGCCTTTTGAATCTAATTTAGCCTTCTGTTTAATCGATTTGAGTCTTTATCATCTTGTGTCAAAACCTTGTCATAACTATCAATCTTGAATCCATCTTCAAAAAAGCTAAGTGTTGTGAACTCATGTCTGCTATCTTTTGGGCATCTACCCATACATTCAGGGCATAGTCTCCTTCATTTACATCTAATCCAAGCTTCAATCAATCAAACCTTGACAAGGTTACATCATTTGATCTTCTTGAATCAGATCTTTCTTCAGTTGTCTTCATCATATTCTTTTGTTTCACCCAAGGTTAATGGTGGAAACTAGAGCTTCCTCTCACAAGAAATCTAGAGAAGCATCTCATAACTTACCTATAACCACTGTCAGGGGTCCAAATCTTGAGCAACTCTACAATTCTAGTCTTTATGAAGATGACGGTCTTGGTAACTTTCGATTAAAAACTGGTTACATTCCTCCTTCATCAACTCACGGAGGTAATCAACAAATTCCTCATCAATCTATCCCAGGGAGAACTTCTACCATGTCTCAAGCAGGGACAAACTTTGGCTCTCAAAGAGCTCAATCTCAACATGGTGCAGATCAAGAACCCACACTTGAAGAAATTGCTCAATATCAAAATGATGATAACTTCAAATGAATGATGAAGCATTTCTTGAAAGAAGACAGAGAGGCATACTTTTTACAATTAGCTCATCAAGGAGCTAAACTTCCTCCCAACTTTAATGTTGAAGAGATCATTATGCATGAGGAAGAAACTCCACTCACAGCTATGATGAAATAGATGCATGCCATGCAAGTCAAACTTAATAACCTTGAGAAAGAAAAGGAACCCAAGGAGTTCTCCATGGAGGCCCTATGTCCTTTTCCATTTGACAAAGACTTGTACATGCCACCATTCCTGAAAAGAGTGGAGATGCCTAAATATGATAAGTATGATGGATACTTAGATCCTTAAGATCATGTTAGAGAATTCTATACATAATCTATGGAGTTCATGCATGAACCAACCTATCTAATGCGTCTCTTTCCTTGATCTCTGGGAGGAGCAGCCATTCATTAGTTCTCTAGATTGCCTTCTACTATCAAAAATTTTGAGGAGTTGATCAAATTGTTCTATCAGAAATACTCCTACAACATTCAACATCCAGTCACCATGATTGATATCTACAATCTCAAACAATATCGAGGAGAACCATTCCTGACATTTCTCAAGAGATGGAGGAAGAAATTCTCTCTATATGCTAGGCGTATTCTAGAAACTGAGAAGTTGGAAATCTTCATCAATAATCTTATCCCAGAGATCAACTACCCTTTACAAATGCAAGATCATACATCTTTTGATAAGATGGTAGACAATGCGATGAAAATTGAAAAATTACTTGTGAAGAAAGGAGACATCACACTTCAAAAGGACAAGTACGAATCAGGATCCAGTTCTAAAGACAAGAACAAAAAAATTGGAACAAGAATAAAAGCATCATCATAGATGGCGTTGTTGATACTATCTATGCCCCATCAAAGGAACCAACTTTCAATCTAACTATTAGTACCCAAACAATCAAAGCCTTAGAGAAAAAGGTGTCTGAACCATCTCAAAAGAAACCAGAATACAAATCTTGGTCTGCTGATAATAAATGAAAGTTCACTCCTCTTGGAGAATCTTTAGAATCAGCTATAAGAACTTTACTAGCTAATAACATCATCTCTTTGCCTAAGATTCAACAATCTGATCCTGATCCTAAACCAAAATGGTGGAGAGAGAATGAATTCTCTGATTTCCATCAGGGTAAAGGTCACAAAACTAATAACTACTTACGCTTGAAACATACTATTCAAGATCTGATTAATAAGGGAGATATCACAATTGACAATCATAAGAGCAATAATGATCATACAACATTCAAAAAACCATTTCCGAAACATGGTCAAGAAGTTTCATCTTCTCAGCCTAATATGGGGGCAAAGGTCAATTATGCTTACCTTGGAAATAATGCTGTTATCAATATGGTTGAACCATGTCTCTCTGAGCATTGAAATGTCATCATAATTGTATGAAAAGATAGAGATCATACTTTAGCTAATGCAGTGACTCGATCATAAGCTTAGGCACATCTGAACAGACAAATCCCAGATTCATCAAATGTCCCTAAGATGCCCTTCAATCTTTTTTCCACTTCCAAATAGAAGGCTATTTCTAAATATTCCAATCCTAAAGATACGAGGCCAACATCTTATAGCATTTTTCAGAAAATCCAACACACTAATGCAAAAATCTCCATGTTTGAGCTGCTTCGAATATCTCCAGCTCATATAGCCATCCTAGACAAAGCTTTTCTTGGATCTAATGTTCCTGATGACCTTGATTTAGATAGGTTCCAGACTATGGTTGGACATCTTACATCTCCATAATATATCTCCTTTTTAGAGGAAGATGACAACTCCTTGAGTCACCCACATAACCAGCCCTTGCATATAGAAGTATTGATCCAGAACCATAGGGTCAAATGTGCATTGATAGATGGAGGCACTGGCCTAAATATTTGTTCTTACAGCTTGTTCACACAATTGGGATTTTTAGAATTGGCTATTGATCCTAGAAAGAAAATAACTATAAAAGCCTATGATGAACAAGAAAGATCTTCTAAAGGCACCATTGTCTTACCTATCAGAGCAGGTCTAGTTATTAGAGATACTATATGTCAAGTTCTTGATTTACCTTTGGCTTACAACATTCTTCTAGGGAGACCATGGATACATGAAATGAAGGCTATTCCTTCTACATTTCACCAATGTTTGAAATTTCCTTATGAAGGAGTAGAGGTCACTATTCCAGTAGACATATCCACCACTTACAATACATTGAAGGAAAGTGTAGATAAACTTGTGCCTAATAACAGAAAATCTTCCATTGAGCCAACAAAAGAAGCATCCACATCTAAAATAGAAGATCTTGCAAAAGAGGTCAATATCAAAGAAAATGGTATGGGAGAATATACTATAGAGCCAATCTTATCTTTGACATCTCTACCTATCTCAACTAAGTCTTATGGACAATCTTTGAAACAATCCAAACTAGACTCTAAAGAACCTCTTGAGGCATATAAAAAGAATTTTGTAGTAGAACAAGTCTCCAAGAAAGAATTTGAAGAAGATGAAGTTGTGCTTGCATGGCTATACAAAGATGAACCTGAATCTCAAGCTATTCCAACTAGTGACTCTACAATATCCAAAATCCCTTCTAAGGGATATGGTCTAGGAGATAAAATCATAGTTAAAATGGGATATTCAGGTAAAGGACCTCTAGGAGTTAGAGGAAAAGGTCTTATAACACCTATTTCACACACTGGTAGGGAAAACAAAGATACTATTGGCTTAGGCTTTAAAAAGAAACACTTCCACCTCAAAGGTAATTGTTCTCATGTCATAGAGAAAATTGCACTAGGAGAACCCCTTCTTAAGAAGGAAGAAACTAAACCATCAGATAGTGATTCAGATAGTTCAGAACTTATTCCTTATGAGCATTTGCCTAAGGAAATCAAAGACCTCCTTGAAGCTAAAGATGATCTAATCAAAAGAATTAATGTAGCAATAACACAAGAACCTACTATCAATCAAGAGATAGTTGCAACACAAGAACTAGCTAATCTCAAAGACAATCAAATAGGAAAAGAGGAAGGTGGTAGTTATTCTGAGATAGATTCTCATGAGTATGAATTCATATTAGAATTTGAGGGTAACCCTTCTTGGGGTATTCATCCTGACTTTACTCATGTTCTTAGATTTCCTAGAGGCATAGATGAAGAATCTAATGAATATGAATGGGGAGCCATTCTAGAAGAAGAGGAGCTTATTACAGAGAAACATGTTGATGTTATTCACCAATATGTACTTGAACCCAATGTAAGTCTAGAGGAAAATGATGAACCTATCGAGTCTGATCCACCTATGGCTGAATTGGACTCCCACAATGACATTGAGTATATTCAAGAATTGAATGTCTTAAGTTGTAATATCACCTTTGAACTTGAGTGTCAGGTTAGGACCAATGATGGAAGATCCATATCCATAAACACTATCTCCCAATCTTTCCCCATTTTGACTATCCAACATCCTGAACTTCTTGATCAAACCTCCACAAATCTAAGCCATGGTATTTATACCTTACCAAATGAATATTACCTTGCTTGCTACCTCAATGTAGTTGAGCATATGAGGACTTCCATCAGTGAACTGAGCGTTAGCATGACGGAGTCGGACACCAAGTATCTTAGTCAAAAAAATAAGAATAAAAATAAAAAGAAAAGGAGTTCTGAGGGTGAAAACCACTTTGTGGCAGTCTCAGAACCTACAAAAGTAAAAATAAAAGATGTATCTAAAGGTGAAAACCTCTCTGAGGCACCTAAGGATGAGGTATTTGATGTCCTTTCGAGTCATTTATAGGACATATATCCAGTTATAATTGAGCCCACTCAATCCATCAATTTGGGAACAATAAAAGAACCACAGTTGATTCATGTAGCACAATCTTTATCAGAAGAAGAGAAGCAAAAATTTACAACATTCCTAATAGAGAAGAAGATCAACCTTGCATGGAAATATTTAGATATGCCAGGGTTGGATCCTAATCTTATAATGCATCATTTATCTATAGCTCCAAATTTCAAACCTATTAAGTAAAAGTTAAGAAAGATGCATCCTCATGTTGTACTCTTGGTAAAAGCTGAATTAGAGAAGCTCCTAAAAGTCGGATTCATCCAAGTTATTGATTATGTAGAATGGATCTCTAATATTGTACCTATTTCTAAACTGGACAAATCAATAAGAGTATGCACAGACTTTAGAGATGTAAACAAAGCGTGCCCTAAGGATGATTTTCCATTACCTAATATTGATATGATAGTGGACATGACGGTAGGCTTTGAGATGTATTCTTTAATGGATGGTTTTTCTGGATATAATCAAATAAAAATTGCTCCTGAGGATCAAGAGAAAACTACTTTCACATGTGCATGGGGCACCTTCTATTGGAATGTCATGCCATTTGGACTTAAGACTGCTGGTGCTACATATCAAAGAGCTATGACTTCTATTTTTCATGACATGATGCATAGGACTATGGAGGATTATGTTGATGATACTTTAGCAAAATCTATGATTAGAGCTGAACATCTAAATGACTTGAGCAAGACACTAGATAGAATGGAAAAATTTAGTCTCAGACTAAATCCTAAGAAGTGTGCTTTTGGTGTCACTTCTGGAAAGCTCTTAGGATACATAGTTTCAAAGAAGGGTATTGAAGTTGATCCAGCTAAAGTGATGGCTATCATGGAAATGCAAAATCCAAAGAATATTAGTCAAATGAGGACATTGCAAGGAAGAGTTCAATCTATCAGAAGATTCATATCACAGCTAGCAGACATATCACAACCTTTTACAAAAACATTACATAAAGGTGTGACCTTTGCATGGAATGAAGAATGTGAGAAGAACTTTGACCATATAAAACAATATCTATCAAATCCTCCTATTTTTATGCCTCCTATTCATGGGAAGCCATTGATCTTATATGTCTCCGTAACAGATACATTACTAGGGGCATTGCTTGCACAACATGATGAGAACAAAAAGGAAAGGGCTATATACTATATCAGTAGAACATTGGTTGCATATGAGAATAACTATTCAATGATTGAGAAAGCTTGTCTAGCTATGATCTTTGCATCACAAAAACTAAGACATTACATGTTAGCTCATACCACACATTTGGTAGCTAAGATTGATCCACTCAAGTACCTTCTAAGCAAAGCTGCCCTCACAGGTAGATTAGCTAAATGGGTCATGCTCTTAAGTGAATTTGACATTGAATATGTGGAAAGAAAATCTATTAAAGGATAGGTTATTGCTGATCAATTAGTGGATGCACCTATGATTGATGATACATCAATGCAAATGGAATTTCTAGATTCCTCTATCATGACTCTTTCTTCTAGAGAATAGCAGTTATTCTTTGATGGCTCCTACACACATAATGGGTCAGGCACTGGCATATTGTTCATAACTCCTAAAGGATACTCAATCCCAAAAGAATTCAGATTAAAGTTCCCTTGTACAAACAATATTGCAGAATATGAATCCCTTTTGAATGGTATGAAAATAGAAATTGAGTGGCGAGTAACAAAATTACACATTCACGGAGACTCACAACTTGTTATCCATCAAGTCAATGATGTGTACCAAACTAAAGATGAAAAACTCATTCCTTACAAGAGAATGGTAGATGATCTAAAGAAGTATTTCCTATCTATCACATTTGAGAAAATTCCTAGAATAGAGAATAAGGCTGCCGATGCAATGGCAATGCTATCTACTCTATTACAATAGCCTGAACATGAGCTACACTATGAGTTCTTGGTGGAAGCACTATCTTATCCTGCATATGATTCCACTGAAACCCACATGATCTGCACTATTGTTGGTCATGATTCATCTAGATACAAAAACCTATTTTCATATCTCCAAGACCAAACCATTCCCGATACCTTCAACCGCTATGAAAAGAGATACCTTATCTGTAATGCCTCCCAATATGTCATCATTGGTCATAATCTATACAAATGAGGTCTAGATGGTATGCTCCTTATATTTTTACAATGGGAAGAGTCTCAATGTGCTTTAGAGGAGGTCCATGATGGTATTTGTGGGTCACACTCGAACGGTTTAACACTAGCTCAAAAACTTATTAGGGCTGGGTACTATTGGCCTGAAATGGAGAAAGAGTCTATCAAGTTTGCTAAGAATTGTCAAAAGTGCCAAGTGCATGGAAACTTAATTCATGCTCTAGGGAGAGATCTAATTCCCTTTACTACATAATGGCCTTTTCACCAATGGGCATTTGATCTTATAGGATCTATACATCCTCATTCTTCTAATGGACATACCCATATAATCACAGATATAGATTATTTTACAAAATGGGTAGAAGTAGTCCCTTTGACACAAGCAATTGGAAAGCAAATATCTATGTTCATATTGAACTATATCATATGCAGATATAGGATACCTCATTCCATAATCATAGATAACGGTGGACAATTCAAGAACAAAGATCTAGATGATTTATGTGCTAAATTCAAGATTACACAACATTAGTCTTCTATCTACTATCCTCAAGGGAATGGACAAGTAGAGGCTTCTAACAAGAATCTATTGAAAATATTGCACCATACAGTTAATAAAATAGGAAGAGACTGGCATCTCATGATCAATCCAGCTCTTTGGGCCTACAGAACAAGTATCAGAACACCTACTAGGGCTACAAATTTCGCTTTAGTTTATGGGTCTGAAGTGGTACTGCCTATTGAGGTTGAAATCCCATCACTAAGAATCTGAATGCATGGTCTAGTAACTGATGATGACTACAGAGTATCTAGGTTGAAAGAACTTGAACTACTAGATGAACGGAGACAAGCAACGTATGATCATCTCAGAGTATATCAAAAGAGAATGTCTAGAGGTTACAACAAGAAAGTCAGACACAGAGAGTTTTAGGTTGGTGATCTATTCTTGAGAGAGAATCCTAAAAATCAATCACATAGAGAATGCAAGGGGAAGTTTGAACCCAACTAGCTGCGTCCCTTTGTAATCATTGCTACTTTTGGCTCTGGTGCCTATCAACTCTCAACAATTGAAGGAGAATAGCTCTGAGAACCAATCAACATTCTCCATCTGAAAAAATTCTATGCCTAAAGCATTCAATGTATTGGTAAAATGTCCTAAAAAAATTATAAAAATTGGAAAAAGTCCTGAAAAAATGAACATCTTGGTGAAAACCTAGCAATAGGCGCCTTGATGATTCACAAAAAAAATACAAAACAAAAAATGGAAAAAAGAAAAAAGTGCCTTGGTGAAAACCTAGAAATAGGTGCCTTGGTAGCAAAAATAGAATCTCTGCCAAGATGGTGAAAACCTGGCAAACGAGCGCCACTTGTTTCAAAATACTCCATCTATCAGTGCAATCTTGATCTTTCCCAACTTTTAGTCTTGCTTTAGTTTGTACATATCTCCCAATTTGTTTTCACGTCCCTATTTTCAATAAGTCAGTTTGTACACCAATCTACTCAAGCGTCTGTATCCTATCAATGTTCAAACTTGGGGGTAATCAATGTCATATCCTATGGCCTCCAATGTATCTTAGACATATCATATCTAGTCAGAGTCCTTTGAAGCTTCATCTGAGTCAATCAGTCTATCTTGTCTCTAGAAAGGATTTTGCATCTACAACAATGCAATCAAACACAAACTGAAAACAATTTGTGCTTTACATGTTTTTATCTCCTTGTATGCTTACTGATTCACATTGAGATTTTTGCGTATTTTGTTCCCATGAGCTCTTCAATGATGTGCTTCACAGGATTTAGAGAGTGATGACTACGGGCATAATATTTTCTTTTTATGTGACAATCTAACAACTTTGGAAATTCTGGATTGAAATGGTGTCTGACTGTAAGAGCCTCTATCTCGAATTGGATGGCCATGCGTACCTCGACCATTGATACCCAAAAAATTCAAAGAAGTTTGATCTAACTATTGTCTTTTTGAGTGAGTTCTTTCTCCTATTGTGAAATGTGATCTTACCTAAGGATGTGAATGATAAAGGGTCACTACGGGTAATTCACATTGGATTTAGAATGATCTCTTGACTACTTGATGTGTTTGTACCATAAGGCATATTCTATTGATCATGAAATTTATGTTTTGATGCTTATACAAATTGCTATATCAAAATGGACATGATATTCAGGTCATCTTGACATTTATGCTTTGATGCTTATATCTAATCCGACATTCTAAAAACAAAATCAATATTCATATGTCCATGGTTGCCTAATCAGTGGGTGTTGTATTGATTCTTGCATATACAAATTGATATTCATATGTCTATGGTTTCCTAACTAGTGGGCATTGTATTGATTTATCTGGTTACCTAAAAATTCAATGATGAGAATGATCGACACATGATCAGTGACTAGGTCCTAGGTCTTAGGTTGCATTTCATTTTGCATGTTTCTTTGCATTTTGCATGTTTTCATGATCTCACAATGGTTAAATGAACTTCAATGCTTAAACAATTCTTCAAATGTCTCTTCAAATCTAACAAGAGCTAAAACCTACCTCGAAGGTCTCTTTAATCGAATCGCAAGCAGTTATCCTCCTGGGTTAAACATACTTTTGACATAAGACGGAGTACTTGTCTTCATCAATACCTGCAAAACATATCATGTGAATCATTGCATTTGCATATAATAAGCATCTATTGCATTACATTTCATCCATGTGCATAAGCATAAATCATACATACATCTTTCCATAATCAAATACATTTGCATAACATCCATACATATGAAAGAAATCATTGCATTGCATATATCCATACATACATTCTACTCTACTCATAGCATAAACATCACATGATATCATCATAAATCAAAACATGACAAGTACCAATGAAGTCACAATCAAAGTATCGATCTCATATATATATATCAAAAATCTTGAACTAGTCAGGGGTGCACTACTGGCACAGTGTACAAAAGAATATGCTCATATGAGCTATCAAAGTCAGAATAGTATATCAATAATAAAAAAGAGTATAGTATATCAGAATGTATCAAAACAAATCAGCTATTAGCATGATCCTCTACATCTGGTGGAGGAGGAGGTGGTGCATCTAGTACTTCCTTTGCTCTGGGTGCTCTGGCTCCCTCTGATGCCATCATGTACTATGAATAGGAGGGAACTCTCTGTGCAGTAGGAACAACTATATAATATGTGGACACATAGTAAGATGCCCATGAGGGTTGATGAACCACCTCTTCCTGTAATCTCTATACCTCCACACGCAGCTCAGTCTGCTGTCTATCTACCTCTATGTATCACTCCTCCCATTGAGCACTACACACCTTCAGGTCCCTGACCTATGCACTGAGCTATCTAATAGTGTCCTATGGAGTAGGAGGAGTAGTAGGATCAATGTCTGGCATCTCAGTATTTAGGGCAACCTACTCAGTGGTCTCTGCCCTCTGCACCTTACAACGTCTAACCTCAGCACCTAAATCAAAACCAATATCCCCCTCTATGAAGTCCACACCACCACCTACCACTTTCTTAGCTGCCAGTACCTCATCTGCTAAACCAACTCCACCTAATGTACCGCCCTCTCCCCTAGTCCATCTGTGAGAACTGAAAGATCTGCCTATTTTAGAGCTAGTGGGATGAGTGGGCCTCATCTATCTTGATGGTCTATGTGGTGGAGCCATCGCTCTGGGTCTTGGAGGTGTGGGATGAATAGTGGGAGCCTGTGTAGGTTTGGGACCCTGTCCCATTAGAGCACCCGTCATGTCCATTGCCTCCTCCATGGAGGGTATTAGCTTGGTTAGATCAGAAAATATATGAATAGGATGGTCAATAAGCCATGAGATGAATCCATTAGTAACACTAGCATCCAGTACATCTGGTCTATAATCCCAATCCCTACCAACAATGGCACTATACTCCTATGAACACAAAGCATAAGAGAGCCTCTGTGTCCATCCCAATCCAATCTCATGCCCTGTCCATGCATATGTATCATAATCCTCTAGGGCATCTCTAATACATCCATACTACTGCCAGACCCTGGCAATAAGAAATCTCTGTATAGTGGAGGATGACCTCCCAATCAGTACACGGCTCTAGAAGAAGTAACTAAACTGCTCTCAAGTAGTAGGCCAAGGCTCAATGGCTACATATGGTCTCTAGTGCACAAAGGTCATATCATTGAGGCATCACCTCCAGTACTCTACGTGACCCATTCGTCCCTGTATAACATATCCAACATATGTATAGATGAAAAGCTCCTGAGGCTACCTCTATGAAGTACATACAAGTCTCAATACTGGGATATGCTCCCAAGACCATATCTATAAAACTAGGGCTCCTGCAGCAAAAGATTTTCTCTCCTAATACACTACCTCATGCATCTCAGAGAACATGTGTGCTAATAGACATTGACCCCAAGCCAACTCAGAGGGAGTGGCCATCAAACATGCTACCATAGGGGCCCAGCCCATCAAAAGACTATTTTGCTGATGGTTAGACATGATAATACCACCAATCATCCTGATGATGATGCACTCCAGCCGGTGTGTCTATCCATATCTCTACACTAATGTCTCCCAAGAGATGGAGGCTGTCATCTGAGTATTATCTCTGAAGAGATGTCTGAAAGCTAATACGCCTGAGTTCCCCAAACTCACATACTCTGGTCACCAGCCGCATGAAATGGAATGCACAGTATACGGTATACATCCTCAGGGGTAACAGTGATCTCCCTAGTTGAAAAGTGAAAGGTTTGTGTCTCTGAGTGGAACCTCTTAATTAGAACAGTCAAAAGTTCATGATTTACCCTAATCTCAAGTAAATTTATCAAGTGCTCGAATCCATAAGAAGCAAGGTGGACCCTCATAGGGTCTGGCAATGACACACATAGTCTCTACGTGGCAGGATGCAAGATCTGCACATGTACATCTGGATATGACCTACACAACATAGAAATAGGGAATCCTATCAGTAATTTGGTCATAGATTAGGTTACAAGGGTAGAAATGGGGTAGTTTAGTATATCAGAAGGTAGGTTAACAGGTTAGCAATCAGGCTAAGAGATCAAAAAAATAAAAAATTTGACCTAATACTGTGTTTTAAGCTCACTATTTTCCATATGACACTTTAGACTGGCATGAAAAGTCGTACAAGTTTCTACGTCATACCAAATGACAAATCATAGTGACATGACAATGCATCCCTCATCGTACAAGTTATGAGGGACCCGATGAAATGTCGTACGACTCATGGGTCCCTTTGATACGAGTTGTGGGGTCTTATGGGATGACGACCTATCTACAGTTGAAAAGTCATATGAGTCCCGCTGGGGAGTCGTACGAGTTTCTGTGTATGCAAAATTCAAAAATGGAAAAACATACGAAAAATTGCTAAAATCCTATAAAACATGGAAAATTGACATTTTAGCAAAGCACAGAGGTCCACCTACCAGATGTCCAAATTGCCGAGGTCTCTGGTGTCTCCGGTTGTGCTCAAATCGATGCAAACTCACAGGTACCTTTGGTTCTCCCACTTTATCTACCATTTTGCTCAGAGGGCTCCACAAAGTTTTTCAAAGTCAAAAGGTTGAAATGAATTGAAAATGACCCTTCCAGCCTTTATATAGCTTTTGACCTAATTTTCAAAAGTGCTTCCTTTTTTATGAAAATTGCACCCCTGGCTAATTTCGATGTTCTGAATCCATTTTCGGGATCAAAATTCAAATCTAAGATCATTTACTATGTCAAAATCGCTATTTAAATTTTTGGACCTTGGACGGTCTATTGCTTGCATAATCAACCTTCCATCATCACAAAAATCCAGTATTCAACTTAACTGATTATCTTACGTCAAACTATCAAAATTTCAACTTGGTCAACTATGGTCAACTCATGGTCAAACCTAGTCAAACTTGGTCTTCTGGACCTCCAAACGATGTAGAATGCATTCTTGAACGTGTTTAACCACTTCTCAAATCAATTAACATGCTTCTAAACTATAATGCTAACTTTTCTTGTCAGATTTCAATTTTAATCCCAAAGGGGGCATGGTATTGCACATCATTCAAAGTCTGTAATCTAAATCTGAAATCATATCTTTCCTCAGTAATCAAGACAACAACCATGTCTAGTTGCTGATTCATCAAAAAGACCTCATCGCTTGGGTCAAATCAATCATCGCTCAGGGCATATCAGATTCATTGAGATCTATATCAATCTGGTATTCTCTTAATCTTGTAAATTGTATCAGTTTTTTGCAACTATCGATTCAATTGTGTTATTTCCTTGGTTCTTTGGAAACTTAAGGGTTCAGATGTGATACCAATGTGATTCTTATCAACAATCGGGTCTGGAATCGGTCACTCACTTCTTCGCAATCATAAGGTTCAAAATTAGGCATTTTGACACTTTTTCTCAATCATCAGTTCATTTTCTGTTATAGTTAACATTATCTTTGGTCATTCAGGACCTATTATCTTCATATCAATTTCAATCAGTTTCTGTTTCATATCAATTTCAATTTTAAACATCAGTTTCAATATCATACACAGATTGTCTTTGAACCATTGCGCTTCGCACAACAATTCAAAGAGGGGCAAAATGTAATACCCCAAAAATGGGCTATAAATTCATTAACCTCCTATATCAACACATTAAATGAAATCGACATCGAAGTCCTAACCTAAGGCACATCTTCACATTATTGAATCTTAATTGATTATCCTAAATTTTGCATCGGGGAATATTCCTAGTAATATTCCTATTTATCCTAATTATCTTTAATTTAATGATTATTTGGTGATAAATCCTATTTATCCAAAAGTTTGATTAATTGAATATTCTGAATATTTAATTAATTAGATTTAATACTGCCACTTAATTATTTAATCGAATTTAATTATATTTATTCATAATTATTATTATTTAAATTTGACAATAAATAAAAATTCCTATCATTAATTGATTAAATTCTTATTTAATTAATTACAGCAAGTTGTCATATTTAATGATATTATTTTGGAATAAAAGTTTGATTTAATAATTGATTAACCCATAAATTAATTGTTTTATTTTTAAAATCAGTTAAGTGGACAATAAATCACTTTATTTATTTAATTCATATTAATTATGCACATCCAAAAATAGTTAAAACTATAAATCAGAAAATCAATTCAAGTTGTTTTAAAAATAAACTCAACTCTATTTTGAGTTGAAAGCTGATCTCAACTTCTGATTTAAATCAAAAAGCTATTTTTGCATGATTATTTATGAGTTAACTATATTTAATTCTTTGATAACTCAAAAATCAACTAAGTGATTTATGGCTTTTTCCATGCATCCCCAAAGCCCTGGATTTCTATAAAATCAAGGCTCAGCTCTTCACAAATCATCTCATAATTTTGCAAACTTATGCTGGTGAACTAGTATCTGAAGAATTGAAGCCTCTTTGCGAATCAACAACTTTGTGAGATCATTCATATTTTAGCATATCATTGTTAGATTAATTGTATTACATATCAATTTTTCATATAGATTAGATTTCATATCAAATTTCTCATATTATTGCATAGAAAACTCAAAAATATAAATTAATTTGCATTCATATTTCATTGCTTTAATCATTTTAAATCCTTCATTTAGGTGTCGTCAAGGTCACTGATCTCGGTCCAATCTGAGAATACATACTCGCATCTATTAGAAGGCAGTAAATCACCTGGTTAGTTTAGTTTTCATTTCATTGCACGATTTCAATTTTTGCTAACCTCTAATGTTTTATTGAAGTGTTGTGTTTACAGACAAGTACAAAATTCACACACAGGAAAAAGAGGCTATCAAGTTTTCTAAGAACTATCAAAAGTGCCAAGTACATGGTAACTTAATTCATGCACCAGGGAGAGATCTAATTCCCTTTACTACACAATGGCCTTTTCACCAATGGGCATTTGATCTTATAGGATCCATACATCCTCATTCTTATAATGGACATACCCATATTATTACAACTACAGACTATTTTAAAAAATGGGTAGAAGAAGTCCCTTTGACTCAAGTGACCGGCAAACAAATTTCAATGTTCATCTTAAACTACATCATATGTCGGTATGGTATTCCACACTCTATAGTCACAGATAATGGTGGTTAATTCAAGAACAAAGACTTATATGATTTATGTGATAAATTCAAGATTACACAACATTGGTCATCAATCTACTATCCTCAAGGAAATGGACAAGCAAAAGCTTCAAACAAGAATCTATTGAAAATTTTGCATCGAATAGTTAATAAAACAGGGACTGGCATCTCATGATCAATCCAGCTCTCCGGGCCTACAAAACAAGTATCAAAATACCCACTGGGGCTACACCATTTGCTTTAGTTTCTGGGTCTGAAGTGGTACTGCCTATTGAGGTTGAAATCCCATCACTAAGAATTAGAATGCATGGTCTAGTAACTGATGATGACTGCAAAGTATCTAGGTTGAAAGAACTTGAACTACTAGATGAGTCCAGACAAGCAGTGTATGATCATCTTAGAGTATATCAGAAGAGAATGCCTAGAGGTTACAACAAGAAAGTCAGACATGGAGAATTTCAGGTTGGCGATCTAGTCTTGAGAGAGAATCCTAAAAATCAATCACATAGAGAACGCAAGGGGAAGTTTGAACCCAACTGGCTGGGTCCCTTTGTTATCACTACTACTTTTGGCTCTGGAGCCTATCAACTCTCAACGACTGAAGTAGAACAACTCTGAGAACCAATCAACGTTCTCCATTTGAAGAAATTCTACACCTAAGGCATTTAGTCTTTGCAAAATGTCCTTAAAAAAATTATAAAAATTAGAAAAAGTCCTGAAAAAAAATGATCATCTTGGTGAAAACCTAGCAAATAGGTGCCTTGATGTATCACAAAAAAAATAAAAATATCAAAAGTAGAAAAAAATAAATTGAAAAGATAAAAATACAAAAAAAAATGAGAAAAAGAAAAATTGCCTTGGTGAAAACCTAGAGATAGGCACCTTGGTAGCAAAAATAGAATCTTTTCCAAGATGGTGAAAACCCGGCAAATAGGTGCCCCTTGTTTCAAAATGCTCCATCTATTAGTGCAATCTTGGTCTTTCCAAACTTTTAGTCTTGGTTTAGTTTGTACATATCTCCCAGTTTGTTTCTGCATTCTTGTTTTCAATAAGTCGGTCTGTACAACAATTAGCTTAAGCATCTGTACCCTATCAATGTTCAAACTTTGGGGCAATCAAAGTCATATCTAATGGCCTCTAGTGTATCTTAGACATGTCATATCTAGTTAGAGTCCTTTGAAGCTTCATCTGAGTTAGTCAAGTCTATCTCCTCTCTAGAAAGGATTTTGCATCTACAACAATGCAATTAAACATCAACAACTGAAAATAATCTATGCTTTTACATACTTTTATCTCCTTGTATGCTTATTGATTCACATTGAGATTTTTTCATATTGTGTCTCTTTGAGCTCTTTGATGATGTCCTTCATAGGATTTAGAGAGTGATGACTGGGGGCATAATCTTTTCTTTGTTTTCTGCTTGTATGTGAAAATCTAACAACTTTGAAAATTCTGGATTGAAATGGTGTCTGTCTGTAAGAGCCTCTATCTCATATTGGATGGCCATGCATACCTCGACCATTGATACTCAAAAAATTCAAGGAATTTTGATCTAACTATTGTCTTTTTGAGAAAGTTCTTACTCCTACTATGAAATGCGATCTTACTTAAGGATGTGAATGATAAAGGGTCACTACCGGTAATTCATACTGGATTTAGAATAATCTCTTGATTGCTTGATGTGCTTGTTCTACAAGGCATGTTCTGGTCATCATGACATTTATGTTTTGATGCTTATACAAATTTCTATATCAAAATGGACATGATATTTAGGTCATCCTGGTGTTTATGCCTTGGTGCTTATATCTAATCTGACATTTTGAAAATAAATCAATATTCATATGTCCATGGTTGTCTAATTAGTGGGCGTTGTATTGATCCTTGAGCATACAAATCAATATTCATATGTCTATAGTTTCATAACTAGTGGGTGTTGTATTGATTTATCTGGTTACCAAAAAAGTTCAATGATGAAAACAAATTGACACATGATCAGTGACTAGGTCCTAGGTCTTAGGTTTGCATTTTCATTCTGCATGTCATTTTGCACTTTGCATGATTGCATAATCTCACAAATTGCTTGAACACTTCAACAATTATTCTAAACTATACTTAAACTTGACATAAAGAGTTAAATCTCACACAAAGGTTTCCTCACAAAACCACAAGTAGTCACCATCCTGGGTTGAACATCCTTTTTGACATAGGACTGAGTACTTGTTTTCATCAATACCTGCAAAACATATCATGTGTATCATTGCATTTACATTACATATTCATGATCGTTCCATATATTGCATTTCATTACATACACGACCATCATCAAAATCATACATTTCCATACTCAATTACATTTTCATAACATTCATACATTTGAAAGAAACCATTGCATTGCATAAATCCATACATACATTCTACACTACTCATAGCATTTACATCACATGATATCATCATAAATCAAAACATGACAAGTACAAATGAAGTCATAACCAAAATTTTGATCTCATATCATATAACTTGAACTAGGCAAGGCTGCACTACTAGCACAAAGTACAAAAGAATGCACTCATGTGAGCTATCAGAAGTCAGAATAGTATACATGAACAAAATGGAAAAAATATCAAAATATCTAGATAGATCAATTATCTATCTGATCCTCTGCATCTGGTGGAGGTGGTGGTGGTTCATCTGGCACTGCCTCAGCATGAGGTACCCTAGCTCCCTCTGAAGCTATCATATACTAAGAGTATTTTGGTACTCTCTGACCGACAGGAACAACAACGTAATAAGTAGATACATAGTAAGCATCTCAAGAGGTCTGATGTGTCACCTCTATCTGTAATATCCTATTCTCCTCTCAGAGCTCAGATCGCTTTTGTCAACCTCTGTGAACTGCTCCTCAAAATGAGCACTCTGTACTCTCAGGTCTCTCACCTATAATCTCAATCATCTAATGATCTTCTGGGAGGACAATGCTACACATAGATCTACATCTGCCATAGGCATGTCTGTATCTCTCACTGGCTGATCAACAGCCTCTGCTCTTTATGCCTTACAACATCTCACCTCACCACCAAGGTCAAAATTTGTATCATCCTGTATAGGATCAAGACCAACACCTACATCCTATTGTGCACCGAGTACCTCATCTACACTACCAACACTACCTAGAGTGCCACTCTCTCCTCTAGTACATCTCCTTAATGTACCTGCAGACTTGCCTGCTATAGAACTAGTGGGACAAGGTGGTCTCATATAACTAGATGGTCTCTGTGGAGTCACTACTACTCTTAGCCTCAGAGGTGTGGGATGGGGCATTGGAACTTGTGTGCATCTTTGAACCTATACCATGGGAGCACCTATCACATCCATAACATCCTCCATACTTGGAATCAACTCTATGGGATCTGAAAACCTGTGAATGGGATGCTCTGCAAGCCATGCAATAAAACCATCTATAACCCCATCATCTGGAACATCTGGCTGGTAGTCCCAGTCTCTACTGACATAACTACTATACTCCTAAGTACAAAGAGCATATGATAATCGAGGGCCCCATCCTAATCCAAGCTCTCTAACTATCCGTGCATAAACAGTGTGATCCTGTGGTGCATCTTGAATGATGCCATATTGTCACCACACCTTGGTAATGATGAAATGCTCTAGCACTGTGGTAGATCTCCTAATAAGCACTTGACTATGGAAAAAGTAACTGAACTACTCTCGAGCAGTAGGCCAAGCCTCTATCTACAGATATGGATGCCAGATCACAAAGTTACTATCATCAAGGCAGCATCTCCAATACTCTATATGGCCCATATGCACCTATGTAATATATCCTGAATAAATATATATCACCGGCTCCTATAGCTGGTGTTGACCCTGGCATACTGGTCTACAAACTAGGATATGCTCCAAGGCCCAAATTTGAAGTACCAATGCACCAAAAGCAAATTCCCTTCTCTCCTGATACATGATCTTGTGCATCTTAGAGAACATATGAGCTAGCATACACTAACCCCAACCTAGCTCAGATGGAGTAGCCATCAATCATGCAACCATCGGGGCCCAGTCCATCAAAAGACCATTCTGCTGATGGTCATACATAATGATGCCTCCTATCATGCCGGCTATAATACACACTAATCTATGGGTCTCCCTATAACACTGAACTAAAGTCTCCCAAGAAATAGAAGTAGTAAGCTGGGTATCATCTCCAAATAAACATCTGAAAGCATGTAATCCCGAGTTCCCCCAACTCACATAATCAGGATGCAGATCGTGGAATGGAATGCGGAGTATCCTATAGACATCCTTTGGAGTCATTGTGATCGCTCCTGTAGGGAGGTGGAAGGTCTGGGTCTCTGAATGAAATATCTCAATCAGTGTAGTCAAAAGTCTATGGTTTACTCTAATCTTGAGCAACCGAATCAGATACTCAAATCCACAGCTAGCAAGATGTACCCTCATTGGGTCAGGCAATGAAACACATAATCTCTGAGTCACTAGGTGTGAGATATGCACATGGACATCAGGATAGATGATCTACACAACATAGAAATAGGGAATCCTATCAGTAACTTGGTTGAAAAATGGGCTAATAGTATAGAAATTGAAAAGTTGAGTATCTCAGAAGGTACCTTAAATGCTTTAGAATCAACCTATCAAATCAAAAAATTCAAATTTTTGACCTAAAGGGGTGTTTTTAGCTCACTATTTTCCATACGACAATGCAGACTGGCACAAAAACTTGTACAAGTTTTAGTAGCTTATCATACGACAAACCATAGTCATACGACAATGTATATCTTACCGTACGACATATGAGGGACCCAACAAAATGTCGTACAACTCTTGGGTCCCTCTCATACAAGTTTCTACTAGTTATGGGATGACAATCTAAATGGAATTGAAAAGTTGTCGAGTCACAGTGGATAGTCATATGAGTTTCCATGCATGCAAAAATTAGAAATTCCTAACGTACGAAAAAAGCCCTAAAAATGCTAAAAACAAGCAAAAATGGAATTTACGAAGAGGCACAAAGGTCCACTTACCAGATGTCCATACTACGGAGGTCTTTGATGCCACTGGCTACGCTCAAAATGGTGGGAACTAGGAAGAGACATGTACCTTCATCTTGGCCATTTTCTCACTCAAAGGGCTCCACAAAGGTTTCAAAAGTCAAAAGTGAATAATGAATTGAAAATGACCCTTTTGGTCCTTATATATGTTTTGACCTAATTTTTAAAAGTGCTCCATTTTCCATGAAAATTGCACCCCTGGCTAATTTTGATATTCTAAACCCATTGCCAGGATCAAAATCAAAATTTGAGATCATTTACTATGTCAAAATCACAATTTAAAATTTTCAAACCTAGGACGACTAACTCCTTGCATAATCAACCTTCAATTATCATAGAAATCCATAATTCAACTTAACTGATTATCTAACATCAAACTATCAAAATTTCAACTTGGTCACCCATGGTCAACTCATGGTCAAACCTAGTCAAACTTGGTCTCCAGGACCTTTAAATGATGTAGAACACATTCTTGGATGTGTATAACCACTTCTCAAATCAATTAACATGCTTCCAAACCATTCAACTCTGAATTTTCTTGTTAGATTTTGATTTTCATCTCGAAGGGGCATGGTATTGCACATCAATCAAGTCTGTAAATCAAATCTTTCCTCAGTAATCAAGACAACAACCACATCTAGTTACTTATTCATCAAAAGACCTCGTCACTTGGGGCACATCGCTTGGGGCATATAAGATCCATGGAGATCCATATCAATATGGTATCCTAAATCTATCTTGTAAACTGTATCAACTTTTCGTAACCATTGGTTCATTAGCGTCATTTCCTTGGTTCTTTGTAACTGAAGGATTTAGATATGATACCAATATTGATTCCTTTGGACAATCAGGTCTGGAATTAGGTCACTCACTTCTTTGTAATCATAAGGTTCAGAATCATGCATTTTGGCACTTTTTCATAATCACCGGTTCATTGTTGCTATAGTTAACATTATCTTTAGTCAATCAGGACCTAAATCTAACATCTTCAAATCTTTCAATCAGTTTCTATCTTGGAATCAGTTCATCTTTTAAATTAGTTCCATACATAAAAAAAAAACTAATCTTTGAACCACTGCACTTTGCACATGAATTCAAAGAGGGGTAAAATGTAATACCCCAAAAATGGGCTATGGGTTCATTAACCTCCTACATCTTCAAATCGAATGAAATCGACATTAAAGTCCTAACCTAAGACACATTTGCATATCATTTTATCAAAAATTGATTTTATCCTAATTCTGCATAAGAGGATATTCCTTGAAATATTCTTATTTATCCTAATTATCTTTGATTTAATAATTATTTGGTGATAAATCCTATTTATCCTAAAGTTTGATTAATTGAATATTTTGAATATTTAATTAATTAGATTTAATATTGCCACTTAATTATTTAATTAGATTTAATTACATTTATTCCTAAATTGTATTATTTCATTTTGATAATAAATCTAAAATCTCATGACTAATTGATTAAATTCTTATTTAATAAATTAATGTCAGTTGTCAATATTTAATAATATAGTTTTGGATAAAAGTTTGATTTAATAATTGATTAACCCATAAATCAATTGTTTTAATTCAAAAA
The DNA here is from genome assembly GCA_027943335.1 of Chamaecyparis obtusa. NCBI lineage: Eukaryota > Viridiplantae > Streptophyta > Pinopsida > Cupressales > Cupressaceae > Chamaecyparis > Chamaecyparis obtusa. The sequence goes on along the minus strand of BSBK01007013.1, from coordinate 3,126,689 downwards.
TCAGTTAAGTTGAGAATAAATCACTTTATTTTTAAATTAATTCATAATTAAATCACACACAATCGGAAAAGCAGGCAACTAGAAATTAACAATCAATTTTAAATTTAAACTCAACATCTGATGATGAGTTGAAATTTGATCTAAACTCTATTTTGAGTTAAACACTGCTTTTGCATGGTTTTTGTGAGTTAATTATCTCTGATTTCTTGATAACTCAAAAATCAACCTGAGTTTATCAAGATTGATTTATGGCTTTTCTCAATGCATTCTCAAGCCCTGGATTTCTATAAAAACAAGGCTCAACTCTTCATAATTATCAACACTCAAATTTGCACAATTACTCTGGTGAATTGGCAATTGAAGGATTAAACACTTGCGATAGGCGATTTGTGAGATCTTTCATTGTTGATCATAGTTTTGCATAGTTTTCATACCATAGCATTCATATCAATTCATATCATTCTTAGATTAAATCTATATTCAATTTCATTCATCTAGCTTAGATTCATATAGTTTTCCATATTATTGCATACAAAATCCAAAAAAATAGATTAATCTGCATTCATAAAGTTTTTCATTCTTTTGCATTCAAATCCTTCATTTAGGTGTTTCATTGTCACTGATCTCGATTTCAATCTAAGAACATCATACTCACACCTACTAGAAGGCAGTAAATCACCTGGTTACCTTAGTTTCATTTATCTTTAGATTTCAATTTTGCTAACTTCTAATGTTTTATTGAAGTGTTGTGTCCGCAGCTAGGTACAATTTTTACACACACAAAAATGCCACCGAAAAGAGAAATCTCAGGGAAAAAAAAGTATAAGGATAGGGGTTTTTTGAATATTTAATGCAGTTACTACCACACTTAGAAAATGGGGCATCTAGGACAAAAGAATTTGTTCCAAAAAACCCTAGGGATTTTGTCAATGAGGGATTGTATGATAGAGGGTTATGGATGAGGGATGCTAAAGTAGGGAATGATTACAATAGTTTGATCTTGTTTAAAGTTGCATATTCCCAAAGAAATGCATGTGCACCTCTCAATAATATTTGACAGTTTGACATAGGGAGACTCATTGTGCCCAGAGTCTTCATGGATGCCGACCTTCTCATACAGATTGCTAGGTGTTATGATCCTATGACAAGGTGTGTTAAAGATATTAATGGAATGGACTTGGTAAGCATCACAGAGGATGAAATCATAGATGTTTTTTCATTAAATGATCCCTTTGTTGGATTAGAAAAGATTTATTTTGAAGAGTTTAATAAAATCTATGAGGCATAGAGAGACTATCTAAGGTCTAGCCCTTTAAGGGATTTCTTTAGCCAAATTGGTGCCATGTGTATGGTTAGGGCAAGCACACCTAAGCCTTTTAGGTTGGACCTTTTCAATTTGTGAGCACATGGTGTATATAAGTCCTTGGCCCCAATTTTTGGACAAGATGAGGCTACTCACATGCCTAGCCCTTATATGTTTATGATGGTATAGTCCTTACATCCCCACCTAGCATTGATTTTTGATTATGCCCCTTACCCTGCAGACCTAATCCATGAAGGATTGATGGGGATAAAAAATATGAAGATAGGTAGGCCTTTTGGATGGTACTCTATGATAATGCATATGTTCTTATACAAAGGTGTGGATTTCTTTAGCAAAATAATGGATATTGTGAGAGAGAAGAATGGAGAGGCATTTCCATTCTAGTTGTGGACCATTGAGTTGTCATGGGATATTGCTGATGCAATTGTTTTTGATTTAGTTAGAAATAGTAAAGTTACCATTCTCTCTACTATAGAATAGGCCAAACGAGTTGCTAGGGGTTGACTATGCAACTTTGGTCATGTGGTCCCTTAAGAGGGAAGAAAACAAAGGGAAAAGAGAAGTTCTTTCTTCAGAATATGTTGGGATCTTGTTGGTGCAAAGGGTTGGTGAGACTTTAGGTGTAGAAGCCTCAAATATCATCTTGGAGATGGCTAAATTCAATGTGAGGGTAGCAGAGAAAGAGGAACTAAGGATTAAGTTTGAAACTATCCTTAAATCTTACAATGAGTTGAAAATAGACTTGATCTAGAAGGACAAACTGATTGCACAGTTGTCAGGATCTTAGGATCAAAGATCACCTCAGTTGATGATTACTAATAGGCCTACAATAGCCTCTTCTTCTAGCCCAATTATTGATTTTCCACCTTCTCCTTTCCCAAAAACAAATATAGATGCCAGAATCAGTTAGGAAAAGCAACAATTACTTGAGGAAACAAATACAATGAAAGAAAGTAGAGCAGAACTGAATAAGAAGAGGGATGAGTATGTAGAGGCTAAATGCCTTTTGGAAAAAAGATATGAAGAAAAGGTTACTGAGACTGTGATGCAATTTGCTACTAATCTGAATCCTACAATCTTGTTTGATCATGCTAGGAGACTACAAATATTGCTCACATCTTTGAGTAGACATAAGGAGGAGTTGGGTCCAATTTTGAATAACTGGGTTGAAAGATACCCAAATATGAGATTATTTGGCTGGTTATCTAAAGGCCAAGTTGAACCTGATCCATTGATCAAACTAGTACATCAATTTGTAAAAAGGCTTGTTGAATACAAGATAATTTTGGATGATTTGGAAAGGAAATCCAATCTATTGAAGAGAGAATTGACACTCCCTTATTGTGACCTAATTCCAAGAGTTTTTAAGAAAAATGGTGAGCTTAAGGAGTTAATAAAATGGAGAGAAAGAATGGATGATGATTTTTCTGCTAGGATGACTAGCATTTTAACTTTGGAAAACACTTTGTTCTTCATACACACTATTGAAACATTAATATCTGCTAAGTCCAAGTTTGACTTTATTCAGTGCGATATCAGTCAGATGGAGAACAAGTGGGAGCAATTGTCTAGTAGAAAGGCTGAAATTGTCAATTTTGTGTTCCCAAGTGAAGAGGTGTTTAAAAGGTGGAGGTACCAGTATATTCCTTATGCTGAAAAGCCAAATGCTCCATCTACTTCTTGAGCCAAACAAGGATTGTGACTCTTTGTTTTAAAGTGGTTGAGATGTAAAGTGTGTTTATTGTAGGGACACCCATGAATAAATGGTGATCAGATTTGTTTGAAGAGATCGAGTAAAGGATTGAAGACATAAAGTGAAGCGACTCATTTATAAAATATCAGTCTAAGATCTGATCGAGCCATTTATTGTAAACCCAGTAGGGTTCTTGTAAAGTTTTAGGGTAAAGTTTTGTAAGCCCTAATATGATCGATAGCTTGTTGTATTTCCTTGTATATAAAAGGATTTTCCATGATCATAGTAGGCATTGAGAGTTTTAGGTGTTGAGAAGATAAAGATTTTGAAACCCTAACCCTTAGTCGAGGATTGTAATATTTTGTATCATTTCTTGTCAAGTAATAGAGAAAAAGCACAAGTTGATACTGTTATCTATAGGCTTGCTACTCAGTGTATATTGTATGCAAATGATCAAAGGTTATACTTAATATAAATCTTAGGTCTTTACCTCTCCTTTGTGTCAAATCTGTGAATTTTTGAGTCTATCAAAGACTTATGTGTATGTATTTTTGCTTTGAGTTCTGATCTAGGGTTAGATTAAATATTGCTCAAAGTGGGATACATGTTCATTTGATTTACATAAGGATTGTTTGCAAGTAGGAAAGAGTCAAAGTATTTGTATTTATGTTCATGAACTAAATTCTTCAAGGATCTTTGTATTTTCTCTATTTTCTGGTGTTATTTGCCCAATGGATAAGGCACTGGCCTATGTAAATGCATCTTTATTTTATGAGGAATGATTGAAATCATTATGGTTAGAAACACAATAATCAAAACCATTCATTTAATTTCATTTACTTTAAAAATAGTTGTCCTACCTAGTGATGGAGAGTCAATGAATAATAGGTTGTTATTTAGTACTTTCTCACTCATATGTATTGTTAGATCCAGTATCAAGTCAGGAACAAAATTATATCTATTGGATCAGGTGTACCCACCTTGGTTTTGTAGAGCCAGAAGTGAAGAGGGTAGTTTTGTCCCTATAGTTGGTCCAGTTACCTATAGATCTTCCCATATTTGGAACTAACCATTCCCAAAATTAGTCTAGGGTATATTGGTGTCTCATTGAGTGTAAAATCTTTTCAAGAACCAATAGGACCTATACAAAGTCTTGTTTACTTCAAAAACATCATCATTTTTAGACAATTTGTGTCTGGTAGCCATGGGATTACTTACTGGCCTTGAATCCTCCATACCAAAGGTTTTCAGTATCTCATTAATATATTTAGATTGGGTAATGAAAATACCTTTCTCCATCTGATATACTTGTAAAACAACAAAGAATTTTATCTCCCTAAACATTTACATTTCAAATTCAGTTTGCATCTCATTTGAAAATTTCTTACACAGGGCATCTTGTCCACCAAATATGATATCATCTAAAAAAATCTTAGCTAACAAGATTCCTTTACCTTCCTCATCTTTCATGTACAGATTGCTGGTGTCATTTGTCCTTGAGAATCCAATTTGTATCAAGTAATTGTGCAGCCTCTCATACCATGCTTTGGGGGCTTGCTTTAGTCCATACATCACCTTATTCAGTTTGCAAACCATGTGTCTCTTATTTGGATCAAAAAATCCTTCATGTTTTTTAATGTACACTTCTTCTAATATACCATTTAAAAATACAAACTTGACATCCATTTGGTATACCTTGAAATCTTTGTAGGAAACATATGCAAGTAGAGTTCTCACTCCTAATCTTACTATAGGGGAAAATTTCTCCCCATAGTCTATTCCTTCTTCTTGCACATAGCCTTTACCAGCCTTGCTTTGTTCCTTATGATTTTTCCATGTTCATTAAGATTGTTTCTAAATACCCATTTTGTTCCAATGACATTTTTGTTTTCTGGTCTCAGCACCAGGGTCTAGGTATCATTCTTCTCTATTTGGTCTATCTCCTCATTCATGGCTTGGATCCAATCTTCATTTTCTAGTGCCTCCCTTGTTGTCTTAGGTTTGAATTCACACAGTAAACATGTAGGATCTCTTAACTTTCTTCTGGTCAGAACTCCAGTTTCTTTATCTCCAATGATTTGTTTAGGCTTGTGATGTATCCTTACATATTGTGCCAAAATAGGTTTTGCTCTCTTTTCTCTTTGCTCTTCAGGTTCACCAATAAGATTGTCAGATTCAGCTTCTAAATGCTCGGTAACCTCTTCTTGATACTTGGCAACATCCTCTTGTTGCTTGACATTTTATTCTTATCGCTCAACATTATTTCCCTGATGCTTGGCATTTCTTACCTAAGACTCTGCATCAAGTGCAAGTTTGTCACTTGCCTCTCCTTCTTTTATATAGACAAAAGATCTATAATCTTCTGGTTCTCTCTTGCTTTCTTGTTCATTTTTCTCTGCATATTCATCAACCTTGACATTTACACTTTCCACAATTTTGTTAGTGTTAGAGTTCAAACACTTGTAAGCTTTTCATTTTGTGGAATAACCTAGGAATATGCCCTCATCACTTTTAGCATCAAACTTTCCATTCCTATTGTCTTTTAGTATATAGCATTTTCTCCCAAAAATTCTAAAGTACTTTACGTTAGGTGCATACCCATGCCATAACTCATAACGTGTAACATTTGTACCTTTTTTGATCTGTACTCAGTTTAGGGTATAAATAGCTATACTTACAACTTCTCTCCAGTACTTTTGTGCAATGTTCTTCTCGATCATTAGGGTTCTTGCACAATCCATGATAGATTTGTTCCTCCTCTTTTCTATACCATTCTTTGGAGGTGTTCTAGGTGTAGACATCCATCTCTTGATTCCTCTATCATTGTAGAACAAATTGAACTCATTTAATATGAATTCTCCACCCCGGTCAGATCTCAGAAACTTCAGATTCCTACCTGTCTCCTTTTTAACCTTAGACAAATACCACTTAAAAAATTGAAATGCATCAAATTTTTCTTTTAAAAACATTACAGTCATCATTCTGGTGTAATCATCAACAAAGAAATAAAATATCTAGCACCACAATAGCTTTGTACACCCATAGGTCTACAAAGGTCAGTATGAACCAAATCTAAAGTATTTTCAAAAGTAAAAGTCTTTCTCTTGAAACTAGACTTTGTCATCTTACCCAACTGACATTGTCTGCACATTACATTATCAGGTTTCTTCAATCTTGGTAGTCCTCTCACTTTCTTCTTTTTACTAATATCTACCAGATTGTCAAAGTTAACATGACATAGCCGCTTATGCCATAACCATATATCATCAACTTGTGAAATTAAACATGTCTCTTCAGATAGGTCTAGGTAGAAAAAATTACCTCTTGTCTATTCTCACTTCTAATCAGTTCACCAGTGGCATCAAATATTTTAGCCTTCCTGTGATGAAACTCCACTTGGTAGCCAGTGCTATTAAGCTGTGCAACACTTAGCATATTATAGTTAAGACCTTTAACCCAATAAGCATTTTCACAAGTGATCTTATCAGTCATCTTAATCAATCCTTTACCCTTAATAGGACATGGTGCATCATTACCAAATTTAACATTTCTACCTTTGTAATGATCTAGGGTATCAAACTTACTTTTTTCACCAGTCATGTGGTGTGAGAAACCACTATCAATAATCCACTTATCATTTTTGTTCACATAGGATACAAGTGCAATTTTCTCATCTTCATCAGACTCATCTTTCATAGCAACATAGACTACTTCAATTTAAAAATCATCACTATCAGTGTCAATTTCTTCTTCATCAATATAGCAAGATTTCTTACCTTTATCTTTGTAGTCCTTGTACCTTCGGTAGCCTCTGTCTTCTCTTTTATCTTTGTGCTTGCTATCTCTTTCCTCATCCTTGTCATCCTTGTCAGGGAATCTTGTAGCTATATGACCAAATTTGTTACATGAAAAAAATATGATAGGGAGTTTACCTTTATACTTTCCTTTTCCCCTTTTTAATCTTCTGGCCATACGAGCTTCAAGATACTCTAGTTCTTCATTAGAAGTGTCACTATCACTTTCACTCTCACTGATGCATCTTTCCTTTTCTTTCTTAGACTTATTCAAAACCAATTGTGACTTGAATGCAGATTTAACATTAGCAATAGTGAAGTTATCATAATTAGAAAGCTCAAAAGCAGCAAGCTTACCAACAAGACTTTCCAGAGTAAGAGCATTACCAGGGTTACATCTAGATTCTTGAATTGCAGAAATTTTGATGGCATAAATAGGATGCAAAGTTATCAATACTTTTCCAATAACAGTCTCATCATCAATAGTTCCATTAGCTCCTCTAATAGCATTTACAACTTCTTTTATCCTACCACAATATTGAGAAATATTCTCACCTTCTTGCATTTTCATTTCATCAAATTTACCTCTCAGGCTTTCAGCTTTTTCCCTTAGTACATTTATGTCACCACCATAGATGTTTGCAAGAGTGTCCTACATTTTCTTTGCATTTGTGCAATCTTTGATTTCTTCAAATTAAGGATAGCTTAAGGCAGATGCAATTTCTAACATTGCTTGATTGTTCTCTTGTTTAGCTCTCATCTCCTCAGTAGTTAGAGGTGCAATAGGTGTAACATGGTCATGCTCAATATAATACTTTGCCGAGTCACCGATACCAGCTAGATGTAGTTTCATCAAACTCTACCATGCAGTGAAGGTCTCCTTATTTATCTTCAGTACCTCCTTCTTATACATCCTGATCATTTACTTCAAGTACATTTAAACTTGTTCTCTATAAGAACCAAAGCTCTGATACCATTTGTTAATATGATTTAGAACAACAAAGAGTGGGGGTGAATCAGTTGTTCTCAGGTCCAGATGTATAATAAAAATTTTAAACACTTCAACAACTCAGATCTAACAATCAATAGCTACTCGATCATTACTGAATGCATATCAGAAACATATAATAGTGCAGTCCACTATCCAATAGTATTTAACTTGCAAAACATAGAAATGTTGAAACCAAAACATTCACACAAGCATTGACACCAGGATTTGTAGTAGAAACCCAATTTGGAAAAAACCACTTTGTAACATGCTATTGATATTTTCACTCTTCTGAAGTGAGCTCTGTGAAAATCTAACCTTGTCAAAGGTTTACAAACACACTGCTAGGTGTGACCTGGTTAAAGGATTTCAACCACCCTGTTAGGAGTGCACCTTGTTAAAGGAATTAAGTACATTCCATTAGAATGCAACCTTGATTAAATGATTTATACAATGACTGTTAGGTCAACCTTGATTAAAGGATTTAGACTAATACAATGGTTATAAAGTAACAAAATTGTTTGATCTGAAAACATACAACTCACTTTGGAAATAATAGATCCAATTCTTACAAATATATGCTAGCTTATTGACTATGATCCATTTCCATCTCCATCACTGATCTGCTTAGAAATCCCTTCAAGCAATCACAACTCCTCCTTTAGCCTTTTTTTCTTATTCAGTCAATAAAAACAACTCCAACATACTTCCTCAACCTCACACTTCAATTTCCTTAATACCTCTTCGATAGGTTGATCTAACTTTTGCCTCTTAACCTCCTCTGTAGATCTTAGGGTTAGGTCAGACTCATCGAATCCTTCCAACATTATGTTCTTCATCCATCCTTCTAGAAACATCTGGAATCTCTTTATGGAATTACAATAAAATAGTTTACAGTGCATTAAATGCTTCCATACATTTAATAAATAAAGTCAACATGATTTACATGATCCAAGAATTCAACTATGTTGGCTAGGAATCTGAATTCTTCCACAAATGTAAATTACTGACACTCAATCAATACTGTGTTCAACTCCTCGGTCATCATTGGGTAGCCCGGTCACCACTGAAACTATTTCCTTGACTAATACTATCTTCCTCGGTAATAAACTGATGTTCGGTCAACATTGAATTTACTTAGCATATACTGGCTCGGTCAACACTAACATCACTCAGCTTAAACTAGATTTCTTCACTTTTTCTCAGTTAAGCCTACTTGTTTAGTCTTTCTTCTTACTTAGATAAGCAATACATTATCTTATCATCGTGCCACATAATCAAGTACCCATTGAAGTATTAAGATAACTCAACCTTTCCTTAGGTGCTATGTTATCACCTCTACCCTAATCCTTCTCAACAATCAAATAGATATAGTACTTTCTTAGATAGTAACAATCTTACTAGTTAAGGTTTGACATCAATGACAATACAACAATTGCTTCAATTGCAGTTTCCAATAGAATCTTCACATGAGAATCCGTACAGAGGTGTACGAACATATGGACAAAATACAAATTTTTGATAGAAAGTTTAAAATGAGATGAGGCCAGAAATTGATTTTCTACCCCACGGTGGGCGCTAGAAATGTATAAGCTAAATATGGGCCTCTAATTTAGTCTCACACTTCAACATAGTCATTGTTCACCAGCTACAGATAAGAATGAATATGAGGTTATTCATCTTGCTTATCTGAATGATTCAACCTGTTTCCTCCTATCTAGGTAGGGTTCGGGATTTCTCTTAGAATCGAGAGTCCAACAACCATAGACTAGCACTAGAATGGAGGATTTATGCTATTTAATCTAGAAATGAATTTGCAAGATTAATCTAAAATGAGTATGTAATTAGTCTAGAAATGATGAGAAATGAGCATTAATCTAAGAACATTGAAAGCAAACTAGATTAATAATGAGATGCATATTTGAGCTAAACATGATATTAATCTAAGATGATTATTAAACTAACAATGAAAATGAAAGCTTTGAATGTAAATAAGAAGCAATGAGAATGCGACAACACTTTGTTGCTAAAAAATTGGGATCCTTTTAATGAGAAATGAGGGTTCTTTTATAGAATCACGGGTTCAATCAATGGTCAAGATTGTATCAAATGAACGGTGGTGATTGAATGAGAGTTCAGTTTAGAATAGAAAGTTTCCTGTAAAGAGGTAGTCAACTATTTGCCTTTTGCCTGTGTGGAGCAGTTAACTATTTTATTCCCCTTTTGAATTCTTAATTAACTCAAAGTTTCCTTTTCTGAACTGAAGAGAATATTTTTGGAGAGAATATTTGATTAAATAAATACAATATTGCCTCATAAGTGGATTTTCACAATTATTTAAATAATTAAATTCAATTATTGAGATGAGGATATTTATTTAAAACCAAATATTTATTTAATTCCTTTTTCATGTGTATTTTAGCTAAAGAGGGTGGATTTAATTTAATTAAAATGCCAGGACTTTATAATTAAATTAATTGATCATAGGATTTATTAGCCAATTTGTAGTCATTATTTAGGAATTAAATATGATATGTGATTGATGCAGATTTAAGGTTTTCTGCATTTGACACTAAGTCAAGTAGAGTCAATTAGAAGGCAAAATTTCCTAGTACAATAGGACTTTGATGATTTAGAAATTGATAGAAGGAGACTAAATTCAACAAAATTGGTTAGGATTGCAAGATGCCAATTTTGGGGTATTACAGTTATATCCATAATTGGGCAAAAGTAAAAGTTTCTAGAATACTGATTCACTCCCCCTCTTAGTATTCCCTATTTCTAACAACTGGTATCAGAGCTAGGTTACTCAGAAAAAAGTTATTCAGAGAAATCCTAACAGCTTGAGTAAGATCTCTATGGATATGGATCAATTGCAGAAGAATCTTGAAGAAGCTCTTGAACAGATTGATATTATTACTGAAGAAAGAGACACTCTAAAAGGGAAGTATGATGATGCAAAGAACTGCATTGAGAAACTAAAAGAAAAAGTGGAAGAAATGAAATCAAAGAAAGAACCTACAATTCAAGTCAAGGAATGTGATGAAATTTCAAATCTGAAGAAAGAAAATGAGATCCTTAAAGATGAGTTGAAGATTGTAGATTTGAAGTTAAGCTTGAAAGATGTAAATAGAAAAAATGAATCAAATCTGAAATCTAAAAAATGAAGATTTGAAGTTTAAACTTTGTAAAGTGACATCTGAACTTGAGAAAACTAAATTACAGTATGTTAAACTTGAGAAGTATAATACAATAGTTAAAGGTGAATTGACTCAGTCTAAACAACATCTTGAAAAACTATATTCCACCAGTGAGAAGATTGATGAACAAATGTCTTATCAAAAGCCATATTATGATACAACTGGTCTTGGATATAATTCATCTAAGATAAGTGAAGAATGCAAGGAACTAGATCCAAAACCCTCTAAGAACAAAGATGAAAAGAAATCTGATGAAGCTAACAAATCTAAAGACATACCTAATTTGCCTAAAGGAGATGAACCACTTAAAGATATGTGAAGAGAATTCAAAGGTATATGTTTTGCATGCAATACTTTTGGACGTATAAAGAAAGATTGCATAGGTAAGAAATTCAAACCTATCTATGGTTATTGTTATAATTGTCATGGTTTTGGACATAGAGCTATTGATTGTAAGAAACCTAGATGTAATGATAACAATATTAGTAGTAGAATGTTTAGAGATACTAACCATGCAAATAAGAGACCTACTGAAGATATGAACAAAAGAAATGGAGTTGTGTGTTATAGATGCAACAAGATTGGACACATTGCCAAAAATTGCAGATCACAAATCAGTCAGACAAGACCAAGACATGGAAAAAATGGAGTATTTTGCCAAAATATGAAACAAGTTTGGTCACACAACAAGATTTTGCAGAATGAACAATATGAGAAACCCTAATCCTAGATGCTACACAAGGAGAAATGAGAGCACAAAAAATAGTAAACAAGGATGCTGTAGTAACTCGAAAGAAGTTAAATTTGTTAAAGCCATCGATCAAGAAAGCACACTCAGTACACAAGGAAATCAGATAGGTGAAGTATATGATAGTAAGTGTGAATCTTTTCCTAACTCATCTCAAAGCACTTGAAGTAATTATTTCATGAAATATGTATTATAGTAGAGTATTAGAATAGTACAGAAGTTAGAATAGATTGAATTAAGTCTTGCAAAGTTAATATGAGTTATTATATGATGTTATTATGCTATGGTTAAGAGTGCATGAAATAATATGAATGTATGCGAGTACACGGAAGGAATGAAGTTTTGCAGGTAACCAGGAACAACTTTTTGGAAAGAAGCAGTAAAGAAATTGAATGTGATGTTAGAATCTTGAAAGATTTAAAGGATAAAAGTATATTATTAGTATTATTTGATCATTCAAGTGACTACAAGTGATAAGAAGAGTGATTTAGTGGAGATTAAGAGAAGTTTGTAGGATTTGGAAAAGGATTTCGTGCCAGATCTACGCAAAGCCCTAAATCACATTTTTGAGGTATTTTGCTAAGAAAATCTATCAAATCAGTTAAATTTTTACAAGAATCATGGATGCACCACTTGTTCACCATATAAGAGATTCAGTCAGACCTAGAATAAAAAGGGAACCAATAGAACCCTTGGAAGAAGACGCTAGTCTAGTATTATCACGCGTTCCAGATGGAGTTTTGCACCTAGAAGATGTGAAAAGTTATCTGAAATGCAAGTTTGAGACCTTAAGTGATGGAAACCTGATCATGGAATATGATAAGATATATAAAAATGACATGACATTCAAAGAAGGGTTTGAACATTTGAAAGATATTGATGTTGTCAAGTATCCACTTCATTATGCATTCTAGGATGATGAATGCACTAAGATTATCTTGAGTAGAATCCATAATGGTAATTTTTGGTTAGATGATAGAGTGATAGACATCACCAAAGACCTTATTCATGAGGTAACTAATCTATCTAAATCTAGAGTAATTCTTTTTAATGAGAAAAATGTAAAGAAAACTATGTTGGACAACACTAAGTCATCTTATAATGGTAGATGAATTTTAATAAGCAAGATCATACAAGATGATGTTAGATATGTATGAAATATTTTAACATCTAAGCTTTGTGAAAATTCTAGAGAAGATGACATAGCAGCTGGCATGGTACATGCAGCTTATCTTTTGTGTGTTGAGAAAACTCAAGTAGATATGTGTGAAATTCTGAGAATTCAATTAAAAGAGAACCTTGAGAAGATCAAGAAGACTAAGAACTCATAGTTTAGATTCTCATCTCTAATCACATATATGTTTTTTCATTTATTAAGGAGATTTCCATATACTATTAGAGAAGACTCGAATGATAAAAGGAATACCATGGACAAAATCAACAAGGTGTACTTAAGACACCCTATAGACAAAGTAAATGAGAGTGCAAATTTGGTAATCAAAACTTTTCAGAATCAAATGAGAAATAGATAAAGGATTCCACCAGTTATTATGGAAAAATATAGAAAAGAGATATGTTTTATGGTTGACACTGATTTTACTTTTATTGAAGGAGTTGAACCTAGAGTGGAATTTGTAGATCCACTTGGATATGAAGTTTCTGAAGTTGAAATTGAAGAATATATAAGAAGATTACTTAAGTGTAAATTGGATGCAAAGAGTCCAAGATTTGGAACTTATGAGGAGAACTTTGACTCCACAAAGTCCTTACAGGCACATAAGTTAGCTAAAAAGAGAGTTGACAACACAATCAAGAAAATTATTAAAGATACAAGCATGACAGAATATGAATTTGAGATTGCAAAGAAGACTGCAACATCAATAAGAGACATAGGTTAGAAGGAAGTCCTATTCATTCCACCCTTGACATCAGTTGTAGTACCTAATGAAGAATATCAGGACCTAGAGGAAGAAATTGAAGTAGTGGAAGTGCAGGAAGTGAGAAAATCCACTAGATCCTCCACCACTCCACCATCAAAAAGAGTAAAGGAGATGGAAAGTGGTCCAGGAAAGAGACAAAAGACAATATTTTCCTTAGTACCAAGGAAAACATCAGAAGGGAAGGTAGATAAAGAAGCAGGCAGTAGCAAGAAGAAATGGAAGCCTAAGATTGAAAAAGTGAATACCTTAATTATCAAAGAAGGTGATTTCACTAAGAAGAACAAATTCTATGAGTTATACAACTTTTTTGAGAAAATGAACTTGGAAAATGTAGTTGTCAGGCATATGATATTGGCAAATAAATTTTTTGATAGTAGTAAAGGAAATATTCTTGATGAACTTTTTGAGAAATTGATTATCAGGAAGAAAAGAGAAATTGAGGAAGCAAGAGTATAAGAGAAAGATATGTAAGGAAACTATGTGAGATAAAAGATGAAGATCATTTTAAGGAGATTATAAAAAATATTAACACTCATCTGAGAATGAAAAGAAGAACTATATTGATAATGAGAGGTATCTATGAGGAGATCAACAAAGAGACAAAGGAAGCAGTTGTGAAAGTTATGACTTCCGGCCCTAGTGAGCACACAAGTGTATCTGATCAAGAATTGGAAGCAAAGCACCAGAAAAATCCATCACCATCAGCATCACCATCTATTAATATTGAAGATGAGACCATGAATGTAGAAGGAACAAATATTACCTTAGACAATGAAGAAAATCCATTCAATGATCATGAGAACATTGTTGACAATTTGGCTATTGAGTAGCAGGACATGGGAGTAAATGAGGAAGAAGGAATTGAATCAAGAAAGGAAGAAGAGGAAGAAATAACACAAGAAGAATCATAGGTTAATGTAAAAGTAGCAGAATAGGAAGTTCCATAGGAATAGACAGTAATCACTCCTAAACCCAAGGAAGCAGCAGAGAAACCACAAATTGAATCAATTTTTTCTAGTCTTGGATAGGAAGTTGATGATGATGATCAAATAGAGCTGATATCATCTTTAAACAAAATTGTTGGAAAGAATAAGAAGGTAAAAAGCCTAGAAGGATCATTGCTTGAACTGACAGAAAAACTACAAAGTATAATAACTAGTCAAATCAATGAGGTAGATCCATAGGGTAAAGCAAAAGAAGTTGTGAAAGAATTTGATACTAAATTCACAAACATATCAGACATGGCCATAGTAAAAGCACAAGAAGCTTATGAAGCTAAAATATTCCAAAATGTATGTCAGAATATCAGAAATGATATAAACAATCTAGATATTTTCATTAAGGAATTAAGAAGAAGTTTGGAAAGAGGAAAAGCTTTGTACATTCACTGTACAAAATTAGAAAATCATATATCAAAAATAATGGAGAAGATAAAGATGAAAGAGGCAAAGATACAAGCGACAATAAACCTTTTGTCAAGCTTGAATGTAAAGATCTCAGACATTGAGAAAAACATTAGTAAAATCTATGATGATATAAGAATTTTGAATGATGATAAGGATAAGAAATTGAGAAGATTCTCTCTATTAAGAGAGCATGTATCAATAAAATTGAGTATTATTGAGAATTAGTTGGAGGAATGTCTTTCTTCAAAGAAATCTTATGGAAAATTTTACTATGCAAACCTTCAGGCATGTGAAATTGCATCTTAAGGTCTATGTGCAATCCTAAGCATTTTAGATGCTATAAAGAAATCATGGGATAAGGAGATATAAAGTATGAAGACAAATTTTGTAGATTCTATTGCACGCCTACCGGCTTTGCAATTTTGAAATCCTAAGATAAAACATTTTTGACACAAGTTTTTGACACCTTTTTTTTATTGTTGTCAAAGGGGGAGTAGTATTAGTAGAAAATTGTATACAGTATAGTATGATGCATACTCCTAGGGGGAGTATAGATATTTCAGAGACATAATTATTTTGGAGATTTTTCTATATGGCCACAATGTTGAATTTTAAAGTTTTTTGTGAAGACTTAGCCAATTTTCTTATATGTTGCCAACAATGACAAAGGGGGAGATTGTTGGTAATTTGGATGAGTAGGATATCAAGTTATTGTCATTATGGAAACTTATAATCACTATGATGATCACACTATAGAAGAAAATAGTTTTGTATGAGCACAAGTAAAAATTGTCTAAGTACAACAGTATTTACCAGTCTAATCAGAGATAGTTTTGGTTTGTGATGTTCAAAGAAGTATGTTTAGTGCATGCACACTTGAACATGGATAATTCTATGTATAAAAAAGTCACATATGAAAGTGCAAGTCTGTACAACATGTACGGAAGGAGATATTGAAGAATAACAGAGACAATGCTGAAGCCGACCTGAACAGAGTAAGAAGACAAAATGAGAATATTAGTTAAGGGATTATTTTATTTATCAAAATAATGACTTAACCATATAAGGGATGACATCCTAGATGTTAACCCTTAGGAAACATGAATTAGTTTTGTATTTTGGAAAGATTTTATGCTTAGTAAAGCCAACTGGAAGTTATTATTCTTAATAACTTGTATATATGTAAGAAGCATGTAATGCAAAGAAAGATAGTAGTAATAAGTTTTTGTAATATTTTAATGCTATGATGTGAAGTTATATGTTGTAAGAAGAAAAGAAAGAAGACTCTATGTATGAAAGTGAAGATCCTAGAAAGCTAAATCAGAATAGTAAAGCTATTCGACAGCAATGAAAGGTTATGTACTTTACCTTTATATTCAGATATCATTGTATATTTCATGTTTGGGCAGTGAGCTCATCTTGCAAACACTCTATTTGTAATATCAACTCCTAATAGGGTTGAGGCTTCTAACAAGGCCTAGAGTCCTTTAATCAAGACAAAGACACTATATGTATGTAATAGACTCCTAACATGGTCAACGTCCTTAACCAGATACTTTTGATTAGTGGATCAGTTGTGGGTATCATCCCCACCGGGCTTTTCCCTTGGCCAGGGTTTCCTCAAGAATGAACATGGTTTTATGAGTTCATTTTCTTTATTGCTATGCTTGTTATTTAGTTTAATTTGTTTTGCAAGCTTCAAGTTAATTTGTTATATCCATAATTGGGAAAAAGTAAAAGTTTGTAGAATACTGATTCACCCCCTCTCTCAGTATTCCCTATTTCTAACAATAATTTCCCTCTTACCTACATGACTTTCTCTTGATTCTAGTTGTTCTAACTATAACACTGGTTGTAACACTTATTATTATGGTTGTAACTCTATTTGTTATCCTAACTTTTCTATAATAATTATGAGGTTACCAAGGCCTTGCAATCCTAGACCTTTTTCTATCTTCTCCTCTTCTTGAATTTCCATACCCTGTTGAGATGGAGGGGTTTCTTCTCTTACTACTTCCTCATGGAATTCATCCCCCTCTTCAAACATTATAAATTATTCAATAGGTGTTATTGGGAAACTTTCTTCTCTTAATTCCATTTATAGCATCTCACATCCCTCAATAGATTCATACATCTACACATCAATTGTGGATATTGGCTCAATATCCTCAAGGCTATTGATAATATGGGTTTCTTCCTAAGGAGTTTCTTGAAGGGATTCATAAGATTCAACAAAATTATTGGTAGTTGGTTCTTCTCTTTTTCCTATAGCCCTCTTGTTAAGTCTAGATCTTCTCCTTTGAGGAATCTCCTTAACATATTTAGGAGCCCTAGACTTATCTTCTTTCTTAGAGGCCTTGACTGTAAATATAGAGGCTATAGAAGGGTGTGATTCCTCATTTTTTTTCTTGGAACTAGGGGTAACCAACTTAGGGTCTTTTTCTTCCCATTCTTCTATTATCTTTTCCCTACCCTCATCTATGTTGGCTTTCCCTTTTAGCCTTCTTACAAAGGCCCTATTCCTTATAGGGGTTTGTTATGAAATACTGTAACTAGGTTATTTTAGAGGGTTTATGGCAATGTTGGTGGCTGAGGGCGTAGGTGATTATTTTTCAATTGGCATAGTGGCAACAAGAAACTCATATGCAAGGGATTCCATTGAGGAAGAGGCTCCCACTATCATTATAACAAATCCCAGAGGAGTATCAATGCTATGCATTTTTTTGACCACTAAGTCCTACATTATCCGACTAAAAACTTCTAATTGAAAAAAAATCCTCCCAAGTCATTTGGGAAACATCTCTTAATGACCTTTCTACCAACAATTTTATGAGACCATGATGAGTAATGGAATGATGTCTGCCACTTTTGTTTCTGCAGTGCTAATGGAGAGTATGTTGTGGAGGTAATTGGGCACATTAACCAACATCCCATAGTGCATAATGGAAGTAATTTGAAATGCACATAATATATCTAGGACTAACTATCCTCACATGTTAAATATCTGATAATGTAAACTACCACTTCAACCCAAACAGGAAGCAATGACATTATTTTGGTTCCCTATTTGTCAACATGAAAAGGGGGATATCTAAGGTGTGAAAACCATGCTTTGGCAGTCCCGTCGTCATTTGATTTTGGAAAACATTCTCATATAGTTGGAATTAATGTTACTTTAGGTACATGTACTTCAGCTGTAATAACCCTTAACCATTTCCCCTAGGCCTCCCTATTAGAAAATGCGTAGGTGAACTTTGTTACAACATCATTATCAAACCTATTTATCCTTAAGAAATAATCCAACCACCCACATTCCTAAATGAGGGTTCAAAAATTGGGTCTTGTAGTAATGCATCATGAACCATAGGTTAATGTCTGATAAGCAATCCCCCCATGGTGAAAATAAAAATTCCTCCTCAAATGTTTCCAGAACTGAAAATACCAACTCTCTGACAACTCAAAATCTCAACAACTTCTCAAACTTATCTCTTAAAAACTTTGACTTCTTCCTACAACTTATGCATTCTTCAATTGAAGTTTTCATAAAACCCTTTTTAATGTCTAAATTTAGAATGTAGTTTAGATAATTATGGGAAATATAGTCATTTCAAGGTTTTGATAGTGGAAACAAGAGTTCTAATGAGAAATAACATACAAAGAAGATCTCATTTGCTTAAACTATCACATCAACCTTGTCAAAGTTTTACAAAGAATCACATTTTTAATCATGATGTGAGATTTCTCCTATGGACATGGGTCATATGGACTTGAATATGACATGGATAAAAATATTTCCCTGCCCACACAACTTAAAGTTTAACTTGTGTCCACACATGTGAATGTTAGAGGACGATTAGGATTGTAGTTATATGTAATTCATATATATCATTAAATCATGGCATAATCAATTTATCTAATACCAAATAAATATAGATGCAAACCTTTTTATAGATATGATTTGAGTAATTAATACAGGTCAATTTAGTTTAGGTCGAGACATACTCTTTCTGACATCATCCTAGCTTGAAGTATGATTGAATGACTTAGTGAAGTGGAGTTAAGTGAATTGGAAGATAGGTGGCATGAAATGGAGGTGGATTTTTATTATGTAGAAAAAGTACATCCACTAGATGTGTATATATTTATTATGATTTCATGTAACAAAAAATTTGAAGAGGTGATGCAGAAGGAAGTCCTCCAAGGAACCTCAAAGTCCTCAAAAGGTTTGAATTGCTATAGGAATTTCTCCTTGGTGGAAGGTTTATGATACATAATCAATCTATGACCATTTACCAACAACTTAAATTTGAATAGATTAATGGTTGATAATTAAACTGCTCCATTCTAAAAAACTTCTTCAATCTCATATAGCTCTATCCTACGGGTCTAAAGTTTTCCCATAGTTTCTTTATATCTGGAATCATAGAGTAGTGCCCAATATCTAGGGAAACATTTCTTATCCTTCATATGTTTGTCATACTATTTCATTCATTGATTCTGCACTAACTCTATTTTTT
Organism: Chamaecyparis obtusa; assembly: GCA_027943335.1. Lineage (NCBI taxonomy): Eukaryota > Viridiplantae > Streptophyta > Pinopsida > Cupressales > Cupressaceae > Chamaecyparis > Chamaecyparis obtusa. The sequence goes on along the minus strand of BSBK01007013.1, from coordinate 3,107,079 downwards.
ATAGGGTTGACTTTTTGATTTCATCTAGGGCATTGAGTTGCATGACTATCCTTTTGGGATCATGATAAATTCATGTCAAGCTGTAATGTAGTTATGAAGGTTTTATGCTCAAATTCATTAGGCATGACTATAGATGCTTAAAAATGGCTTGAGTCTACTAATCTATGTGTTACCATTTTCGCATTACAATTGAAACATTGTTTTGCATTCTAATTGTTCCTTTATGTTGTACATATGGTTTTCACTATATGTCAGCATTGTTTCTTTATTCATCAGTTGGACATTGAATTTTTTTTAATTGATTATTAACATTTATTGCATCTTTTCAATCACCACCTCATTCTCTTTGGCCAAATTGATCAAGTCTAAATCATCATTGGATCATTCTTAAATTGATCCTATTCATTTGTAGTCTTTCCTAAACTAATCCTAATCATTCCTAAACTGATCCTAATTGATCCTAAACATCCCTTAACTATGTCAAATCAATCCTAATAAGTTCAAATTAGTCCTAATCTATCCCTTTTCAACCTAAAATCCTTTTGAACCTAGTTAGTATTCTCAAGTTGACTTTAATGGAATTGTCAAAGTTCATCGATGCCTAGTATAAGTCGATCAAATCAATCTATCTTTGTCATTTTGTCAATATTGTCATTGTTTTAAGGCATTTTCCAAGTTCATCAATTTCATTTATTCATCATTTTTTGATTTGATTAATCATTAGTCCTTTTAATAGCATTGTCCAAGTTCATTGATGTTATCTAGTCAGTTTTAGTTCAATCATTGCAAGCGCATTATCAAAGTTCATTGATGCCTCATTGTTGTCATCCTAATCCAAGATGATTCAATAGCATTGTCCAAGTTCATCGATGTTATTTCATCACCCTCATTCATCCTAATAGAATTGTCAAATTTCATCGGTGCTATTTGTTAATATGATTTAGAACAATAGAGAGGGGGGGTGAATCAGTTGTGCTAAGGTCCTGATGTATAAAACAATCTCAAAAACTTTTCCTTAAATCAGATTCAATAACCAAAACAAACTTGATCATCGCTGATTCAATAATAGAAACATATAACAATGCAGTCCACTACCCAGCTGTAACTTAATTTGTAAAATACAAAAATGTTCAAACCAAAACATTCACACAAGTATTAACACCAGGATTTATAGTGGAAACCCAATTTAGGAAAAACCACTGTGTAACATGCTACTATTATTTTCACTCTTATGAAGTGAGCTCGGTAAAAAGCCAACCCTGTCAAAGGTTACAATACATATTGTCAGGTGTGACCTAGTTAAAGGATTTCAATCACCTTGTTAAAAGTGAGCCTAGTCATAAGACTTACATAGACTCCATTATAATGAAACCTTGTTCAAAGGATTTAACATATGACTATTAGGTCAACCTCTGTTAAAAGGATTTTTACTGTTACAATGGTTAGAAAGTAGCAGCAATATTTTATCTAAAAAATATACAACTCACTTTGCAAATATCAAATCCGATTCCATACACTAATCCTGGTTTATTGACTTTGAAACTTTTCCATCTCCATCTGTGATCTTCTCAGAACTTTTCTTCAAGCAACCACCATAATTCTCCTTCAGCCTTTTTTTCTTATACAGTCAATAAAACTTTACTGATCTCCCAACATTCTTTGTTCTCCCATGCACTTGCATATCCAAATGCTCAGGTTCCCTTTATACTTTCCTCAATTAGGTTAACTTATCTTATGCCCATTTCTGGATTTGATTGTGTTAATTTTTGGCATCAACGTTTCGGATCACACTCCATGATCCATCATCAGGAAAGAGAGAATGCAAGAATCATAAGAATGAAATGAATGCAAGATATTCATTCTTATGATTCTTGCATTCTCTCTTTCCTGATGATGGATCACAAAGTGTGATCCGAAATGTTGATGCCAAAAATTAACACAATCAAATCTAGAAATGCTCATGAATTGTTAATATGGATTGTGGAAATCTGATATCACTTATCTTATGCCACTCAATCTCATTCGTAGATCTTAGGGTTAGGTCAGATTCATTGAATCTACTCACTTCATGTTCTTTGGCTCCTTTTCTAGAATCATCTCAAATCTCTTAAAGATTTACAATAAAATGTTTAATAGTGCATTTAATGCTTTCAAACAATCAATAAATAAAGTTAACACATTTTACATAATCCAAGAATTCAACAATGTCGGCTCCAAAATTAAATTCTCTTCAAATATAAAATTGCCGATGCTCGGTCAATACTGAGATCAACTACTCGGTCTTCATGTAGAAAGCTCAGTCATTACTAAAAAAATGTTTCCTTGGCTTACACTGTCTTCCTCGGTAATTAACTATTATTTGGTCGACACTAGAATTTTTCTCGGCATATACTAACTCGGTCGACACTAACATTACTCGGCTTAAACATGATTTTTCCATTCTTTGTGTTGGGAGTATTCTTAATTTTTTGAGGTTTTTGTCCAAATGTTGGTTTAGTCCTCTGGTCTGTAAAGTTTCCTAGGTATCAGGTGTCGGAAGTTCTTCAAAAATTTGTCATAACCCACTTCAAAAATCTTTACTCTAGGTCCTGTCCTTGAATAATGTTGAATTCATGCAAAAGTCATCATGTTTGGCCTCTTATTCTTCTTTTTATTATTACCTTTTTAAGTCATTTGAGTGGATTAAATCATGCACGTGCTTAATTTTTGTGTTCGCGGAATCGAAAAAGGTCATAGTGTGTCTCATATATTATTTGGTGATTTAGCAAACAAGTCAATCTTATGTTAAGTGTCAGTTTAGTTGCATGGTCTCTAAGTATCCCGGTTAACACCTCAGTTATTCAACGAACTGGAGAATATGTTAAAAATGTTAAGTGTCATCTTTGTTCGCATAGTCTCCAAATATCCGACAGTTATCAGAAAACATCTGGCAATTTGGTGAATGCATTATCTCCAATTCACATATTCCTTGGAAGTTCTTTTCAAATATTTCAGCGACTTGGTGACAACGGTTATCGCTCATTCTCTGAATCTAGCAGTTAAAGGCAAAATAACCTAGCGACTTGGTGAATACCGTAGATCATTGTCAAGATCAACGGTTGTGGTTTAATCTTAGGTATTATTGGGTCCTACATGTTTCATTTGGCAAATAAGCGAATGTGTAAAGACTTCAAAGTTTGGTGGCCCCGACAGTTTGGTATGAAGAATTTCGCGGGACACGTGTTTTAAAGTGTTTGCTTGTTCTCAGAATAAATTAGTAATAAGCTAAATGATTTAGTGATTCAGCGAGTCATGTGGTCGTGGGTTCTCTAAAAGGAAAAGGTAAAGGGCATAATCATTTGGTGAATGCACGAATAAAAGGATTGGCTAAGTTTTGAGTTTTCAGTTGCTTAATCACGGATTGAAATACTCAGTGTTTAATATGATTTGGCGATTCAATGAACCCTTTGTTCACTGAATCTCATAATCAAATGACCAATGATCAAATATTTCAGCAAACTGGTGACAGCCGTAGATCATCAACAAGATCAACGGTTCATTCAGAATCTCAGAGTAAAGGTGATGGTTAAGAAAGATTCAGTGATTCAGAGATTGAAGGCTTCGCCAGTTCTCCAAGTAATTTAGTGGTTAGGTGATCCATTAAGAGAATGTGCGAACCCTTTGTTCACTAAATCTGCAAAAGATTTAACAGTTAGCCGCGACATTAAGAGAATGCAAGATGGCTTTGTTCGCTGGTTCGCCAAATAATAACTGCAGTCAAGTGCTCGAAGGGTGTTGCTATGTTCACTAATTTGTGAAAAGTATCATGAGTTAAGGGTTGCATTTTGAGAACCCGTGAAGGCTTTGGTCACTAGTTCTCTGAATATATGCTAGGGTTAACATTGCATTTAGTGATCATGAGAAGCTTTCAGTCATGGATTCGCTAAATGGGCCCAATTGGAAAAGGTAATAAAAGAAAAGGAAAGGGACCATTGCCTGCGTGGATAAAGTACAGTATCAAGCTGGAAAGTGAACTAATGAGCCATCCAATCAATTTCAAAGGAAGATTGCATGACGTAAATAGGTTTAAAGTGCAGGATCTTAATCATTTGCCTCTTTGCCTTGTTTTCAAGTTTTTTAAAATCTATCTGTCAACATTTGTACATCGGCTAGCTCCTTTTTAAAAACTGGTGACATGCGAAATTGAATGCAGGAGCAATTAAGGAGATTTACAATGATTGTGGTAGTTGTACATACTTGTCTGCATTGATAAATAAGTTAAGCTCATTGTTTCCTATGTCCAAAATCATTCAAAGATAATTGTGTCATTCTGAAGTGATTTTCAAAGGCCAAGTGAATCCATTTTGCAAAGATTGAAGATAATTCTGAAGCCAAGATGAGTCAACCTGAGAGAAGTGCAACATCTTCCAGCAGTGAAGCAAAGGCTAAAAGTGGTGAAGATAAGGGCAAGCCTAATTATTCAGATGAGTTTTTGAAATTGCTACCTGGTTCCAGTCAAAACAAAAGAGCTCCTGATGATGTTTTTGAAGATGTTCTAGGGTTTTGTAGAGATCCTATCACACCAAATACCACAAGTTATACTATCTTCAATTTCTTTTATAAAAATAGAGATAGTCATATCCCTATATGTAATGGTTGGGCTTTGGGGTTAGGGAAATTAGTAGTGCCTAATGTATTCCTGGATGCGGATTTAATTGTTGCTCTAGCTAGGCGCTACGACCCTATTTCTAAGACTATTAGGAAAGAGGACCAGTCAGCTTTGGTTACTCTTGATAGGGGTTCGTTCATGAAGGCTTTTAATGTTTATACATCTAATTCTACTGAAATTGATTTGAGCAAAGAAAAGGAGAGGTATAAGAAGAATATAGGGATAGTGAAGGACCAAATAATGAAGCATATCCCAAAATAGGATAAGTATATAGCTCCCCTCCTGCTCACATGAATGCCCCTTACCAGTTTAAGTCCCTTCAGCATTACATGAAGCAAACTTGTTATGGGTTGTGTAGGGTTTTGGGAATTGATGGAGATGCAGAGTTTTTAACAGCTGACCTTTTGATGATTATCCTGGACATCCAGAATTCTTTGGTTAACACTAACTATGATTACATCTAGTACATCATTGATAGAATGCATGAGGGTCTAATTTCTATCAAGGATAGTAAGAGCCCAATTAAGTTCATGCATTATTCTTTGCTAATGCACTTAATTTTGTTCTTCAATATTAGTAGTTTTGATTCAAACATGCTAAAGCCAAGGTTCAACTTTGAAGGCCAGTATAATCCAGTGCAATTATGGGTGAGGATGTGGAATTCTACTTCCAATGAGGGGAATTTTTGTCTCTTTCAGAATTTCATTATGTATCCTCTCATAAGGATGTTAGGTATCAACACTACAAGGATATCCCCAAGGGTCCTCAGGCTCCTATGACCAATGCAGTTTGTGAACAAATGGGAGGGAGATCACAATTGGGGTGATTTTTACTTAGGGGAGAATGCTACAATTTTGAGAGTCTACGGTTGCCCCCAGCCCCCACATCTATTACCAAAATTTGTGCCTCCAAGGGTTGCTTGTTTGGAATTTGTGTGGCAGTTGATGTGGACAGATAGGGAAATTCTAGCCCCTCATAGGAAGGGTACATTCACACCTAGGCAATTCAAGATAGGTGACTTCCTGGTAGGAAAGAGGGAATTTCCTCAGATTACTACATGGTTAAATCAGTTTAAAATGGCTACTGGTGCTTGTAGACATGTAGATCCTGAGGGCTTTATCAAAATTGCCAGGATGCTATACATCCCAAACATTGGTGTGAATAGAGAACATGAAGGCTTGGACAAGGAAGATGTAGTCAGAAATATCATTGATGATGATGAGGTCAAGAGGAGATGGAATAGGTACTTTGCTTTAATAGACTTGTCAAAACAAGTAAGGGCAGCCTAGCTTCCTTTTGAAGGTTTCTTCCCTGACCTTCCCTATTTAAAAAGAATTGACATGATGATAGAGATGCATGACACTCTATCAAATCAGTTGGAGAAGTTGATTGACCAGAGTCAACCAAAGAAAATGAAAGATTATTCATCTTCTGATCAAGAGGAGTTTTCTGATGAATCACAGGAAGGGAACAGCCTGCCACAAATGGAAGATGTACAAAGTGTTAGGCCTTTTGAAGACCAACCAGAAACAGGGGATACTCCAGAGCCACCCTTGAAGAGACAGAGGCTTGAGGTGGGAGAGCCTTCAAGGCAGGAAAAATAGAGGAGAACAATTGATAGAGCATCTGCTCTAGTGCCAGGTGATAGGGTTTACCATCACCAATTGAGAAAAGCAATAAGAGAAGGAAAGAAGGTGGCCTCTGATGAAGCAGATAAGGAACAGTCCTTGTGGTCAGAAAGGGATATCAAAGAGGTCTATCAGGAGGAATTTTTGAATGATGACCAGTTTATTAAAATTGATGAATTCAAGAGTTTCCTTGTTTGGAATAAGCAACAAGAAGTGAGGAAACTTCTGCCTGAAGGTATGGAACCAAGTGAAGAGACATTGAGAGCCTTAAATTCCTATGATCCTAGCCTTAATCCTATAACTACAGATGAGGCTAGACAACTGGTCAAGTCAAGTGGAATGCTATTGACTCCAGGATGGGATTTGACCTCTGCTTTCATCATAGATCAAATAAGAAAGCAACCACCGGGCAGCCTGTCATATGAGGTTCACATTGGTGATATGATAAGAGGAAGTGTCTATGACCCTAAGTCTCAAGTTGTTGCAATGTGGTCCATGGCCCCTAGGACTCAAAAGCCATCCCTATTGAGTATAGAAGATAAAATGGAAGGGAATCAGATTATTTGGACTGTGCAGAATACAACTGACCTTGAAGTTTCTAAGGCAGTGACTCATTGGGCTAACCTGAATGAGGAAAAAATAGTTCAATTATCTGAAAGGTACTCGAAGTTGTTTGAAAGTGCAAACCTGGTAGCCAAGGATAGAGATTTAAAATTGATGAAGATCAAGCAGCTAGAAGATGAATTGGCAGAGATCAAAGTTAAGTTGGAAGAAGCTTCAAAGGTGGTTGTTGTTCCCCCTGTGCAGATTGAGGTCCCAATTCAAATTGATGAAGAAGTACCTGAGAGACCTAATGAAGACTTAGATAAGGTAAGGATAGAGGCATCTTTGGACACCATGTCAAAGATTATACAATACATGCGAGATAAGATAATAGAGAAAATGGATACAATTTATCAATCAGTTAGCCAATTACACCAGACAAACAGAAAGATAAATGAATCATTGGCTACTTTGGAGCCACTTCATAGTGTTTGGTCTGGAAGAAGTTTGTTGTTTGATAGACTTGATAGCTTACAAGAGCATAAGCCTAAGATCCCTGGAGTAGTTACAGAAGTTTTTGAGAAGATTGGCTTAATCAATGCTATTTCAAAGTTTTTTAAAGGTAAGTCTAACCAGGTGAGGGTTAAGTTGTTTATGTTTGATAAACATTATAGCAAGTATTTGCCTGCGGTATGTGATGACAATGGAAACCTGATCAAGTTGGAAGAATGGAAGCTGTCAATGGATCAGTTGGTGATTACACAAGATGCTTTCCTTAATAATGACAATACTCTGGATTTTGAGAGGTGTAATAACATCATTGATAGTTTATTTAAAATTGAAAATGATTGCATAGGATTTGTGGTAGAAGCCAAAAATGTAACTGACTCCATGTGGGACAAGCAAGTTAGCTTGTTACAAGAATTGCAGACTTACAACTGGCTAGCAGATGTTGAAGTAGTAGCTTGGGAGAAGCTAACAATAAAGAAGAAAAAGAGGCCAATTGTCCAACTTATAGAGGAGGAGGAGGAATAGAGTTGCAGATGGCATTTGATCCAGAAAATGAGGGAGAGAAAGTTTCAAACAAAGGATGATGTAAATTAGCCGGATGGCAGTCATCATTCATACAGTGAATTCAGCAACTGCTTTGAAATATCTTTAGACAAAGATGCCACCTGTGGAATTGTTGAAAAAAGATCTTTGTAATGTGTTGTTACAATCTGTTTGTCAGTTTGTAATCTTGTCTCTAGTATAGGATCTTTTCTAGCCATCCCAAGCTTGTTGCATCATTTCAAGGATTCCAAGATGGCTATGTTATAAATAGTAAGTCTTGGTTCATTTCAAAGAGGTTGAAAAATATACTGTAGAGGCTTGGCTCAATTGTTGAAATCTTAGAATATTTTATCAAATTTTGAAATGTATTGATACAGTGAGATTTTATTGGAATACAATAGAATTCCCTTGCATGATTTCAATTGTCTTCTTGTTTGAATTATGTGGCTTTTGTGTATTGAATCTATAAGGTATTTTTGATATACCATTTACAAGGTATCTGTGATTTTAATCTCTAGCTCCTTTCAAGGAAAGGGTAATGTCTTTAGGTTAATTTCTGAGAGCTTAGGAATTTGGCAAGAATTTGATGATCAAACATGTTTAAGAGAGGATGAATTGTAAGGCACTTCATCTAGGATTTGTTTGTGTTTCATTTAGAAGATTTCTGTAAGTATATGTTTCATTGTTTGACTCTATACTCAAAGATAAGGCACTGGTCTATCCTCAATTTGCAGAGATCTCACCCTCAATAAAACTTAAATAATAATTTACTTTCGTGTATGTTTGAACGACTGAGAAGATAAAGTTTGTATCAAGGATATAAAATAGTGTTGTGATCCTTTCAAGAAGTAGATCTGACATGGGTTAACCTGCCTGAGTTCAAAGCTCGAAAAGAAGGAGTTTATCCTTGTCACACTTGCCATTTTTCTACAATGAATGTTTGCTTCTGTTAATATCATTGTGAAGCAGTGAGTCTGAAGATAGGTACACCCGCCTGGGTCTATGGAGCCCGAAGTAGAAGAAGGACTTGGTCCTTATCAATTAGCCTTTTCCCTATAAGAATCTAGAGTTGAGAACCTAAGAGTCAAGTTTGAAAACTATATTGGTGATTCTACATGAAAAAGAGCTAACACTTTGCTCGGTCAAGCCTACTAGTTTAGTCTTCAGTCTTACTAGTATAAACAATACATTGTATCATCATTATGCAACATAGTCAAGTACACTTTGTAATATCAAGATAACTCAACCTTTCCTTAGGTTCTATTGTTACCAACCTTGCCTATCCCCTTAGCAACACTCAAATAGATATAGTAATTTCCTAAGTAGCAACAGTCTTACCAGTTAAGGTTTGACATCAATGACAATACAACAATTGTTTCAATTGTAGTTTCCAACACTATTTCATCATGTTGTCCTCGATCATGCACATTGTCCAAGTTCATTGATGTTGCATCATTTCCTAACTAGTTTTAAAACCATCAAAACATTTAAAACAAAGACAATCATGATCCTATATCATCTTTTTGGCATTTATTTACTAATTTTTCCTCTAGAGATAGATAACCCATGCTCTATCCCCAGCCTTTTAATTATTTAATCATGGCATTTGTCTCCTTTTACTAACTTCTTAATTAATTAATATTATATTAATTAATTATCCCCTTTTCCTTGAATTAAGGGAAATTTATAATTCCTAAATTCCTAATTTGCATTTTTTAGGGAATAATGAATTTGCAAAATCTAAAAAATATGACTTACACATTCCCCCAAATTGTGCTTCATTTCCTATTATTTAGCCTCTACCTTTCCCCTAACATTTTCCTCTTTTTTTGGTTCAACCTCTTACACCTTCCCTTCCTTTTTTCCCCTAATCGTTCTTGCATCTTTCTATGCACATTTTCTTATACATTTTCATAATGTGTCATTTTATGTCACCTTTTCCAATTTAAGCCTTTCAATTATGATAATTTTCTAAGTTATGCAATGCAATTTTGACAAATTTCCAATTGTACATCTTCCTTCTTGTTGTGGTTCCAAAACCATGCTCCCCCATTTGGTTTTTTGGCAAAGGCCCCCCCCTTTATTTTTTTTTCTTTTGTTTTCACTTGTTTGTGCCCCTTGGGGCCCTTTTTCCTTTTCTTGTCTCCTTGTCTATTTGTTTCCCCTGCCAAAACCTTTCTTTGGAGAAAGAAAGACCTAGTTTTTGCACATTTTGCACTTTTGCACTTTCGGGGTTATATAACCTCTTAAAATGAGAAAACATGAAACCTTTCATAGAAAAAATCTTACTTCTCATTTCAAAGTTTTAGACTTACAAGTTTTTCAGACATTCGAAAGTCTGAAAGCCAAGAGCCTAGGTGAAAGGGGGTTGGAATTTCAGAGTTTTGAGTTGTCAGATGTTTGATGTGCTTTGGATTTGCAAAACCCTAAAAGTCCAAAGATCTGATAGTGTGAAAGAAGATGACTAATGTCATCTTCACCAAGGATCTATATATTGCATTTAAATCAAGTTTTTTGTCATTTGCGACTTTTATTTCCTTGTGACTATGGAGTGATTTTGAGCATGACCTTTCAGACTTTCTTGATCTTCTTTTGCAGTCACCATTTTAGCTCTTGTTAGGAATCCCTACCTATCATCCCATTCGAGGTAGGTTTTGGTGGTGTTTTAGTTCAATCTTAGATTAGGGTTTTTTGTTTTGGTCTTCTCCTTTGTGGTTTTAGGTTATGTTTTTGGTCTTCAGTCGGTTTAGGGTTGTTTTTGTCAATATTTTTTGTCTTTCCCTTGTATTGGGCATTGCATCATCTTTTCATGGAGTTAAGGTGAGCTCTTGTTTGATCTCACCTTAAATCTTGTAGTTTTAGAGCATGAGTAGGGTTTTCCTTCTCAGTTTTTGCTTTGAGTGTTTCCCACTATTTTAGAGCTTCGGCCTTTGAAGTTTTCAAAAATTTCCCTAATCCTTGTCCTTTTGGATTTTTCTTTTCATGTATTTGGTGTTTCCAACCTCAAAAAATCAAGTAAGCATCAGACGTCTGGAAAGGTGAAACTCATTTTCCATCCCCAAATCAGGCAACTCCTTTTCAGAGTTTTGAAACTTTGGTATCTGATACTTGGACATACACTTTCAGCTATTTGGTGTTTCAGACTTTAGAGACATCATTTAATCACATCCCTTCGAAATGCTGAAATACCAAAACTCCAGAGGTCTTTTAGGAAACACTTGTATGGTCCATTTTTTTCCCTTTTGGCTTGTTGAAGGCTAATGTTTCCTTTGGATTGTGAACCTCTGAAACCTCAAAATTGTATCTTAAATCTTTTTTAGTGACTTCTAGATTATAGGTTTATTTTATCTAGGGTAATTAGTCATTTATTTCCTAACTTGGATAGTTTTTAGTATGGGCTTTCCTGATTAGTGTCTTTTTTCTTTACAAAATGTCAAAGATGATAACATCACCAACCATGAAGTTCCAATTGAAATGATACAATGTTCTGTCTAAGGTGGGGAATCTTCACAGTGAAATAACAGACACTAATATCAGAAACATCAATTGGATTGAGTTTCTAGTGAGGTGCACCCAACTAGAAGGTGGGTCTATAGATTGTACTTCCTTGGTTTATTCTAGCCTGGTCAATGTGGTAGCACACCCGATATCCATCCTCTCCTTAGATTTGATCATAACCCTTGCACAACACTACGTGCTAGATGAAAGACTAGTAAAGAATACAATGGATGAAGTGGTTCTAGACCTGAGACTAGACAATATTGAAGATGTTTTCCACCTTCCTAAAGGACTAGACAAATTTTACTCCTTCTCCATTGACAAGGGCATGCAATTCTTCAACAAATAAACTCAATTGTCTTATGAGATTGTCAACTGAGATTACTTAGTGCAATCTCTTCCTAAGAGTAAACTCAAAAAAATAGACATGAGAAGGGGTTATTTAAAGGATAAAATTCAAGCTATTGTTACAGTGATAATAAAACTATATGGTCTACCCAATTCTATCTAGCTTGAGCCCTGGATGATTCTACTGATAGAGAAAATAAAAGGAAGAAGGGAAAGGCTCGATTGGGCTATTATCCTTAGTGATAATCTGGATAGGTAGTTGACCATAGTAAAGAATGATCCCCATTTCTACATGACTTCATATTTCATGTATTTTTTGGTCATGTTTCATGTTAAGTCTAGTTTCCTATGAAAATTCCCTAGTTTGGAAATAGGTCTTATTATTTTTTGAAGGGTTTTTATGAAATTTGCCTTATCTAAGCTTGAAAAAACCCTACCTTTGATCTATTTATGCATTACTTTTCCATGTCACTTAAGTCCCTTTATTTGGCACATGGTTTTTGTTTCCCTTTACACCTCTAAGTATCATAAGGTTTGATGTTAAGTATAAAAGATCCAGAGATTTGATGACAAAGTAAGGACTTAACGGTTAGAGGGTTATCTCTTAATCTTGTAATGGATGCTAGTTAGTTTTTTTCATGTGGTGACATGGAAAAAATGCTTCCTCCAAGACTCATGATATTCAATGGTGATGTCTTAACATTCAACGATCTAGTGACAAGGCTTTCTCTAGGTCTCCAAATGTCTAGTAGTTAGTTACTTTGTTCTACTGATCTGGTGCAACAGTTATCTCTAGATCTCATAAAGAAATGGTTAATTCATAAAGCATTCAGAGATCAAGTGATAATGTTTAAAGACTTAACAATAATGTAGTTATCTCTGAATCTCAAAATGTTAGTGGTTAGTTTCTTAACATTCCATAACTTGGAGAAAGGGTTATCTCCAAGTCTTGAGATTTGATGGTTAAGTCTATTAGCATTTGGTGACCTGGAAAAAAGAATTAAAAATTTGACTGTAAGGGTTATCTCCAAATCTCCAAATGATCAACGGTTAAGAAAAAATGTTCAGCGACTTGGTGGACATAGTTATCTCTTGATCTCATGATGCTGATGGTCAAGTGTCAAATATTTGGAGATTTAATGACAATATTAAGAAAATGAAGGTTTCCAGTTATCTCTTAATCTCGTGATGGTGACAGTTACTTGCTTAACATTTGGAGATTGGGAGAAGGGGTTAAGAAGTAAGGTAAGAAAAGGGTTATCTCCAAGTTTCACAATGCCACAATCAAGACATGAAATATTATGAGATTAAGAGACCACCGTAGATGATGATAGAGATCAAAGGCTATGGCTAAATCTCAAGAAAAAATCAGGGTTAAGTAAAACATTTGGAGATTATGAGATATGTGTTATCTGTGAATCTCAAAATAAAACATGAGTTAAGTTAAACACTAAGAGACTATGAGATATGCCGCAGTCACTCAATCTCATGATGGAAGCTTAGTTAAGTCAAATATCCAGAGATTGTGAGATTTCTTTAGTTAATGAATCTCGTGATCAAACTCAAGTTAGGATAAGCATTCTAAAATCCCGAGGAAGCTATGGTCACTGAATCTCCAGAAGGAAGTATGGTTAGATATCATGTTGATAAAGAAATAGAAAAATCTTGACATGTTAAAGTACACAGCTGAGTTGGGAAAAAGTGAACTAATAAAGGCTAATGAGTGTATAATTGGGGTTTTTGATAGATTTTGATGGTTTAAAGGAAAAAGATACAATGATGGCCCTTTTTCTAGTTTTTCAAGAAATTAAATGAACATGTCAACCTCACACACCATGACTAACTAAAATTTGAAATTGGTTACACGCAAAGTAAATGCCGAATTGATTGAAGAATGCTTTTCTGCGATCTAGACAAGTTCTCTACATTCATTGCTAAAGGATATAAAGACAAGACACTACCTTCTCTTATGATTATCAGGTTTTTAGATTTTTAGAGAGCCTTAATAAGAGAAGAGCATTTGCAAGAAGTTAATTAAGCAGAGCATATTTAAGAGAAAAATATATTCAGAGCTAGCAAGATGAGTCAACCTAAATAAAGCAGGGTCTCATCCAGTGAGGGGGTTAAAGATTCAGGGCAAGAATCAAAGGGAAAGTGTAATTTTTTAGAGGAATTCATCACTTTTCTCCCAGGGTCTACATAAAATAAAAAGGTTAGTGATGAAGCCTTTTCTGATTATTTGTCAAATTGTAGAGATCTAGTGACTCCCTCTTGCTCAGGATACCATCTTTTTAATTAATTTTATAGAAACAAAGTAAATAAAATCTTGGTCTAAAATAATTGTAAGTTAGGCATGGGGAAGTTGATAGTCCTAGATGTGTTCCTAGATGTAGATTTTTTAATTGAAATGGTGAGAAGGTATGACCCCGTGTCAAAGAAAATAAGAAAAATTGATCAATCTTCTCTAGTCACTCTTGCTAGGGGTTCCTTTATGAAGGCCTTTTGAACCTACTCATCTTCCTCCACAAAGATTGATTTGAGAAAAGAGGAGAAGTATAGGGAACAAATAAATTTGGTGAAGTCCCAAATCACCAATTTTATGCTAAAAACAAAGAAGTATGTGGCTCCTCTTCCTAGCCATATGAGTGGACCATATGATTTCAAGGACTTACACTTCTACATGAGGTATCTGGCCTATGGGTTATGCAGAGTGTTGGGGATAGATGAAGATGTAGAGAGAATGCCTTTAGACTTAGTGATGATCATACTTGACATCTAGAACTCCCATGTCAATACTGACTATGATTACATTCAGTATGTCATTGACCAGATGCATGAGGTCTTGATGAGCATTAACGAGAACTTTTAGCCCTACTTCATGCATTATTCTCTGCTAATGCATTTGATTTTATTCTACAATGTGCATAGTTTTGATGTGCAAATGTTGAGGAGAAGAATGATGATAAATGGCCAACCAAACCCTATTCATCTATGGTTGAGGGTTTGGAATTACACATCCAATGAACATGAGTTTTGTGGGTTCCAAAATTGGATTGTCCATTCAATTCTAAATTTTCTCAGAGTAAATGTCACAAGATTGTACATCAAGGTGTTGAGGCTTTTGAGGCCTTGTGAATGTGTTGAAAAGTGGCCTTTGGACCATAATTGGGGTGATTTCTAATTGGGAAAGACTTTCACTATGATTAGGGAGTATGGATGCCCTTAACCCCCATATGTGATCCCAAAATTTGTGCCCCTAAGGGTTTCCCTCATGGAGTTTGTCTGGCAGTTGGTGTGGACAGATAGGGAGCACTTGGCTCCTCATAGAAATGAGACCTTTACCCCTAGACAACTCAAAGTGAATGATTTCACCATTGGGAAGAGGGCCTTGAATGAAATAAACAAGTGGTTGAATCAGTTTAAAATGAGCACAACTAAATACATGTATGTAGATCTTGAGGACTTCATAAATAATGCTAAGAAGCTACTAATTCCTATTATTAGCACTGTCCATGAGTTTGAGGGATTGGATGATGAGGATGTCATTAGGAAAATACTAGATGAAGAAGAAATTGAGAAGAGGCTCAGGAAATTCTATGACCTATTGTTCTTAGAAGCATAGATGAAGAAGACAATGATTTCCTTTGGAGGATAATTTCCCAATCTCCCATACATGGCTAGAATAAATAAAATGATTAGCATGTATGATACTCTCTATAACTAGCTTGAAGATCAATTGGAAGAAAAGCTAGAGGTTCCAAAGGAATACTCATCCTCTGAGTATGAATAAGATAGTGAGGGATCTTATGAACATGATAGCTCTCCCCTAATGAACAAGCCACCTATCTTAGAGCAAGGAAAAAGTGTCCTAGAAATAGAGGAAGTAGGTGAGCCTCCATAGAAAAGGTAAAGGATAGAGGTGGGTGAGTCCTCAAGGATGAAGGGGTTAGAAAAGAGAATTGATAGAGTGGCTTCCCTGGTTCCTGGTGAAAGGCCTTATCATCACTATTTGAGAAAAAACATTATAGAGGGAAAGAAGAAGGAGAATCAAGAAGGGGTGGAGTTTCCCAACCATATGTGTAAAGATTAGAGAGATTTGTACCAAGAAGAGCTACTGAATGATGCTGATTTCATCAAGAGCGATGAATTCAAGAAATTTCTTATTTGGAAGAAGCAACAAGAAATTGGTAGCCAACTTCAGGTAACTAATAGCATAGATCATAATAATGAAGCTCTACAAGCTCTAACAATATATGACCCCAACTCTGAAAATATTACTATAGAAGAGGCTAGGAAACTGGTAAAATCTAGTGGAATGTTGCTTATCCCAGGATGGGATCTAGCTTTAGCCTTCATCATTGATCAAATAAAGACATCTAGAGGCCCAATTATCTTATGAGACCCAAATTGGGGAAATGATTAGAGGCTATGGATATGACCCTAGGTCTCAAACACTTGCAATGTGGTCCTTCGCTCCTAGGACACAAAAGTACTCCCTAGTTAGTATTGCAAAAAAAATGGATGGAGATAAGATCATCTGGAAAGTGTAGAACACTAAAGGCCTTGAAGTCTCCAAGGTTATTACTCACTTTTCTCATCTAAATGAGGCTAAAATTGTACAATTGTCCAATAGATAAGGGAAGCTTTTTGCTAATACAATCGCATTGTCAAAGGACAAGGAAATGAGCTTGATAAAGATCAAGGTTCTGGAAGATGAGCTGGAAGAGATAAAAGGCAAGCTAGAAGAGGCATCTAAGGCCATTCCCCCTCTAGTTCCTGAAATTGAAGCTCTTGCACCTCCAGTAATAGAGGATCCTAATGTGTCAACTGATAAATTAGACAAGGATAGGAATGAGGTTGCACTTGGTGCCCTAGCCAAGATTGTGCAACATAGATTTGAAATAATAAAGGGAAAAATGGATATATTCCATGAGTCATTTAATTTGTCACATAAATAAATGAAGATGTAAAGGCTACAATGGCAACTTTGGAGCCATTGTTCAACATTTGGTCATGCATGGGCCCACTATTTGAGAAGTTGGAGGTGCTACAACCTCATAGGTTAGATATCCCAGAATCAGTTAGTCAAGTGGGAGAAATGATAGAATTAATTGGTGCAACCCTATTTTTCTTTAAAGGAAAGGCCAATCAAGTGAGAGAAAAGATGGACATGTTCAGTCTTGATTTGAGAAAGTACATGCCTTCGATCCAAAAGGAAGATAGTGAAATAAAAGGCATTAAGGAATGGAAAAATAATATTAATGTATTGCTGACAGTTCAGGACTCCTTCCTAAATGAAGAGGGTACCTTGGATATGGACAAGTTTAATCATGTCTTGGATGACATGTTCAAGGTTGAGACTGATTGCACAAAATTTGTTATTGACACTAGGGCTATAACTGATTCCAGGTGGGAGAGACAAATAAGGAAACTGTAGAGCCTGAGGAGCTTCATGTGGCCTACAAATAAAGATATGGCATTATGGGATAAGAGTAAAAAGCTAAAGAAGAAGAAACAAACTGCAACAGATTTGGAGGCAATGGAGGAGGATTGAGAAAGACCTAACACTTGATTATTGAGCACAGGGAGGGTAACTATCATGAAAATGATAATGTATGTTAGCCAGTTTGGCAGTCATTATCCACATAACTAATTTTAGAAGTTACCTTGAACATATGAAGATGAAGGTGCCACTTGTTGAAGCTTCAAAATGATTACAAAGATACTGCTCCAATGTTTCTCCACTTCTTATAATCATTGTAACTGTGCTTTTGTCTTCTAGTGTTATTTTGTCTCTCCTAGCCATCTAAAGCTTGTTGCATCTTGATTCTTCCAGGATTCCAAGATGGCTAGTGATTGCTATAAATAGCATGGTTTTGTAATTTGTAGAGGATGGTGAATTTTAGAACTGTAATAGAGAGTTTTGGATTTTGAGGTCTCATTTTCTGGTGTTTTGTCATTTTTGAATGTACTGATACAAAGAAATTTTAATGAGAATATAATGGAATCCCTTTCCACATTTATGAATGTCTTCTTGTGTTGATCTTGAGTTTTGATGTGTTAAATATGAAAAGAATTTTTAATGTATTGTTTACAAAGTAAATTGTGAGATTATTCCTAAGTTTCTTTCAAAGAAAAGGGTAATTCTTAGGGTTAATTTTAGAGAATTCATGATTTTGTATGAGAATTTGATGTCTGAATGTGAGAATGAGAGGAATAATTTTAAAGGAACTTAATTTGGGTTTTGGGTGTGTTTGATTTAGGAGTTTTCTATAAATGTATGTTCATTTGACTCTTTGCCCAAGAATTAGGCACTAGTCTATTCTTTAGAGGCAATTATCATCATCAAATCTATAAATGATAAATTATTTCAATTTATTTTGAAGAATATTGATGCTTAGTATTTGTATTTGATGAATGCAAGTAAATTTTGTTGATTCCTTAAAGAAGTGAATCCTTAAGGTACACCCACCTGAGCTTAAGGCTCAAAGTGTAGGAGGACTTGATCCTTGTTAATTGGATCATTAACTTGTCATAGTTGGAGTGGGTATGAGGATTCAAGGACATTAAGTTGTCAAATAAGTGAAGTCTACAAGTTCAATCCCTAATATATCTACTTGTTTCTAGAGAAGTCTATCTAGGCTTGGTTAAGGTAGGAGCGATGGGTCAAACCAATGCTTGGCCTTTCATCGTATACCCACAGCTCATGAGGAAGGAGAACCTGGGGAAGACAACTCATAATACATAATTGTCAATGATGTATTTTTCTTCACAATCATCTACTCTATTGAAGGTGATTATGTAAAGGGACTCTCAGAGGAAGCAATTACCAAAGTCAAAGCCCTAGGAGCATATTACATCCAATTTAGGACTTTCAGTTAAATAAGGGTAGCTAAGAGTACCTTGAATCCAAATTAGCTTCTGAGTTATCCATCGGTCCAAACTCTCTCTAGGATTTGAAAGTATGTAAACCCTGGAATATGAGTGGGATGAATGCCCATTGCAACATTTCAACTTAATTAGGTCTAGATTTGACCCCATAGGAACTTATAGCCACATTACGGGAAGGCATTACATCCATGAGCCACATTTTGAAGATCATGAGTTGAACTGCACATATGACTATGAGGTTAGGATTTGTGATTTTTTCTGAATGAATCTAGAGCTAGCACAAGATGCCCTACTCTTCCATATCCCACCTAAAATATGGAATGCAGATTCTGGCGATGTTTTGGACCCTTTGTACAATCAAGACAAGATTTACACAAGGGCCATATTGAATGCTATAGTGGAAAAAGAAGAGAATGATGATATAGAATTCAAGGTTTGACATGTGATCATAACCACCAAAGCCTAGATTAGAAGACCATTCAAAATGGATCCTATGCCAATGAAGCAACAACTCGCCACACCTTCTAAAGAGAAGAAGTAAAAGGGAGAAAATATTTTGATGCCTCAATTTAAGAGAGTTTCTCATAAAAGGCCGAAGATAGTTTATAGGCATGGGCGACCAATATTTTATGGGTCAAATTCAAAGATAAATCTAGTTAAGACCTAGATGACAGGGAGTATTTCTCCACCTAATGCTCCATCCTCTGGTAGTCAAGAACAAGCCTATGTTCCACAAAGATGACCAAAAATAAAGGTCACATGGCCCAAAGCTACGAGGTAAAAAAGGGGAAATTTTATAAAAGGAAAAGAGCATCTGCATCCCCTCATTTGGAGGTTGTACCAAAAGAAGAGGAAGAGGATTTGGAAGAAGATGAGGTACCCCTAGCTGAAAGGATTGAATTAGAGAAAATTACCAAGAAAAGGAGATCTTAAGAGGAGGATATTCCAATTAATATTGACACTGTAACATAAGATGAAGAAATGGATCCACGGGAGGCCCTTGGTGATGATGAGTTCTATGTTTCATAGTTTGAGAACCTCTATGGTTTGAAAGAAAAAATGTCGAAACAACCAATGCATGCTTTAGGCATTAGTTTCAAGGAATAATTACCTTTCACATTTTATCCTCCTTCAGCTCAATTTAATGCCCCCACTCATGAGAAAATGGTAGAGGAATTAGCATTAGATAATGATCCTGATTTGCAGATACCTCAGACAACACTAGAAGAGCTAATGGAGATAGATGAAGAACAATTGTGAGGTGTATCAAAAAAGTAGGAGGAAGGAGTCAAACCAAGAGGAACCTTTGATTGAAGTTCCCCTGGAAAAGGGGAATGAAGATGCTCCACTTCCAATTCCACCTCAAGTACCAATGGTTCAAACTTCAATTTCTCCTCCACTTAAAACTCCTCCAATTCAACTTCTTATACAAATTCCTATACAAATTCCTACTCCAACTCCACCTCTAATTACTTCGCCCACTCCTCCCCCTCAGGCTCCCATTCCTCCTCAAATGATTCCTCAGGAACTTATTCCTCCACCTCCCACACCTTCTCCACCACAAAATTTTCCCACTCCTCTAGATTCCCATCCCATACCTTCTTCTAAGCTGTCAACCCATGAAGAGGCACAATAGTAGGAAAAGGAGGTAGAGAGAGAAGAAGGTGCCCTTTGTCATGCAAGTGAGGAAGAGAAGGAAACCATAAGAGAAGAAAATTTAGAAGAAAGGGAGGCTATGAGGAAAGAAGCATTGTCAGAAGATGATGATCAGGAACAAGGGTGGACAACTTCTATTTTGGTAGCACCATATGAGCCAATAATGACATTTACCAAGTCCACTTGGTTTACCAAAGAAATACAACCAAGGATAAGGGTGTAATCTAAGGAAGAAGTCATTGAAATGGTTATATTAGGTTAGGCTTTCCATCAAGGAGAATCTAGTGCCTGGGCCAGAACACTTTCATATGTTACTTAGGATCACATGGGCTGGTGGAAGGCACAAGTGGTAGTACAAAAAATTGATACCAGTATGATAGAAATAACTTCTGAGGACTATGTTTTTGAAGAAATTGATCTAGGTAACCTACAAGGGAAGGAAACAAAACATTGGCTACACTAGGATTGTAGCATGCCTTGGGATTCATGGACAAGGATGAGGAAAAAATCAAGGCTTTAATAGAAGAGAACAAAGTTGTGAAGAGGTTCATTCTAAAGAAAATAGGTCCCATTGACCTTAGTAACCTAGAGGCCTCATTACAAGCTATCTTAGAAAAGAGGTCTACCCCTAATTACTAGAAAATGTGCCACACTCTTTTGTTCATGATTTTTTTGAATGGAAGGTCAATTTTGAGGAGTTTGCAAGGGCTACCTTAAGAACAATTTTGAGACCATTCAGAGGTATTCTTTGGGAACTCACCAAATTGGTGGATATGATTGGAAATGAGGAAGGATTGGAGTTACAAATAACACAATGGAAAAAGGTTCTCAAAGACCTTAAAATAATAAGGAAGCAATTCTTCCAAATTTTCTTGAAGGTTTATGAGGGGTTTGAGCTGGACAATTTTGAAGCATGGATAAAAGATATAGCTCAAGATTTAAAATTTTATCAAAAGTGTTTGAACAAAGTTAATAAGAAGAGGGATGAAAGAATGGTTTGGGTTGAGGAATTGAAATTTTTTTTTGAAGGAATGGATCTCGATTTATACAATGATGATGACAATGAGATGACGTACCCAGTAAAGGACATCGTGCATAAATTTATGGAAATTTTGAATGGGGTGAAAATAAAGGATGACCTCAAACAAATGTTTTATCAAAAGGAGGGTATGCAGAGAATGTTGGCACAAGAGGAAGAGATCCAATATTTTGCTACAAAATTGGTCACCTTTAGACAAAAAAACAACACCTTGGGATTATCCAAATGGAAGATTTTAAAGAAGTACAAGAAATAGTAGAGAGGCTATGCAATGTTCATCCATAAATCCTTCCCATTGACTAAGTGTTCAATTGTGGACTTGGTTAATTTATGCATGGAGGAGCTTTTGACACTTGGCCAATTTTATAGTTCAGGATTTTTAGCCTTTCGGACTCTAAAAGTCCGAAATTCTACCAAGCATGAAGTTTTGACTTAGCCATTTTACAAGTGCCATTTTTTTGGAGTAAGGTTTAGGGTCCAAAATTTCTAGGCCGTTTCCATCAGAAAGTTTTAGTCTTCAAGAGTTGATTCTAATTTTGATTGACCACATGTTTTGGGTCATTTTTTCTAGCCTTGGGGATATCAATCAATTGGATTTTTGAAGAGGAGCTGTGATGAAGATTTTAAGGTAGAATTCCAAATTTTTAAGGAGAGTTTAATGGGAAAATGATGGAACTCCAGTATGGATCATTTATTTTTTGAAGCATATTTAGCCTGGATTTCTCATGAAGTTATAATGCACATGGATCAAATTTGTGTTGGGTGGTCTAGGGTGTATTTAGGAGTAGTTTTCTTTCAGTAATCTTTAGATTTAATTTTATTTCTAGTTTTATGTGTAACTAAAACCCTAGCTATAAATTTCTTGTTTTCCTAAAAGGTGAAGTTCTATAAATTGTAAAAAAGAACAATGTAATGAAGGTTAATTATTTTGCAATACAATTATATGAAATTGGTGCTTCAATCATGGTGTAATATTTTTATGCTATCTTTGATAAGGTCATGAATGTGTGTTTTCTCATTCTTTTTCTTCAAAGAGCCAATTGATTGTATGATGATTTTGGTCTTTGAATCTTTGAATCTGGTGTTTATCATTGCCACATTGTCTTTCTGTGATGAATTATTGGGGAGATTATTCTTTGATGACTTCAAGATAAATTTGTCTCATGTGTGTGTACATTTGTAGTGGCTTCATCATTTGATGAATTTTGAAAAATCCTACACCTATATTTATTTCCATTGATGATTGCATCTTAAAAACTGAGGTTGTGAGTTATTCAAATCTATATTTTATGGGTTTTCTCCATCTCTGTGGTAATTTAATTTGCAAGATTATGCAATGATGGTTTATGTCCATTAGATTTACTTTATGCAATTCCATTCAATTCTAGTTACCATATTATTTTCCATGATTTTAAGATAATCAATCTCAGTAAGTTAATTCAAATTTGCATGTTAAAAAATCATATTTCAGTTATAAATTATGAAAACATACAAAAAGATCATTCGTTTAAGAATGTTTTTGCAGCCTCTCCAAGATCAAACCAACAAAGGTCTCTTCGTGAATAGTTTCATGTTTATCTTTGATTGAGATTTCCAAATGATTGAGACCCAGCCTAAAAGAAACCTTGGGATTGATTTTATCATTCTTTCAAGAGGGGAATTTGTACTCCAAATTCCTAGCCATTGTCTCGTGTAAAAATGATGCTCAAAAAAAGTGGCACTAGAAGGAGGGGCCTTAAAAGGAAGGCTAGGAAATATCAGATCTTTCTCTCCCAAGAGGTTTGAATGAGTCCTTAGATCATCACCCAAAAAAGGATAATTCTTGGAACTCAAAGAATTTTGTATATCTGGTAACCCTAAAGATAAGCCAAAGGAAAGTCTTCCTCATCAATTGGTTTTGCACAACCATCCACTGTTACCACACATTACTTCTCCATTTTTTTCTATCCCACCACCTCCTCCGATGGCCTTTTTTGTGAATGCACAAATTTCTCCACTAGATCTACAAGGCCAACTCCATGAACTACCCATGAACCCTGAAAAGTTTTGTCCATCCTTCATCTACGAGGAATCTAGGATAGCGGAGGAATACATCCATGATTTCAAATAAATATACTATTGTAAGGAGATTGTACATCAAGATGTTGTTTATCATTTATTTCCTTACACACTGGGATAATTTGTGTATAATTGGTACTTGAATTTTCCGCAAGGATTCGTTACTAGTTGGATTGAATTTAAGACCAAATTCCTCAACCAAATCAAGTTATACATTGATCCCACCACACTCTATCACCAATTAATCTCTACAAGAAAGGAGCACAATGAACCAATTACAATGTTTGACCATAATTTCCACAAGATGCATAAGAAAATTGAAGCTCCTTACACCGTGCCTATTGGAGCTTCCATACAAGTGTATCTACGAGCCTTGTATCCTTTGATGTCCATCTTTTTAAAAAGGTTACCACTGACAAATATAGATACTTTGGAAAAGGTGTGCAATGAGTCCATTATCTTCATGCAACAAATGGATCCACAAGTTGGTGGAAACTATGGTGCCCTTCCCTCATTGGGAAACATAGCCATGGTTAATCCATTTACAACTAATAACCAGTCATTATCTCATCACACTCCAAAGCTCAACCCAATCCAGACTTCATATGATGCTCCCCTGACACTCACCATAACATATCCAGGATATGATTCACATAAGGTACCGCTTTGTAAACAAAGGGAGTCATCCCAAATGAACCAGACAAAAACTTAGTGAATGAATTAGATGCAGTAAAGAAGACACTATCTCAACTGGCCAAAGGATTCACAAGAATGAGATTGAACCCATCTCAAAACCAAGGGAACTAACAATGAACACCTACTGTCCCAAATCCTTATTCACAAAATCAGAATCGCAACTATAATAATTATAACAATAACAAAAAATATGGCAAAAAATTACAAAACAAACAATTTGGACAACAAAGAACCAATAGGCCTTGGAATACACAAACCAATAATGGGAGTATGTTACTCCTAAATGGATTAAGTGTTGTCATTATTATTCATTTGTACAGTCAGTAAACATAGGAAGATAGTTCAGTCAGTTATCAATACATAGTAGTCATTGATTAAAGAGATTACAGAGTATAATAGTTACTGAGTACACATGATTACTAAGTGCTAGTAAACATTGAGACTGAGAGACATCATTTACCGAGTAATTCAGAGTTCACATAAAAGTTTGGAATGATACATAGTTCAAGGTGGAAAAATTTTTTTCGAGCAAGAAAATGGTTTACCAAGATCGAGGTGAATATTTATTATGGATGCAATCATTTAATGAATGATGATTCCTATGTAATGATGATCTAGGATAATCTTATGAACTCTTGATCTTAGGTTTCTAAGATAATTAGGTCAAGGTCAATTTGATATAAAATTTTTAAGGATGTCATTTTGACATGTATAATCAAGAAGCAGCCACACTCAAGTACATCTAAATTTCAGATAGGGTTTTGATAGAAGGATTTTAAAAGAAGTATTTAGTTTATCAGAATTGTTATAAGGCTACCAAGAAGTTTAGAAGGATATAATCATCACAAAAAGGTGATATATTTATTGTATTTAAAGGATCTAATATCATCAATTTGAGTTGTATTTTTTTTAGGTCATATATCACTGTTACTCTCTAATAATTGTAGCAAATTCAAAATCTCCTAATAGAGTGGACACATGTATTGTAAAATATCTTAATAGAGTAAACACGTGTATTGTGTTGCTAAAATCCTTTAACAGGGTAGATCTAGCTGATCTTATTATTACTCCTAATAGGGTAAGATCACCATAAGTGATCAATCTTTGCAAGCCTTAACTAGAAACTTTATTTCTGTAGAAGTGAAGCTTTGTGGGTTCCATCCCCACCGTAGTTTTTACCTTCTAAAAAGGGTTCTGCGATACCAAAATACACGTGTCACGTGTATTGAAGTTTCATGTATGTTTTATTGATTTACTTACATGCATTTACATTTTAGTTATGGTATTGAATGTATGGTGAATGCAATTTACACAGTCCGTTATTGAAGTTAATATTTACAAGGAATAGTTTGAAAAGTTTAAAGGGTACTGATTCACCCCTCCCCTCTCAGTACTCACCTTTTCATAATTCTAACAATTGGTATTAGAGATGGTTCTCTTGTTAAAGAAGTTTAATCACCAAAGAGAAAAGATCTAAGGTTGGAAAGGTATAAGCTTGACAAAACAATTGAGAATCAGAAATTACAAATGAAGATCTACATTGAACAATTCAAGGAAGACAAAGAAATATTGAGAGATTTACTAGTCAATAGGAAGGATATGGCACTTCAATAGAATGAGAATAATTATCATGAAGAAGAGATAGATGACCCATTTGCAGGATCTAGATCTAGATCTTGTAGCATATCTGATGCATCTGAAGGAACTATGTCAGATCTATCTGAAAAGAATTAACAACTTACTGAATAAGTGAAAGCACTACAGATCGACCAGGAGACACAAAAGGTTAGAATGATTGATGTCAAGAAAAATACAATGCAGGTGGAACAAGAAAAGAATTTGTCTATTGATGACAAAAGACAAATGACTAAAAAGATGGAAGAAAAGGAATCCAAGATAATGAGATTTACCAAGCATCATTTTGAAATCTCCAATTAGATGGTTGTCATGAGTCAGGTAGTCAATCGAGTGAAGTGTGAACTTACTAGAAGATTGGAAGACATTGGTGAATTGAGAGAAGAAAATGAAAGATTAAAGAATGAAGTGAAGATTCAAAAAAAACATAATGAGATGATTAAGAAAGTTGAAGAAAGTAAAAAAAGGATGGATGAGTTTCTAAGAAGTCAAAGAGAACTTGACAAGACTACTAGTTTAGGCTATACTTAGTTGGAGATTCATCAAGACAATATGAACAAAAGAATTCCTATGAAAATACAAGGCCAAAGAAGCTCTCATGCTATCATTGTGGAAAACCAGACCACACATCAAATGTTTGTAGAAGCAAAGAAAAAGGTATTCCTAAATCCACTCCTAAATTTGATGGTTATTGTTACAATTGTGGCAAGTACGAACATCAAGCACATGAATGCAGATCAAAGTTAAACAAGTCACCTATGAAATCTCATATGGAAAAGCACTGTCACACCTATAATATGCATGGATACATATCAAAAGAATGTAGGAAAAAGATGAAACAAGTCTAGAAATTGAGAGGATAAAACAAGACATATAAACTGAAGGAAAGGTAATGTATACACTTAGGATTACAACACTTGGGTTAATTTCACAACATGTGGTAGGTATGGACATATTGTAGCTAATTGTATGAGAAAGTACTAGAGAGGAAAATATTGAAATTGGTCAAATTATGGAATGACATATTTGCACTATCATAAGGTCAGTCACTTAAGTAAAGATTGCAGAGACCGAGTACTAGAACTGAGTACTAGTGAAGATGGAAACAAAATTGAAGAAATCATGAGGACAAGAAATCAAATGTGGAGAAAATCATCAAATGACAATACTGGACCAAGCATAACAGTCAGTGACACCTCATCCATTGGATTAGGTGATTTCACCACCTCCACCTAAGCTATTCAAGTAAGTATGGAGCTGAATTTCAAAGTTTATATCTTATAAAAATTCCTTATATCTACTGTGTGAATGCCAAATCAACATGAATTAAGATGCACTAGGGTATTATATTGTTGATAACTTGGAACAAGTTTAGTCAGCTAAGCTAGATGAAGTAAGAAATTCCAGTCAGTAAAATGTAAGAGACAACTGAGTTGCATAGTCAACCGAGTATTGATAATACTCACCAAGAAGTGGTATCTATAGTGATAACCAAGTTATTTGATTGTCAACTGACTTGTAGCTGGAAAAGTGTTTAATGTACTGATCAAAGTTTTTTAATCTATAAATAAGTAGGAAATGAACTCATTTGTTCATGCAATGGTCAAGAGGGAAGCAGCGTGATTTTGACCAAAACTTAAGCAGAGTGAATCCAATTATTTCATAGAGATCTAAGTACATTACAAATAGTTGAAGTTTGAATTAAGTTTGGAACTAACCGAGTTCTCTGTATCCAGTTTATTAGAAGCCCTAATTTTGTAATCACGATGGCATCATCCTCCCGAACCATGCAAACCAAGGAAGATAAGAGAAAGAAGGTTATTTTGATCAAGAACATGACAAGAAATGAGTCCTATTACAAACTTCATCTATAGGTTGCATCTCAACCCGACAACAAGGGCACTAATTATTGATACCACCTAGGGTTCTACTCGTGAAAGATGTTAGGTCATACATCCACTGTAAAATCAATGAAATTGATGACTTTGAGATTTAATCTACATATCAAGAGCTTTTCACTGATGGAAAGCTAAAGGATGATCACCAACACTTACATGTAAAAGGGTTAACCAATGCCCTATATTTACTGAAGGAATTCAAAATTGAATGGATATGCATCATACCGAGCCATGTACATGAAGGAAAGTTATGGATAGAAGAACCAATGAAGATCACAAAGGATGCCATACATGTAGTGATGGGATATCCAATGAACAAAAAAACTAAAGCCCTAAGGAACCTGACATGAATCAAGATTGAGAAGTTAATCGAAGAAAAATGGTATGGTAGAGGTTTGAGAATAAACACCATCAGTGACCCTAGAATGAGATTTGGTGCATATGTTATTATATACAAAATTTTCCAATCAAGAAGATTGAATAGTGTTTCATGTGCAGTGGTCAAAATTTCCTATAAGATTGTGAAAAAGGGTTTGCAACTCAACCTAGCCGAGTTGATGTTGAGACAATTAGAGGAAAACATGAGAACAATCAGGGTAGCAAGATCAAACACTTGCAAATTTAGCTTGTTATTGGTATGTACATTCTTCTATTTGAAATTTTTTTTAATTAGTCAGTAGTGTAGAATGGGATATCAACCAACCAATTATTATTCAGATTAGTGAATTTATTCAGAACTTAAGGAAAGAACTTTGAACTTGTTATGGAAGATTATTTTGGGAAGTTCAAAGAAAGAATGGAGAAAAGAACAAGGATACCAACACAACTCATAGAGAAATTTAAAGATGATATCTATTTTTTGGTGGATATTGACACCACCCTAATCAAAGCTATAGAGCCAAGAATAGCTTGGCTACCGCCCATGGATTATGAGATTGATATTGATGTAGCTACAAAAGAAATAAAGGCTTTACTTGCTGAGCCTAAAGACAAGATGGCTACAAGGTTTGGAACCTTTTTTGAAGCTAAGTCCAGAATCAAGATGGGACTTATAGTTGAAAAGATAGGCAGGAAAAAGGATAAAATAGTTAAGAATCTTAAGAAATGATTTGGTGTCATTGATGAAGACATTGAGAAATTGGTTGAAGAAGAAACCAAGGAACATACACCAGTTGGTGAGAACATAGATGAAGAGGCCAATGAGTGTGAAGAACATAAACAAGAAGAGTCACCTAAGGCTGACAAAGGTAAATGTAAATAGGTTAATACTTCAGCCTCGACAAGGACTAGGTCAAAAACTACTAGTTCACCACCTTTGAAGAAAGGTGTTGCAAAGATAACTAGGGTTACACTGAATTATACATATCAAAAGAGAAAATCAAAGGTCACCACCGAGCTCCTAGAACCAAAGCAGAGAAGAAAACTTATTAGAGCTAAGGATGAAAAAAATTTAGAAGAAGAGGACATAGAACAATTCTAAGTTATGGTGAATAAAGGACCTCAGAACATTGATGAGGTAGTAGAAATAATATAAACTACTGGAAAGCTGAGTTCACCTAAACTTAAAAGGTATCCTCATCTGAGTGCTGAGGAGAAGGATAAGCTTGAGGAAGCAATAATAAGCATGATGATTACCTTCAAAATAGTTCCAATTGAGTTTGCTAGTAGCATACCCAAAAAACTATATGATAAAGTTTCTGCTAGATGAATTTATGTGCTTACAACTGAGAAAAGGATGAGATAAAGGTCACTCATTCTGGTAAGATCTAACTATTCTATTGATCAGATAGATGTATCACTAAAATAATATGCAAATACATTCTTTATGAAGGCTAGAGCATTCAAGATCCTACAAGGAAAATTGCAAGAGGTAGATGATGAGAGTAGGAACATTTGGACTAAACTCCTCAATCCAACCAAGCAAGTCAATACCAAGGATCATCAACCAAGCATACAAGTAGGAGAGCCTATTAATGTTGATGATGAGACCATTCACATCTTAGATACTGAGAAGTCTGAGGATGAAACTAATGAAGAAGAATTCATAACTATTGCTGACAATGTGATGGAAGGAGTTCCAAAGATGCTGACTACTCTAGGGGATGAAAAAATATTGATAAAATATATAACATAAGGTGACCCTGATGATGAGTATAAAGAAGATGAAATGATCACCGATGCTACCGAGAACCTTAGTGAAGAAGAAGAAACTGAGGTAACTTGAGAAATGGCACTAGGTAATCTACCTATACTGGTACAAGATATTGAGATAACTCCTAAAACACAAAATGAAAACACTCCACCCGAGTAGGTAACAGATAAAAATGAAGACAAGGGTGAGGAAACAAGTAAATAGACCACTGAGATGACATAAAATGTAAAAGGACAAAAAAATTCAATGGTAGACACTTCTACCACCAACACAAGGTCACAAGCCCCTGCACCACAGATTTTAGAATCAATTACTGAGAAAAATAAGGAAGAAATCAAATCTAGTAAGACACCAAAGGAAAATCCCAAGCACAAGGCTCAACTTTACATTGCATAATCTCCATCATCTAGTGTGAAAGAGAAGAAGATGAAGAGGAAGCAAGGTACTAAGGGTCCAGTCACACTTGATGAAATTATTGAAATTCTAGCATGTGACCCAATGACACTTGATCCTAAAGCTCTCAAGAAATATGGAGAGCTATGCACCTGAAAGGCAACACATGAAAAGTTGAGACAAGAAAATAAGAACACAAAGGTGCTAGAGGATGTTAAGGAGATACTAATGCAAGTTTCTCCTGATGTAATTATTGATGAATCCACACCCATTATTGATCAACTTGCACTCCTCAAAGAAATATTCAATGGCCCCACTACAAATTCCAAGAAGATGATTGAAGAGAGAGTCAAATAAAATATTTAGTATAATTTAACTGAAAAAGATTAGCCAGGCAGTGGAAGTGAACAAGGTAAAGCTTTTAGAAGTTGTAGCTAAATTAGAAAGAATTATTTATAAAGTTATTACAATTCTAAAAAAATTATGCACTTTAGATCACTTCACTATTGAGGTTAGTGAAAAGATAAGAAAATTAGATGCAGATCTAAAAGATAGTGCTACTCATTTTACAACTGAGCAACATGCATTTCAAGTGCATTATTCAAAATTTAAACACATACAATGGTTAAGACTTGAGTTGAGAAAGGAAGAGGTAACTGAGATACAGGTTGAGTTACTACCACATCTAGTAGTGATGCAAAAACATGTGACACAAGAAAAGAAATTGGTTGCCACCCCTGAGATTTCTGTCACCAAGAACATTTTTGATATGCATGCTCAAGTGATCTTAGAGCAGTTGGCTCTAGAAAATCTAAAGGAAGAATGGGAGAAGCTTATGGATAATCTTAAGAAAAACCATCCTAATATTTTTGACAAATTGTAAGTATATTGTCATTATTTCCAAAAAAGGGGGAAACACGTCTATCTACCGAGAGTAGGTTCATAGGGGGAGTAACTAAGTTTACACATTTTTGGGTTTTGTGAAATTTTTGAGTATTCAAAATTTTACAGTAGACATACATATAAGTTTTTTATAATATCCAAAGGGGGATAGTGTTACTCCTAAATGGATTAAGTATTTTCATTAGTATTCATTTGTACAATCGATAAAAATAGGAAAATAGTTCAGTCGGTTATCAATACATAGTAGTCACTGAGCAAAGAGACTACAAAGTATAATAGTTACCGAGTACACAAGATTACTGAGGGCAAGTAAAAACCAAGACCAAGAGACAACATTTACTGAGCAATCCAAAGTTCACATAAAATTTTAGAATGACACATAGTTCAAGGTGAACAACTTTTTGCCGAGCAAGAAAATGGTTTACCAAGATCGAGGTGAATATTTATTGTGGATGTAATCATTTAATAAATGATGATTCCTATGTAATGATGATTCAGGTTAATCTTATGAACTATTGATCTTAGGTTTGTAAGATAATATAAAACCCTAATTAGGTCAAGGTCAATTTGATATAAAATTTGTAAGGATGTCATTTTGATATGTATAATCAAGAAGTAGCCGCACTCAAGGACATCTGAAGTTCAAACAAGGTTTTGATAGAAGTATTCAGTTTATCAGAATACTTATAAGGCTATCGAGTAGTTTAGAAGGATATAATCATCATAGAAAGCTGATATCTTTATTTTATTTAAAGGATCTGATATGAACAATTTGAGTTGTATTTCATTCAGGTCATATATCATTGTTACTCTCTAAAAATTGTAGCAGATTCAAAATCTCCTAATAGAGTGGACTTAACCGTTCTTAGTTAAATATCTTAACAAAGTGAAAACATGTATTGTGTTTCTAAAATCCTTTAACTGGGTAGATCTATCTAATTTTATTGTTACTCCTAATAGGGTAAGATCACTAGAAGTGATCAATTTTTGTAAGCCTTAACCGACAACTTTATTTCTGCAGAAGTGAAGCTTTGTGGGTTCCATCCCGACCATAGTTTTTACCTTCTAACTTGGGTTTTTGTGATACCAAAATACATGTGTCATGTGTATTAAAGTTTCATGTATATTTTATTGATTTACTTACATATATTTACATTTTAGTTATGGTATTGAATGTATGGTGAATGAAATTTACATAGTCGGTTATTGAAGTTAATGTTTACAAGGAATAGTTTGAAAAGTTTTAAGGGTACTGATTCACCCCTCCCCTCTCACTACACACCTTTCCATAATTCCAATAGAGTATAACATCTAATAATGCCAATGCTTATAATTTAGTTGAGGTTAACTTTGTAGAGAATACAAGTTCCAACCATGATGACAATAAATATAGGAATGAAGTGGACATTCAACAAAACCTAAGCTTTGGCAATTCTCTAACACATTTTAATGCCATGGTTTTTTATTCTTATGAACCAACAACCGAGGAGAGTTCTAATAGAAGATAACCAAAATTGGATTTTGTATTCCCGTTTCACCAACAAAGTCAGCCTGAATACTGCAAATTCCATGCCTTTCATAATAACAATCAGAACAAATACAACCTAAGAAGTAGGAGGGAACCCTTAACTAATGGTATTACCCCTAGATTGCAACCCACCCCTCCAGATCCACGTGCTACAAATAATCCCTGACCTCCTAGGGGCCTAAGTGTTTCTATTCCAGTATCACAACATCATCCTACCATGCTTAGAAACCCAACTTGGTCTACTGAGAAATATAGTGCACTAGAAGAACTGAAATGAGTAAAGGCCAATATGTCAATGTATGACATGTTACAAAGTTGTCTTGCACAAACAGAAGCACTTTTAAAATCACCGGATCATTCCAAGAAGGCCACATTGAGTAACAAAATGAAAACTCCCTCCTCCAATGTTAATGCAGCTATAGCCATGCCGACAATGTTCAAAGATAGAGTCGAAGTTCCTCTATTTTTGCTAAGCCTTAAGATCTTTGGGAAAAACTTTCATAATCTTTTGATTGATTTGGGGGCTTCATGCAATTTCATGCCTTTATCTATATGTCAAAAGTGTGGAATGAGTCCTCAACCGACCACTAGGGTCCTAATTCAACTAGATAAATTTGAAGTCAAGGTTATTGGGGTCCTAAAGGATGCTCGCATATATCTAACAACATAACCAAGGATAAAAGACTGCATAGATATACACATAGTGGATATCCCAGAGACATATGGCATTTTTGTCAATAGAGAGTGGACTAGATCCTTGAGAGGTGGTTTTCCACTGACTTCACACAACTATGCTTACCTAGGAAAGGATTGAATAACCAAATAAAAATTGATACAGAACCAAAGATGAAAAAAATGATTACTGAATATAACAATCCTAGCGAAGTTTTTTTTTCATAAGATGATTTGGGGGTATATCGATTTGCTAGTCCTGATATTCTAGATTAAAAAAGAGGACAATTCCAATGGCAGCCCGATATAGGGGATGATACACTCACAAGTGCCCAAAGATATTATGTAGGATTTCATCATTAAGATGAAAAATAATATGAAACATCTCAGGCAAGAGGTCAATCCAAACATATTGATGCTGCTAGGATTTTGTCACTTGCACCAAGAGAGTCATTCTGAGTTTGAGTGCCATGATTACCAAAACACCATTTACCAAGTGATTGGCTAGATATCCCAAACTATTAAACCTACCCAAGGGGAAATGTCACAAAATAATGATGAACATTCCTCTCATGATGAAGAATCTCTGATCATTATTCAAATAGAGGAAGGAAATCCGACCCCCAAAGAGGAGAATCCTCCATAAGAAAAATGGAGTTCTTCAAATGATGGATGCTTTCCACCATTTCAAGGGACATGGAATAGAATGAGAAAAAAATATAAAATGGGTTCCCATCATAGGAAAAGGAAATCTAGATTCAAGATTTGAAAAGATCCCCCCTTGTGAAGATACTATATTATCAGATGATTCTATCAAGTCCAAGTCTGAATCCAAAATTCCCAAAATTTAGTTCAAACCTTAGCCTAAACCCCGATCACTCAAGGGTCATCCAATATGGAAGTTAAGGTTTTATGGTTCTAAGTGAAAAGAGGAGGTTGAAGCAAGTATCAAGTTGATTCATCCCTAAGGTGGTTCTTACTAAACTTCCTATAGGTTACAATTATTTTATACTAACAATGTTGCAGAATATGAAGCATTAGTATGAGGCCTTGTCATGGCACATGAAAAGAAAATCAAGGCCTTGGTAGTGGAAGGTGATTCTCAACTGATAATTAGACAGATCTTCAACTAGTACTCATGCAATGATAAGAGGTTGACCTCATACCAAAATCATGTTTGGGATTTGATTGAAGATTTTCAAGAGTTCAACATCAAAAAAATCCCAAGAAGGAAGAATGTTGTTGTTGATGCATTAGTAGTATCATAAAGTTCCTTACATCCATTGGAAGGATCAAAGTTAAAAAAAAATTTAGTCAAACCCATCGTCGTTCCAACTGTTCTTGATAACATCACCAATTTTCAAGTATTCTAGGATGATCAACAAATACTCGAGTTCATCATGAGTTTCAGTGTCTTTCAAAAACAAGCCATCGATGAAGGATTTGAAGAAATAGAGGAACATGATGACTTTGAGATTCTAAACTTAAAAACTAACTCCATTCCAAAAGGGATAGTAGCATTAGAGAGGATTTTTGACAAGGATGACAATTTTCAGGAAAAGAGGAAATCTCCAATTGTGGGTGTCGATGATTTTGAAGTATATAATTTGGGTACCCAACATGAACCAAGGCAGGTCTATATTGGGAGGATTGGTACAAATCAAGAGAAATGATAGATGGTGGAATTCCTTAAAGAATACAAAGATGTTATAGCATGGAGCTATGAGGATCTAAAGACTTATGACCCCTCTATCATTGTACACAATATACACTAAACACCAATGCTAAACCTTTTTGCCAAAGGTAGAGGCCAGTCAATCCAGCAATTGAGCCCATAATATAGAAAGAGGTACAAAAATTTCTTGATGCAAGTATCATTTTTCCTATCTGACATTTGACTTGGGTTACAAACTTAGTTCCCTTAAG
Organism: Chamaecyparis obtusa; assembly: GCA_027943335.1. Lineage (NCBI taxonomy): Eukaryota > Viridiplantae > Streptophyta > Pinopsida > Cupressales > Cupressaceae > Chamaecyparis > Chamaecyparis obtusa. Next base: position 3,071,914 of record BSBK01007013.1, on the reverse strand, counting down.
GAAGAAGAATGGATAAGTCTGGCTACGTGTAGACTTTTTCAATCTTAATAGATCCTCTCAGAAGGATAATTATCCACTTTTGTCCCTCAAAGAAGTGTTGTAGATAGTGAATGGGTCACAAATGATATCTTTTCTTGATGGTTATTCTGGATATAATCAGGTTATGGTGAAAGAAGAAGACCGGTTGAAGATGATATTCACTACCAAATGGAAGACTTTTTCTTACTGCCGCATGCCATTTGAGTTAATCAATGCTGGGGATATTTTTCAATGTGTGATCAATGAGGCATTTAAAGGCCTCATGAACAAGTGCATTGTCATATACATGGATGAACTCTCTATATTTTCAAGGAACTGAGCTGATCATATTGATGATTTATGTAAAGTTTTGAAAAGATGTTGAAGTTATGGAATTACGCTTAACCCTAAAAATGTGTCTTCGGGGTAACCCAAGGAAAGTTGTTGGGACACATCATATCAGAGACTAGGACCTCTATAGATCTTAAAAGGGTTGAAGACATTCTCAGACTGGTCTCGCCCAATAACATGAATGAATTGAAGTCTTTCTTTGGGAAGATTAATTTTGTCAAGAAATTCATCAGTGGGTTTGTCAAGATAGTACACCCATTAAACGACATGCTAAAAAAGGATGCCAAGATAGAATAGAGTGCCCCAACCAGGGAATCATTTGAAAAGATTAAGACCTCCATTGCTACCACTCCAGTTCTAGTTATTCTAGATTACACTTTACCTTTTAAGGTTTACTCTTTTTCCTTAGAACACTCATGCACATGGATCCTTACTCAAAAGAGGGATGGTGAAGATGAGAGACTGATACCCTTAATGATTTTTCCTCTCAAAAATGTTGAACTTAAATATCCTAATTTGGATAAATAATCTTTTGTGCTAGTAAAAGCCATCAATAAATTTAGACATTACAATCTAAGGAGAAAATTCATTGTCATTTTTCCCGATCCTACCATCAAATCCTTGCCAATGCAAAATGAACTAGGAGAATGAAGATGAAAATGGATGGCTATACTGTGAGAATTTGACATTGAAATTCAACCTATGAAGCTAGTAAGGGGCAAAGGCCTCACAAAAATGATAGTTGAGATAGAATAAGAGTTGGTATGTCAAGTATACACTGATGAAGGGGCAATAACTGATGTTTGGTATAAAGATATAGTCTATTAACTACTTCAAAATTGATGTCTTGAAGGACTAAATTGTTCCCAAAGAAGAGCCTTGAATATTAAGAGTAGCTCTTACATATTGAAAAATGGGAAGCTCTATAAACACAATTATGATGGGCTCTACTTAAGATGTCTGGATAGGATGGAGGCCAAGCAAGTACTTACTGAGTTTCATGATAAATATAGCACCGGCCAGGGGTCAGTTGAGGCCACTACACATCAAATATTGAGATCTAGTTACTACTTGTCTACCTTATTCAAAGAGGCAAAAAAACACATGTTTTCTTGTCATGTATGTCAAACTAGTGCTATCCATGAAAGACATCCTGCTATGCCTTTGCAGCTAGTATATGAGGTACATCCATTTTCCCAATGGGGATTGGATTTTTTAGGAATGATTAACCCTCCTTCCTCAGCAGGACATAGGTACATTTTGACAATGATTGATTATTGCACATGATAGATGGAGGCCAAAGTTCTAAAAATTTCACCACTGAAGTGATAATTAGGTTCCTGGAGGAGTATATCATAACATAGTTTGGTATGCATTTATTTTTGGTATGTGATAATGCACCTTATTTTTCATCTGCATCCCTCAAATAATGGGCCTTTGAAAATCAGGTAATCATCAAGTTCTCCTCTAATTACTACCCACAAGGAAATAGAGTTGTAGAATCAATGAACAAGAATTTAACAACAGTAATCAAATGCCTTTTGGATGACAATCCTTGAGATTCTCATACACAGTTAAAAAATGCCTTATGGACCAATCGAATGAGACTAAAACATTCATTAGGAACTTCCCCCTACCATTTCATCTATGGATTGCAACCCATTTTTCTTATGAAGTCGAAGATACCAATTTTTAGATTCATGGACCAATATATCAAAGGTGAGGATATGGCACAGGTTTGACTCATGAATCTTTTGGACCTAGAAGAAAAAGAACCATGGCCTTAGAATATGTATCTAAACATCAAGCTATTTTTAGGTGTTGGTTCAACATTAGAGAAACTATAAAGGCCTTTAGGATTTATGACTTAGTCCTAATGAAGGACAAAGTGAGAAAGAAGTTAGGAAGCCACACCAAATTTCAATGACTATGGGTTGGCCTGTTTAAAATAGAAAAAATCTTAGGAGAAAACACTTTTAGGACTAGTTCTCTAGAAGGGGAACTGGTTCCATTTCCCGTCAATGGCCAGTTTCTCAAACATTATTTTGGATCTTGAAGGAAATTTTAATGTCCCTTCTTATTCTCCTTTTATAGTTTCCTGCAAAATTGACGTTAGTACAAAATAACATGTAATATTTATATGACTCATACTCTACTCTATGTTAGTAAAGGGGGGGATTTGATTCTTAAGGCTACCTCTAGGTCGGGCTTTACATAATTCCTAATTCTCGGCTTGAGGGATATAAGATCAACTCTAGGCAATTAGGCTATCAACACGTCATCCCATAGAGCACTACCCATAAGAATCTCTTGGAAGCGCTAATGCATTCCAAGCCTACACATATGCATATGATTGGAAATCAATATATATACCACCTACGTGAGATTATAACAATCTTGAGACTCGGGAAACTATAACAACTTCCGCTAGCCCCCTCCAGATATGAGGATCCATCTCTAATGAATATAAGATTCATTTTATATGGAATTCGTATCATTATTTTTTTTGAGATTATAACAATCTCGAGATGAGAGAAATTATAACAATTTCCTCTAGTCCCCTCCAGATATGGGATCCATCTCTTAATGAATATAGGATTCATTCTCTCTATGGTCTCCATATCATTAATATATAAATATACCAAAAATTAATCTAAATAACATAATTATATATTCATATTTATAGGAAATCCAAAAACATATGATGCCCATAACATAATTTGATAGATCCTAATTGGATATGTATTTAATAGACATCAAATATATTATAAATTTTTTTATATGTATAAGAAATGCAATCCTTTGAGTATATATATATATATATATATATATATATATATATATATATATAAATACTATAAATAATAAAAATATATTTTTAATTACTTACCAAGTGATCGACTGCCATATTCTTTATTACCTTCGACTGCAATGTTCTTTTATAATTGTTGACTGTAATGTTTTTATTTCTCTTCACTACGATATCTTTCCCCTTACTTCTATTGATGACTGCATACACACACACACACACACACACACACACACACACACACACACACACACACACACACACTACCTTCTTTTGCAGAGTATAACCCACACATAGCATATAATATACATATTATAATATGTATTATAATATAGATTATGATACATATTATAATATATATATATATAATATAAACTGATTATTAATTAAATGTTATTGATATATTAATATTATAATAATATATATGATATTATAATATATATGACATATTAATATTATAATATATATAATATGTGTATAAATTAATTTTTAAATCTTAAATGTTTTTGACATGTTAATATGTATATATTTTCTTAAGAGAAAATGACAATATTGTTGGAGATTTTCCAGTAAGCTAGTGTTGACTGTATGTTTGTCATTGGTGACAACATATGGTAAGCTACATGCATTGTAGTTATATGAAGAGATCCTTGAGACTATGTTGTATGGATATTTTATCAACATGATATCATAGATGCAAAGGTTGATTCTGAGTGTAGACAGTTGTGCAGTTGTTTGTAACAATAGTGTTCCTAACAGTGTTGCAAGTAGAGTTTTGTATGTAATTCACATTATGGTTATGATGGAGCCTTGCATGTTTATTTTTATGTTTTAGACATAATTATGAAGCTATGTTCATAGACATAGAGTTATTTGTGCAGTTGAAGTTGAGTTATGATGTTTCTATTTGCCAGTTACAGTTTCAGGAGATTATTTGTTGAGAGCCGACAATGTTTTTATTGTTTTAGTAGTTGCGCCTATCATTTTGGTATGTGTGTTTGGTTTCATGTTTGATTATTAGCTGAGGTTATTTTCTTAAGAGTGCATAAGGTATTTCAGCTTGAAAGTAAAGTTTGAGTTAATCTGGTCGAGCCGACAGTGTGAAGCGATGCGTCTACTCATATTGGGTTACGCGGTCCTATTTGTGTTGCGTGCTTAGTATAGCCATTGGAGATGTTGTTGGAGAGTTGTATTGTTTAATTAATATGATTTCAAGAAGTTTCTAATAGGATGACTTAATTATATCTTTTGGAGAAGGCTACTTATAGCCGGTAAGTTGTGATCGCTAAGGAAGTAGTATGGAAGAAGAGTAAGAAGGTGCAGAAGTATTGGGCTAGTAAAGCTATATCAATCATCAATTGAAGATCTATGTGAAGAAGTAGACATTGTATGCTATTCATTGGAACTGATCAATGTGTGTGTGAGTTTAGGACCTGTAGCAGAGTACTTCAATAGGACATTGCATCATTTGTTAGCAAGAAATTTAGACTAAATTAGATAAACCAACAAAAGAAATCATCCTATTGCTCTCTAGTTAGCACAAGTATGAAAAGGGTGTTAGTATCTCTCAGATCTTGACCCTAAATAGTGACAATGTAATGCTAAAATGAGAGATTCAACTTTAGATGCAAGAAATGAGCTAGAAACTAGGAAAATACATCACCATTTGCCATGAAATCATAAGTTCTTTACTAAAACCCAATTGAGATGTTTTCCTAATTAGATAGAGCATGAAATGAAAGCATGAAAGCATGAAATAACTACTAAAAATAAGGAGTTAGCATCAAAATCCAAGAAATCAAGAAGAAAGAATGAGCATTTGAAATTTCTCTTTTATAGAAGATTGGAGGAAATGGACGGTCAAGATGCATCTGTGAGGAATGGTTGAGATGCATCTTGGCTTGATCCTTGATCCATGTGATATCCTATTAATGATTGTAGTGTGTTTGTTTTGTTTGTTGATTTAAGAGGTGTTTATCATTTTCTTTTAATTAATTACTCTAGCCATGCATTTTGTGGGATTGAATTAATTAATTAGGCCTAGAGTTAATTGACTCCATTTTTTCTTGAAACCTTAGTGATAAATGTTTGATTTGAGATTTGATTGATTTTATTGAATTTTATGAACTATATTAATGATCAAGAATCGAATTAACATAATCAAGGTTATATGTCAAATTAAGGGAAATAGGGCCTTAGGTTCTATTAGCCCGATTTTAGGTGATTATAATCAAGACAACAGGTCTAATTCATAGTTCACCTAGATCTAGATAGAGTGTGTATCTATTTTGCAGAAGGTTGCAACCTTCACCATTTGAGTAGTGTGCTCTTGGAAAGTGTGTCCTCACCTCTAATAGGGTTATTTATAAAAGACTCCTAACAGGGTCCGGCCTTTGACCAGGTGATCTATTTTATGAAACCAGATTACAATACCTAGTGTGATACCTACAGTATTATAGAATTCAACATGAAAATTGAGAAGATCAACAACAAGATTGCAAACTAAAAATTTATCCATTCTATTCAAATATTGGAGTTTATACAAATCTGATGGATCCCAAGGGTCATCAGAATCCCTTGGAAATAAATTGAAGAGCCATCATAATATTTATTACAAATAGACTATTCAAATTATAAAAAATTATCAAAAAACTATATATAAAATTTAGGTCCACTTGGAGAAGGCATAAATTTATAGTCCTAGCTCCGAATTGTGAACCATTTGATGCATTGGAAAGGTATTCAAAAGATCTAGAATCAAATTTTAGAAGTGACAATGTTCCATTAGCACTTCTAGGAGGCATCCAAGCCCAAAAATGCATCGAAGACCCTAAAAAATGCAATTTACTAAAACATAGGAAAATTTGAAAAAAATAGATTTTATTATTTTCCCAATTTAATCCCGAGCACCAGGTCACTGAACTTCATGTATTGTAAATATAAACTCTCTTAATAGGGTTGTAAGATCTTCTAACAGGGATCATTATACTCTAGTGCAGTTTATAGTGGGTGCTAATTCCCACCGGGGTTTTTATCTATTTTGGGTTTCCCAGTAACCAAAATTCTGGTGTTGTGTTAAGTGTTATCTTATTGTGTATATGCTTAATGTTCTTCTGTACTAATTTGGATAAATAATTGAATCTTGTAGATAACTAATTCACCCCCCCTTAGTTATCTCTTGGGACTATTCCTAACAATTGGTATCAGAGCCAAGTGCCTCAGAGAGAAAGTTTAACAACTTGAAGTTGATCAAATGGTGTTCTTTAGAAAAGAAAGTCCTAAGTTTGATGGAGAGAATTATCTAGACTGGAAGAACAAAATGATAACACATTTGTAGTGCATTGGTTTTGATATTTTTGAAGCAGCTACTCAAGATGTTCATGTTCCCTCTCTAAAAGACCTTACCAAAGAAGATGCAACCACTAAAAAAAAGGAAATGTTCACTCAAAATGCAATTGCCAAAGAAGCCCTTATTCGTGCCTTATCTCACAGTGAGTTTTTAGAGATCAAGAAAGAAGATAGAACCCTAATATGGAAGTATCTAGAAGACATGTTTGAAGGAGATATCCAAGTTGTTAGCACTTAAACTTGTAGATGATTAAAAGGGTTCAGAAATTCTTCAAATCAAAACTCTTGTACTCCCAACAGATGCATCTAACATAATTCAAATGCTAAGGTGTTAAGGTTAAAAACCTTCTTCACTTCTAGTATGAAACTCGGGTGGGTTTACCTTTTTTAATAGCTTCTATAAAGCATTACAATAGTGATCTATGTGGTTGACATAGATGATTCAATTTAGAAATATATAAAAAATGTAAATTGAACAGATTATTTGATTTTTTTGATGGTGAATACATGCAAATCAAGCAATAACCAGTGCCTTATTCATTGGGCATCAGAGTCAAACCCTCCATCAACATAATCTTATCAAAACAAACATACTAAAAATTAAATGAAATGTCTGACACTCCGATCTCCCAATTGTTAACCCTGCTATCAATTTCATACATGAACAATTAATTATTGGATATTGCTAATGAATGGGTGGTGATTAAGACATTTAATATGTATAATCACTACGTTACTAAATGGACACTCACTATTTTCATTTGTGTTTTGTCACTGATGTCAACATATGCTTCTATGAAGGAACCAGACTGGTAATCATAGTGTACAGAAGGTGTACGAATGTTTCAGATGTTGCAAAGTTAGATGAGAGCTCAGATGGATGTTGTGATCTTATATCTAAGATCACATCATTAATGGATTCATATTAAGGAAGATACAACTATTTTGGTAAAGACTGGTCACTCGACTGTGACAGTGAGAATTGCAGAGTTAGTCTTTGAGTTTCTGGTATAGATTTCAGAAGGATTGGATTCAAGGTATGTGATCTTGAAGGATGATGGAAGAGGTATTGATGGATGTTCATTGGTCAGTGCAAGGTATGGAATGATTAGTGATGTCATCTGTGGTGTGTGCTCTAGTGATGGCTTATTATGAAGCCGACTCAAGGAATGAAGCATGTGTTTTGTTTGGCAAGGATAATTCAAGGATGTCGGTCCTTAATTATTGTAATGAAATCATTGTAAACATGTTTGTGATACCGTGTGTATCTTAGCAAGGACCTATGTAATTTTTTCTAATTAGGAAAGCCTTATGGGCTGACCTATTCTTGGTGAAATGTAATAAGGTATAAATAAAAGGTCTTTTCTTTCAAAGAGACATGGATGGGATAAGTGTGATATAAGGAGGTTGTGAACTTGTGTCTGTTGTACATAGAGTAGAGGATTATTGGTGGACTTCATTGGAACTGATCAAGCAAAGATAGTTGCTAGCAAACAGTTCAAAAGATTGTGTATTTATTCATATACACTTGTTGCGAACTAGTGAGTTTAGAAGGTGGACTTAACCTTCTTTAGGTAGTGAGCCTTGGGTAGTGAGCCCTCTTTTTTTCTTGACTCCTAACAGGGTCTATCCTCTATCAAGGACTATGTACTATAATGTTTCAATAAGCTCCTAACATGGCTATATATTGTAACAAGGATTACTCTACTCTCAGTACATCATTAGTGGGGCTAATTCCCACCAGGATTTGGCACATGATATTTGGAATATACTAGAGGCACTCTATGAAGGAGACAAATATACCAAACACGCAAAATTGTAGAACTGGAAGACAAAGATGGAGAAGCTGCATATGAATGAAGATGAAAGCATTAGAGCCTATGTTCAAAGGGTTATAGAAGTTGTAGTTGGAATCAAAAATTGTGGAGTTACTTATGATGAAGATGAAGTCATTGCAAAGATTCTAAGATTTCTAACCCCTACTTACAAATTCAAGGAAATGTTAATTCAAGAAACCATACCCCTGACTCTAAACTTTAGCAGAGAGATGTTGATTGCAAAGTTAACCACCTTTGAAGTTGCAGAATTAGGATAAGCTACTCCTAAAGTTGAATCTACATTTAGGGCATCCGCACATAAGAAATTATTTGCAGTTCCAAACACAAGCAAAGAAGACTTGAGAGAAGAGCTTGGTGAGTATGTGGAGGAATGGGAGAAGATAATGGAAGAAGAAAAGAAGATGGAAGAACTTGTTACACTAATAGGTAGAAGAGAGAAAAGAGGTAAGGGAAAATTTGAAGGAAAATTACCATTGAAATGTTTTTCATGCAATAAGGTAGGTCATTTTGCATCTAGATGTCCTATAAGAGTTCCTAAATACAAACCTAATTATGCAAAGATTAGAAGAGATAAAGAATGTTATTATGCTAGTGAAGGAATCTTTGATGATGATGATGATTTAGACAATGGAGAGATTGGATTTGTTGCTATTAAAGATGAACTAGTTCATGAAGAAAAAGCCTTAGTAACTCATGTTGACAAGAAAATTGAATGGATAATTGACAATGGATGTTCTCATCACATGACTGGTGATAAGAACAAATTTGTTAAATTAGTAAATTATGATGGAGGTGTTGTAAGATTTGGGGATAATCTCCTAAAATCCATCATAGGAGTAGGATCCATCACTTTGGATGAAAAAACTAATACAGACAATGTACTACTTGTTGAAGGACTGAAACATAATGTAATGCCCAAAAAATCTACCTCTAAAAGTAACCCATTTTAAAAAAAAAATATAGAAAATGTGTAATAAGAAAATGTTTTCCTATTCCTAAAACAACAACATTTAGAATGATAGTATGAAAAGTAATCATATCCTTTTTTATATATATATAGATATAAATGTATGCATGGACTTAATCATTATCATTTTCTTAATACTTACATAAACAAGAATGTAAAAAAAAATGACATGCTTTTAGGCATAAATTTAAACATGCCTTTGGCTCTTTTTCTTTCTTTTTGGGAACTAAAACAAACCATAGAATTTAAAGCTCTTGCAGTATAAAAGAAGATGCAGATTTACATTAGGATATATATTAAAACAAATATCATAATCTTTTGAAAAATCTGAATTACCCATTTAAATGAAAGTGCAGATTTACATTTTATAAGGCCAATAGTTAGCTACAACATGTCTGTAAATGGAAAGAAAATAAGGGAGATAATGAACCTTTACTAATTTAGTTAGGAACAAAACTTATAAATGTGTCTCTCTTATTTTATAAGCAGATTTCTATGATATTTTACATGTATAATTTTCCATTTCATACAGATAAGGAAAAGGAAATGTAGAGAAAATAACTCCTACTCATTTACTATTCTATTCTTATAAATAGAAGATGCATCTTATTTCTCAATCTTTCAAAGAGAATAGTTTTCAATCTCAATCTTTTATACAACATTTACATAAACCCAACACTTTTATATACATTTTTCTTTTTCACAAACTGAATCTTCCACTTCAAGAGCTCCAAGCAAGTCCATAATCTACAAAAATAAGAAATTGAAAAGACCATGGGATGCTCACCTCCCAAACTAGGTCTTTACAAGACCACCCCCGAGCTAGGGGAACCAAACATAGGTAGGATACACACAAGAAAATAGAATGAGAAAATCAACAATTCAACACATACACAAAAACAAAACTCCCATCCATGGCTTACACAATGGGCCACATATTGTCTCATGAATTTGGGGTGAAGTGGACTAAAATCCTATGGAGAGAAGATCTATTCCAAAAGTAAACAAAAAACAAGCCTTCTCATGGCTTAACAATAGCTCTTCCAACCATACTTGGAAAGCCCATATCAAAAGAAATTAGGACAAGCCTTCTTATGGCTTAACAACAACTCTTCCAACCATACTTGGAAAGCCCATATCAAAAAAAATTAGGACAAGCCTTCACATGGCTTTACAAACTTCTCCACCATTTCTCAAATGCACAACAATCCCTTATGATCCCCAAGGCATAAAGCCATAGAAACTCCCTTATGACCCCCAAAACAAAGAGTGGAATGGATACATGGAGCCCATACTTCCATGTTTTCTCCCTCTCCTCCCTAAGGAGAGACTCTACATCCATGGATTGTCCTAAAAACTTCACCCCCAAGGCTACTCTTCCCTCCAAGGGTGAGTGTGATCTTGAGACTCCCAAATCAATAACACAAAACAATAAAATGAAACACAATGCTTCACAACTTCAAATCACATAAAACCAAACACAAGAATTATAAAACACATCTACTAGCATGCAAGAAAAAAAAAGCCTTACATATCTATCAAGAACATGAAGAACTCTACAACACAAAAACCATATTTTTCTCATACCAAAATAAACAGCAAGAAATTCCAAGTTGGAGCCACCAACCTAAGTCCAAAGCAAAAATGGAAAGTGTTGATGATGAATTCCCTTTTGTCCAAACTTTTCCTCCTTTCAAATCTAGTCTTAGTCTCTCAGTTAGAGAGTGGGTGTTCAAACTCTCCAAAATGAAGAGTCCCCACTAAAAAGGCCTCCACACAACTTCCCACAAACACCTAGGGATAAGGTCTTCTTTCTCATGGGCTGGTCTTCCCCAAGCCCTTACAAGCTTTCTAAAAAAACCCCTTACAAAGGTTGGCCCAAAAGGTGGGCAAAGGACTATCATTCTAATGGATGGTGTTCTTACCAAGGCCTGGTTTCAAAAGTTGATTTTCGGCCATCTAGAGAATCCAACTTTTAGATAGGTCTTTTGGTCAACTATGGGTTATCCTATGGTTAAAAATGACCCTTACCCATAGTATACCAAGTGGGCTAGCTAAAAATGGTCTAAACACACCCCTAGGCACCTTTTCAACCCCCCAAAAACTCATGACAAGTTCAAATTCGAAAATCTATGACAAGACATCTCCTCAAGCTCCCTAACCAAGGGATTCACATGGGGATCCAAAAAGGTACTTACCTAGGTTGGTGGTCATCCAATCCCCAAGTGGAACATGTCATGGCCAACATGTACACAATACAAGTGTCAAGTGACACACACATATTTTACACCTCACAAGACACATGACATTTCCACTTGATCACACACATAAAATAAAATTTACAATTTAACAAGTTGAATAGAAACATACAATCTCATTAAGTTTACAAATAAAATATGATGCAACGAGTTTGCCTCACATTAGATGCAACCTTGGCTCAAACTAAATTTAGATTGGCCTATGTTTGGATCCTCGATAATAGTACCATGGTCTATTTCCCTACACACTAAATCCAACATCAGTAGTCTAAATAATATAAATCCACATCATATATGAATCAATTAGAAACAACTTAACAAATCATTTACACATCACATTATCAATTGAAATTCTTTTGCACATAAACTTAACTTTTCCCATTTGTGAATGCATATATATACACACATGTAATTAAGAAGTTTACTTTCATCACTTAATAGGAAACCATAAAATCATAACTACATCAAATATCCATTACCTAATAAGACATATAATTAATTCTCATCATGTCTTCCTAGCATTCATAAAACAAGGTTAACCATAAATGCAAGACCATATTAATGTCACAAGGTAATCATCATAACATCATAAAGTAGTGTGCATCTAACATTTAAAGAGTATCAAACAAGTATCTCTCTCAATTGCACAAACTAAAGAGCTATGATGGGCTAGGGTATCTCTCTTAGTATTTCAAGAAATATAATTCCTCAATGTATATGAATCAATTATGTTCATCTTAAAATTCATTTCTATATCACCTATTTAATAGAAATTCACTAGCACATTAATTTTAACTTATCCCATTTGTTAAAACACACACACACATATATACATTATGTAATAAACACTTTTTACTTTCAACACTTAATAGAAAGCCATAGCATAATTACATCAAATATTAATTTCTTAATAAGTCTTATAAATAAGTCTCATCATTTTACCCTAGCATTCATAAAACTAGATTATCCATAAGTACAGATCCATATTAGTGTCACAAGGTAGTTGTCAGACATCATAAGGTAGTGTCCATCTAAATCTCAAGTGATAAAATCTATGACAAAAGAGTCTAAAACCATAGTGCATCAGAATAAAGTATCAAATAAGAATTTATCAAATGTAGAAAACTGGAAAAGCTATGATGGGCTAGGGGTGAGACCTCACATCCTCCCCCACTAGGCATGAACTTCTTCCTAGAGTTCATAGAAATCCTATGTGTCCTTAACCTGGTCCAGTCTTTTCCCTCGATGAGCTAGTGTCTGGCATGCCAAAATGTGACTGGGCCCCAAAGTCAGATTCTTGTTTGACTCCACCTGCAAGGTATCCCAATCATAAGATATGAGACTCATCAAATAAGTACTTCCTCAAAAATGATACATGAAAGGACATCATGGATGTGTGACAAGCTAGGTGGCAAAGCTAGACGAAGAGCGACATGAGACCTAGCCTCTTTAAAAAAATTACAAAGGACCCACCCATCTGGGTGTGAGCTTAGATCCCTTTCCATAATAGACTAGAATCCTCTGTGGTCACGTTGATAGAAAAAATCTATCCCCAACCATAAACTGAGATCCTCTCTCTACACGTCTATATAATTCTACTGCCTACCCTGTACTTTCTTAATACGATGTCTAATACAAAAAGGTTACCTGCAACTCTAACTTTTGAACTAACTCAAGACCTAGAGAAACTCCATACTCAAAGTGGTCCAACTCAAGGGTGTTCTACATGGTCTATCATAAAACACCATATAGGGGGGGGCATACCTAGCATAGTGTGATGCTCATAATGGTAGGAAATTTTTGCCAAAAGAAGGTACTCCTCTCGCCTAGTCTGATGGTCCATGACATACATGCAGAGAGTAAACTCCAACACCTAACTAACCCTCACTGATAGACTATCCAACTCATGGTGATGAGTAGGGATAAAAGAGCTAAGTGCCCAAAGTTGGCTGCAATCCCCTCCAAAAAGGTGATGAGTAGGGAGAATATTGACTAGAAAAAGGTCTTACAAGGGATGTCATGAACTCTGACAGTATCCCACAAGAAACGTTATGCCACTGCTGGGGCTAGAAAAGAGATATGAACAAGTGAGATGCATGGGTCCACTATACTTGTCATATCTTCAATCTAACTCTGACAAGCCTTCTACAAGGGGTTGATAGATATCCTAGATCTCGGGGCTAATTCTACCTCTCATCTAACATCTTGTCTAGCTGCCACTAGCCCGTAACGCTCCACAACCTAAGGAAAAACAAAATAGCTGGTAGAAACTAAACAAATAAAAAGATAGAATTACTACCTCCACACATACCCATGGCCTCCATAACTATGGCCTGATGCCCTTCCTGGTGGTTAACCTCTGCCAGAAAAGCTCTATGGGAATTACTCATATCCTCATCATAGGGCCTTGATGTTGTTGTGTGTTGAATACCTATCTCAAGGAAAATTCTAGCAATGTGTCCCATGGCACCACAAGAGTAGCAGGGTCCACGTACCCTCCTTTGCAAGCCCTGAGGTTTGGAATACTAAGGGCCTCTTGCCCAAAAGAACCTATTACAACTACCTTGAGAAGCCTTCACCATTCTGGCTTGAGGGGTAATGAACGTTTGTGCCCTCATATTTCTTTGAGGGTCCGGAGCCTGCCACTACTTGGGTTGAGAGCTTGGTTGACTTTCTATAGGACTATGAGGGGGACTCCTAGATCATTCTCTAACTAAAGTCATATGCTCTTCTAGAGTTTGGCACATAACATGCTGTGAAACATGAGGCATTCTAACAAGAATGATGTTGACAAGATTTTGTATTGCTAAAAGAATTTCACTATCAAAATGTTGAGGAGTTTGGAGAAAGGATTATGATTTTCTCTAACATTATTTGCCTCTGGTTGATCCTTCTTATGACCTCAAGGGGTATGGCTATGACCCTGTCCATGATCATGACCATGATCTTGTGGTGATCCTGCACCCAGGCAATTCGATATGGATGTGGGTGTTTCTTTCTCTTGAGCTTCAAATTTGTCACCATCTCTTTTGACACCAAATTGTCAGTGCTTCCACTATCAATAATCACATCACAACATTTACCTTCACACTTGCATCTAGTGCGAAACAGGCTCCTCCTTTGCTTAGGTTCATTCTCACCATTCAGTAGGACTCTTCTGTTAATCAGCATTTCTCCTCTTTCAACATCTTCAAAATGTGATGATCTGGCATCCTCATCAACATGTGCAACTCTGGCATGGCCTTCATTCCTCCTATCTGTCCTTCCTTGGCATTGAGGACATTCAAATTCCCTATGACCTTCTTCTCCACAGTGAAAACATGTTCCATGAAAGCCTCCTCTTCCTAAACCTTGTCCTCTTCCTCTTCCTATCTGATCTCTATTGTTATGATATTGGAAATGATTGGAATTTTTTCCTCTCTAATTTTGAATGCTACTGGCCTTGTCCTTATTTTTTGGATCTTCATTTTGGCCTCCATATGACTGTCCACCGTGACCTCTTCCATTTTGTCTGCTCTTGAACTTCTTGTTCAGCTTTTCCTCTACTTTTAGGGAAAACTGGTATGACTCTTTAATACTATTCATTCGAACTAGATTTAGCTTCTCCTGAATGCTTGGCCTCAACCCATTAAGGTAATGAGAAAATTTCTCCTTATCAGCTTTCACATGGCCTATTCTGATGAGGATTTGATAGAACTCCTCTGTATACTACTGAATAGATCATCTCGCTTGCTTCAAACTTTGCATTTTCTTCTCTAGGTCAAGCTCATAATCAACAGGGATGAACTGTCGCTTTAATTTATCGACCATCTGATCCCATCTTGTAATTTTATCTTTCCCTCTTCTATTTCACTCTAATTGAATCTCTTGCCACCAGATCTTTGCATGACCTTTTAGTCTGGCCTTTGCGAATTTGACCCTATCAGGTGTAATACCCCAAAATTGGCACCTATTTAATTTCATCAATTTTGGTGCATTATCTCAATTTTACATCACCAAAGTCCTAGTTCCCTAGGCAATTTTCTCTCTCTTACCTGACTTAATTTGACTTGATGTCAATTGCAAAGACCATAAATTGCAATAATCAAATGCTAAATTAATTCCTAAAGTCTTTGACTTAATTGGCTAAATTACCCCTATGATACATTAATTTAATTGTAAAGTCCTATGCGCTTTAAATTAAATTAAATCAAACCACCCTCTTTAGCTAATTACCCATAAAAAGGAATTAATTAATTGCTTGTTATTTGAATGGACACCTTTTCTTGAATTAATAATTTGAGATATTCGAAAGGTCCTCATGTGGCATTTTCCATTCTTTTAATAAAGTAATTCATGCTTATTTGTCCCAAAAAGGGATATGAAGGGTCAGGAGTTTCGAATCAAGAAACTCTTCCTCCTCCTCTTGGCTCTTCTATTTATTTGACCTCTTTTTCTCATTCAGAGAGAGCAATTTTTGAGAGCATCCTTACTATAAAATTTTTTAGTCTCATATCTCATTATTTTCAAAGCTCTTTTATTGCATTATCTAGTTTAATTTCTCATATTAGTGTAATTGCATTTCACATTTAGATTAAATTTGCTTACTTGTTCTTAGTCTAATATCATCTTTATTTCAAAATCAAATAAAAATCTGCATTTCATATTTCTTTCAAAGTTTTCTAGATTAATTGCATTCATTCTTAGCTTAGATTCATTTTGCTCATATTTTCTTTCAAATCCTCCATTGTTGAATTGGTCTCCCGGCTGTTGGCTCTCGTTTTGAGAGTATTCAAACACCCCATTCACATAGGAGGCAACAGGTCGCCTCACCATGGAATTTGGATTGAGTTCTTCATACTCTCTCCCAAATTCTATCACGTGAATAATGACCATGTTGTGTTGTGCCTGATTTAGAGGTCACATTCAGTCACATACATTTTGGCGCCCACCGTGGGGCAGAAAAAGATCAATTTCTGACCTCATTCTTGATTGGTTTTTCAACTTTAGTGTTGGTTTCATGCCTTGTACGGTCATTTACAGCTTGAAAAACTTTTAATATAGTAATGGATGGATATAATGATGAATCCTCTTTCTCATGCTTTTTGTTTGGTTGATTTTTATTGAGAAATAAATAAGTTATGATCATTTTGGTGAAATTGGGTATTTGCAGATTTGAGATTCTCTGAATACAGTCAGATTGAAATGTCTGGTGCAGACAAATTATGCAGAATAAAGATCTCTAATAATATCCATTGAAAAGATACGTGACTTAGCTTTCATTTCCTTTTGGTTTGAGTCATTTTTATGCAGATTTATGAAAGTTATGGTCATTTGAGTGAAAACTAATTTTTAACAATCTGCATTGGAGTTGCAGGCAATGATTTATTCATAAAAAATGATTTATGAATGGAAAAAATAAATGGCTTACATATTTGGAAACTAGATTCATTAATAGTTACTGTGAATTTTGTTTGGTTTCATTTTGATTCTTTTTGAGAAAGATATGTGATTCCCTAGGCAGGGTTTGGTGTTTTAAATCTGATTTATGACAGAAAAATTACAGTCTGAAAAGGTTATTGGTTGAGGTACCAAATGAAATCATAAGAACTTGTAACTTTGGAAAATGATAGTTCTTGATGTTAGCTAAAAACTTCATTCTTTCCAGAAATTTTAATATGGTGATTTTATGGGTCAAATAAATCAATCTTTAAAGACTGTCTTGAAGATAGCAATGTTACATATCTTACGATTTGTCATTGATTTGTCTTGATTCTATACTTTCGGATGTGTGCTAAATGCTGGATTGCAAATCTTTGGACCTAAGGTGAGTTCTTAAAACTCTATAACACTTGGTTTGGGTATAAAATTAATCTCTCATGTGTTTGGCTTGAGTGTTTACATGCTTTCTGTAGACTATGATTTTGAACCTGTTACCTGTCTTGAAAGGCTGAAACATTCAAACATTAGACTAATCTAACATATTCATGAACTAAAAAAATAGCATAAGACATGAAAACCAAACCAAAGCCACCTCAAGATTATTGCTAAAAAAACAAGTGCTATAGAGCAAATGTTTGATTTGCTTCAATTAGAGGGATGTGGGTGTGCTCTCTAAGCACTTGGAGCATATTCTAATGCATACTAAGATTTGATTTTAGACCAAATATAGGTGTGATATGATGCTATATGCTATGCAAAACAATAAAAGAAACTATGTTAATCCATTATTACTAAGCTATGATGTTCTTTAAGAAAGCTTGAAGATGATAAAAAGAAACTAACAATTAGTATTGCTTATGCTAAGTCTAGAGCTAAATGGACATGATAACAATGCATAAAATGAAAGGTGAATGGGTATTTTGCTCTTGGAAATGAGGACTATTTATAGACTTTTGGGAGGATGAATGAGTGGCTAGGATCAAAATCCTTAAGAGAGGCCAAGATTCATTCAAAGGGGAGCACATGGATTGTGCTAGTTCAAGGCCACCTCCTTGTGACAAGTGTCACAAGGGCATTGGGTTGAAAGATGGGAGGAATGTGCACAATTTGGGAAATGTGCCTAAGGTCAAAGGGTGTAAGAAAGGGGTGAGGGGCTTCTTAAATGCATCATAAATGCATGTAAGAGGGATAAGGAGGCTTTAAATGCACTTAATGCATGTAAGAGAAGCCTCTAGAAGTTTGTTGACTTTGGGTCAAGCTTAGGAGTTGGCTAACCTTGTTTAGGGAATGTGACAAGGTTAGGGGGAGGATTAGGATTAGGATTAGGGGATTTTAGGATTAGGATGGGTGAAGAGGTTGGGTTGAGAAGATTCTAGAAGAGTCTAGAATTCTCCTTGGTTTTATGGAATAAAAGTTATTCATTCCAAAAGCTTAAGTTTTGGGAATATTTATTGAAATATTTTCAATAAATATGAAAATTAAATATTTAATCTTAAGTAAATATTTTGAGTTGAGATTAGGGTTAGAAAAGGTGGGATTAGCCTTTTAATCGAAATTAAGAAGGGATTAGAAGATTTTGGAAGAGGTTAGTGGTTTTAGGAAAAAAGGCTAACTTTTGGTCAAAAAATAAATTAATTATTTTTTGGGGGATTTTTGGTCAATTTATTAATTAAAATAATTAATAAATAGAAGATTAATGTTTAAATAAGATTTAAACATTTTTGGGAGGGATTTCTTAATTAAATATTTTTAATTAAGATAAAGGGATTTAATGACATAAAAATAAATAAATTAATTAAATAAATAATTAATTAAAAATGATGATGTCATCAGGGATTTTTCAGAAAATAAAAATAATTTATTTTCTAAAGGATTTTTAGGTGTCTACATTTTGCCCCTCTTTGATGCGATGTCGCAAGTGGCATGGCGTCAAAGACAAGAAAATAAGATGCCCAAGGCTAGAATTTAGAGGAATAAGGGATTGTGCCCCCTCGAGAAAAGAACGCAAGGAGCAAACATTGTGAAATTTTCTCGAAAGGAAACAGAGAAGGAAGGACCTAGGAAGAAGGGGAGATAAATAACCAAGCTTCCAAGAGCAAAGATGAGTGAATGCAAGATGAGATGGAATGCAAAATGCAGGATGCAGCTACATGAGGATGCAAGATTAATCTATATGATGCAGGATGCAGGGGAGATGGGGAAGCTCCAAGTGCAAATGCGGAGAGCACAACCTAGTTTAATATAGCAATGCTAGAGACCTGCCAAGGATACTGGGATCACGAGGCCTTGTCACCAGTGTTGCATAGGACTGACGTGAAAAAGACACGCAGGGTTGCCCCAGCATCGCACATGAAACCCGAAGGAGGCATGGTGGAAATGATGCTGAAGAAACCAAAAACACACGACTGACTCACAGGCAGAAGCAAAAGATCAAAAGACCTTGCCCCAGATTATCCTCATTCGCAGCACACCATGATATAAAGGATCGTGGTGACGTTGAGTAGAGAACAATGAGAGGCTGTAAAAGATTAACAAGACCCAAAGGACAAAATCCAAGGTCAAAATGAAAACTCCAAAAAGACATCCTTTGCCAAGGAGAGAGATTTGATGTGATTGATGGTGGGAAGATTGGTCGGACAGGAGGAACTATATATCCTCAAGGACCAAGATGGAAGATTAGGTCAGACAGGAGGAACGATATATCCTCAAGGACCCATGGGTTGGTGAGAGAATAAGTGTAGTTGTTCACTGGCAAAAGCTGAAGTTCAAGGAATAATCAGGATGAGCAAGGATAAGTCGACAATTGATGTTGCTGAAGCACAAGGCCCGAGTGGGACTAAAAGTTTTCTGAGGCTGGGGATGGGACAAGATATTTGATCAAATGCTGCTATAGGACGGACAAAGGTTATGTACAACAAGGAGGAACGATATGCACAAGGGATATGTACAGAAGCTCAGGATTGGGGATAGGAAGATCACACTCGGCGGGACTCTCACTAGGACGGAGACAAGAAGGATATTTACAAAAAGGATTGCGCTGTATAGGAAAGGGATAAGGATATGGTACAAGATATGGTACAAAGCTTTGGAACAAAATATGGATTGCAGATGGGTTGGAGGAAGATGGGAGCTGAATGCGTGGAAGATAGGGGAGATGGAACTGCTGGGAGATCTATTATGGATGGAGGAGGAGGACGGTAACTGAAAGGACTACTGTATAGATAAATAGCTCAGTTTACTATGTTGGCGCTTGTTTGCCAGGTTTTCACCAACATACTTGTCCAAGGCGCTTGAATTGCCAAGTTTTCACTGTTGGACGATTATTTTCTCTTTCTCTTTTCTTTTTTGCTTTTTTGCTTTTTTGCTTTTTTGCTTTTTTTTGCTTTTTTTGCTTTTTTGCTTTTTTTGCTTTTTTGAATGTTTTTTGGATTTTCTGATGTTGCTGGTTCAGGTTCAGGCATAGAACCTCTTCAGATGGATGATGTTAATAGGATCATTCAAGGGCTCGCCTTCTGGTGTTGATAGCTGATAGGCTCCGGAGCCAAAGGATGCGGTGACAACATAGGGGCCCAACCAAGTAGGCTCAAACTTGCCTTTCTTTTCTCTATTTGCTAGGACCTTCTGATTTTCTTTAAGGACCATGTCACCGACCTGGAATTGTCTAGGATGGACCTTTTTGTTATAACTCCTTTTGAGTCAATTTTGGTATGCCACCAGGTGATCATATGCTTGCTGTCTCTTTTCATCTAACAGGTCTAGCTGTGTGAGACGGGCTACACGATAATCTTCATCAGTGGTGTAGTTCTTCATGGAGACTCGCAATGAGGGGAGCTCAACCTTGATCGGTAGAACAGCTTCAGCACCATATACAAGGGAGTATGGGGTGGTGCCTGTGGGAGTGCGATAAGAAGTGCGGTAGGCCCAAAGGGCGGGATTGGTTTGGAGGTGCCAGTCACGACCTGAATCATTGACAACCTTCTTTAGGATTTTCAAGATAGTTTTGTTAGTTGCCTCAGCTTGGCCATTTCCTTGAGGGAAATATGGACTGGAGAAACGGTGATGGATGTGGAGTCTGGCACATAGATCATCCACATGCTGGTTTTCAAAAGGTGTGCCATGATCTGTGAAGATGGTAGATGGTATGCCGAAGCGGCAAATGATATGGTAGAGGATGAACTTGGATATTTGGATGCCAGTGGTTAGGGTGAGCGGAATCACTTCAACCCATTTGGTAAAGTACTCTGTGGCTATTATGATATACTTGTGTCCATCCGAAGAGAGGGGGGTGATCAAGCCAACGAGGTCGAGGCCCCAACATGAAAAAGGCCACGGTGGTGCAATAGGTTGTAGATCCTGTGCTGGTGCATGTATCAAATTGGCATGCTATTGACATGGGAGACATTTCTTGACAAATTCACACGCATCATGTTCCATTGTTGGCCAATAATATCCAACTCTAAACAGCTGCTTTGCTAGAACCATGCCACTCGTGTGGGCACCGCAAATTCCAGCATGAACTTCTTGTAAGGCCAGGACGGCCTCGTTTGAGTCTAAACATCTAGATAGGACATTGTGATACCCGCGACGATATAGGGTGTTGGCTACAAGAGTGTAGCGGGAAGCTCTACGAATAAGGTTTTGGCGTTTGTTATTGGTGAGATGGGGAGATATGATACCATTTTTTAGATATGCATGGATGTCGTGGTACCATGGGGATTGAGGACCAACCAAGACACACACCATGTTTGCATCGGCGTTCTCATAAGCTGGTGAATGTAGCTGCTCGACTAGAAATTCATACTGTGATGCGTCACGTGGGATTTCTAATAAGGATCCGATGGTTGCCATTGCATCTGCTGCTTTGTTCTGAAGCCTTGGGATCTGATTGAATTGTAGATGTAGGAAATGCTCTTTCAGTTTATCCACCAGTTGTTTGTAGGGTAGCAATTTGTCATCCTTTGTCTGATATTCATCTAGGACTTGTTTGATAATCAGCTGTGAATCTCCAAAGACTTGTAGTTCTGTGATGTTCCATTGGATAGCTGTTTTGAGACCTAAGATGAGTGCCTCATATTCTGCAATGTTGTTGGTACAGGGGAATCCCAACTTGAATGATTTTGGAATATAGTTACCTTGAGGTGTGACGAATAGGATTCCTGCCCCAGAGCTATGGGATGTGTTGGAACCATCAAAGTATAGTTTCCACATGGGCTGCTCTTCAATCATGCATAAGTGTTCATCAGGGAATTCCATGATTAGTGGATAGGCATCCACCAGTGGTGCTTCTGCTAGTTGATCGGCAATGACTTGCCCTTTGATTGCTTTGCGATCTACATACTGAATGTCAAATTCACTGAGTAACATGACCCATTTTGCCATACGGCCTGTGAGGGTTGTCTTTGATAGTAGATACTTAAGAGGGTCCACCTTTGATATGAGCTTGATTGTGTGGCTAAGCATGTAATGTCTAAGTTTTTGAGTGGCAAAGACCACTGCTAAGCATGCTTTCTCCATGGGTGAATAGTTAAGCTCATAGCCCACAAGAGTGCGACTGATGTAGTAGATAGCTCGTTCTCTATTTTCATCATCATGCTGTGCTAGGAGTGCCCCTAGTGCTGTAGCTATTGTTGAGATGTAAAGGATGAGTGGGCATCCTGGAACTGGTGGTACAAGGATTAGAGCATTAGCTAGATACTCCTTGAGCTTATCAAAGCTTCTTTGACATATGGGATCCCACTTGAAGTTGGTGTTTTTGCATAAGAGATGTGAGAATGGTTGGCACTTGTCCGCTAGCTGAGAGATGAACCGCCGTACTGATTGAAGCTTTCCTTGTAGGCTTCTGAGCTATTTGAGTGTTCTTGGTGGAGGCATCTCTGTTATTGCTTTGACCTTCTTGGGGTCTATCTCTATGCCTCGTCGCGATACTATGAAACCAAGGAGCTTTCCAGATGTAACACCAAAGACACATTTCTTTGGATTAAGCTTTAAGCCATAATGATTCAGATGATCAAACACACGCTCTAAGATGTTGAGGTGTTCATCCCTTGTTTTGGATTTTGCAAGGATATCATCCACATAGTCTTCAAGGATCTTGTGGATCATGTCATGGAAGATCGCTGTCATTGCTCGTTGATATGTTGCTCCTGCATTCTTTAGCCCAAAGGGCATCATATTGTAGCAGAAGGTACCCCATGGGGTTGTGAATGTTGTTTTATGTTGATCTATTTCTGCTATATGAATCTGGTTGTAACCGGAAAAGCCATCCATGAGTGATAGCATTTCGTGACCCACTGTGAGGTCTACAAGCATGTCTATGTTTGGCAATGGGAAATCATCCTTAGGGCATGCCTTGTTCAAGTCCCTGAAATCAGTACAGATTCTGATGTCACCAGAAGGCTTTGTGACTGGCACCATGTTAGAGATCCATTCTGAGTAGTCAATTGCTCTGATGATTTTTGCTTGAAGGAGCTTCTCAAGCTCTGCTTTGACGAGCAATGCTACCTTTGGATGCATTTTCCTTAGCTTCTGCTTCACTGGCTTGACATTAGGATCCACTGCTAGATGATGAACGACAAGATTAGGATCAAGCCCAGGCATATGGGCGTATGACCATGCGAAGTTGATAATGGATTCCTTGAGCAAGGCACTGAGAGCGATTTCTTCTCCTTCTGTTAGGTTGACTGCAATGTAGGTGATCTTTGGACATTCTTCTGTTCCCAAGTTGATTGTCTTGGTCTCTTCTATGATGATCGGCGATTGCTCTGGTCTATAATCTTGGATAGGGGGAAGAGGCAAGGCTTCATCTTCTAGCGCCTGAATTGCCAGGTTTTTACTAGAAGATACGCCCTTTATTTTTACTATTTTGGAATCAGAATGTGCCCCAAGGGGGTTTTCACATAAAGACTCATGATGTTCTTTTGCTATTTCATTTTTGCGACTAAAGCTTGCCTCTTCCCCAAAATATCCTTCTGGGTGAAGCCGATAGACAGAGGTTGATGTTGAATCCTGATTGCTTGCTGGACCTGATGCCCCCATGAATTCTAGGAGTGCTTGTGCACTTTGGAACTCGTCGATGTGTGCGATGCTTGGTTGGTCCCAATCTATGAGGTCAGGGTTTGTGAGGGAAAGATCTATGAGGTTAATGGAGAGTTGTTGGAGAACAGAAGTCCCCAGGAGGGTGTCGTCGGCAAAGATATCATCGTAGGATCGGATGTCTTTCTCTTCGGGGATGTCTTTGATTTCCACGAGGTCATCCTGGCTATTCGAAAAGTTCACGTTGGTCATGTTAGTGCCCGCAGTTGTGGTATTGGGCTCTTGTTCAAGCAGGCGAGGGGTATTAAAGCCAAGTCCTTGTTGTTCTGGGTTCTAGGATGGTATGATAGGAAACAAATTTCCATCCTCTTGTGGTCCTAGACCACCACCTTGATAGTTATAGTGTTCTGTGACATTTTTGAAGGGGATTGGATATTTCTCTTTGAAGTACTCAAGAAGTTGTGTGTCACGTGATGGGGGATCTTTGTATAACCATTTGTTAATATCTGGATCCATTTCTTTGCTGTTGATGGTACCATGAGACTCAAAAGTCATATTTCCTATCTGCTTGAGCTTATGATGTTCCTTAACATGCTTGTTTTGACAACTTGGGCGCCCTTGAGTATGTGGATCACGTGGAAGAGCTCCTACAGCAAATGCATCACTGAGGCTGTATTCGCCACAACCCTGGTTGTTGATCTTGATGGATGATAAGGTGGAAGAAAGGATGGTCTCTGGATCGCGATGGGATCGGGATGAGCTAGCAATAGAAGTACCAATATCGGTTCCAGGACAATGAGTAGAATGAGGGAAAGATGCTTCCATCGCAAGGCAGTATGCGAAGGGGTTAGGGTCAGTGTGGATGGTAACCTCAGTGCCTTGATGTGGAAACTTGATGCACTGATGGTAAGTAGATGGTACGGCCTTAATGGAATGGATCCATGGACGACCAAGGAGGATATTGAACGGTAGGTCAAGATCAACAACGTGGCAGAGAGTATCTTGCGTTGCTGGGCCTAGCTGGATAGGCAAAGTCATAGTACCTTCAGAGGTACGCTCCAAGTTATCATATGCTTTAATAGTGATCATCTCATGTTGTATGTCGGCCTCCGTGAACCCGATCTTCTTGATGAGTTTTAATGTGCACAAGTTGAGGGCTGAGCCATTATCCACCAGAACTCGTTTGATGGCGAAATCTCTGACCATGACGGCAATGCGGAGAGGAAGAATATGGTCAGGAGCGACATCTGGTATATCAGATTCTTTGAAGGATAAGGCACATGCTGCTGATAGGTGTCCCACAAGAGTTTCAAACTGAGTTGTGTTAATATTCATGGGGACATGGCCTTCTTTTAGAGCTTTGTCCAGGATCTCCTGATGGATGGGTGATGTGCGGAGCAAATCCAAGATAGATATTTGGGCTGGCATGTTCCCAAGATGCTCTATGATATTGTATTGTGCACTTGGTGCATTATGCTGTGTTGCGCATGCATTTGATGATGGCCTGGTGTTAGACTGTGCTATGGATGCAGTAGATGTTGGCCTTGGAGGAGCAGCTGACCTCGGAGGAGCACCGGCAACAGTTATCCTACCACTGCGGGTAGTTGCAGCACATTGTCGATCCGGCCCTCTGACGTGGATGGTATTGATGGTGGGCTCATCTTAGATGGGCTCAACTTGAGTTATGCATCCGACATACTTGTCATAGTTGATGTAGGCCACTGTGTGATCTTCTTGCTTGCCTTTGCCATGATTTTGGGGCTGATTGGCGTTGGCTTGATTCTTCCCGGTATCGTGTTGAGGGAACACATTTTGATATATTTGCAAACCGGCATTGGGTGAAGCTTGAGTTGGTGCATCGACCTGGATTTCCTTGCGATCGATGAGATCCTGGATGTAGTGCTTAAGCCACACGTACTTCAATGTTGTGTGCCCCTTCACACGATGGTAATCACAGTATTCATGTTCTTTATACCAATTAGACTTTGGTGCGTTGTCATCCTTCTGTGGGATGGGCGGATATGTGATCATATTTGCCTTGGCTAGCCGATAAAAGATCTGATCCAGAGGCTCACCCAAAGGTGTGAAAGTCCTCTTTGGATTGTTCTGATTATTGGGTTTGTTCTGCCTTGGGGCAATGTTAACTGCGTTAACAGGATTGCCTTGACGTGCTGGCTGTTGCTGTTGGTATTGCTGCTGATACTGTTGCACAGGCGGTTGATGAGCTTGAGGAGGCTGCTGATAAATAGGTGCTTGATATGCGGGAGTTGGTGGTTGCTGATAGATGGGTGCTTGTGGCGGTTGGTATGTTTGAGCTGGTGTAGGACTAGCCACAACGAATTGTACATTCTTAGTGTCAGTGGCTCCATCTGTAACAACATTTTTGTTACGATTCCAGTAACGATATTTATCATTGTTGGGTTTGTTCTTGGAATCATCCTTGAAGTGACGAATAGTGCCTTCGTCTAGGAGAGCTTTCTCGATGCCTATGCCTTTGCTCTTGATGTCTTGGTATGTCTGGAGATAGTTCATTCGCATGTGATGGGATAGCTTTGGATGCAGGTTATCAATGAAGATCTTTGTTAGATGCTTCTCTGGCGGCTGATATGATAACCTGGTTGTAAGATTCTGCCATCTTTGCAAGTATTCTGCAAGGCTTTCTCCGTCTTTCTGCTTTGAGTTGCATAGGTCTAGCAAGGACAACTCATTCTCCACATTATGGGCATAGTGTGTGATGAACTTCTCAGAGAGTTCAGCAAAGGTGTTTATTGTCCCATGTGGTATTTTGTAAAACCACTCAACAGCAGTTCCTCCCAAGCTCTTGGGAAAAGGCGCAGGAGATAGTTATCACTATAAGCCACTTCTTGGCACGCCATGTAAAACTCTTTGATATGGTTTACTGGATCTCCTTTCCCTCGATACTTGTCGAACTTAGGCATCTCAAAATGCTTGGGGAAAGGGATAGTTGCTATGGACCGATCGAAGGGATATGAGCACACCTCTTCGAACTTGTAGGTTTTATTCTCTATTCCACTTTGTAGCTCTTTTAGAGCATTTTTCATTGCTTCCCACTCAGCATTGAGTGGCGAGGGAACTGGAACCTCTGCTTGCGATGGAGGCTGTGGAACTAGATATGGCGTTTGCTGTGGATAAATAGATTGGAACTGATTTTGGGGCAATGGTTGTTGGGGATATTGCTGGTGTGGCATAGGGGGATATTGATATGGGACTGCTTGATGTTGTTGGGCTACTTGCTGTTGTTGAACTGGCGGTTGTTGTGGGACTGCTTGCTGATAGTGGTCATTTGGAACTTGTTGTTGTAACTGATAGGTGGGAACTTGTTGTTGCTGGGGGATGATAGGGATTTGTTGCTGAGGCTGATAGCAAGGGACTTGCTATTGTTGAGGAATGATGGTTGTTTGCTGAAAGGGGGCATGTGGCTGCTGTGGGGGAGGATGTTGGAATGATGCTGCTTGTGGGTATGATGGTGGTAGTTGCTGAGGTTGGCTTTGGGTTTGACCAATATAAGCTGGGTGCATGCCTGCGTTACTTAAAGGTGGAACAGATGTGGGAAAGCTAGAAGCAAAGGGTGATGGGGTAAGATAGCTGGGGAAAGTTGGCTGTTGAGGTGGTGGAACTTGCTGGAAGGTATTTGGGATTTGGGATGAATAGTTTGAAGCCGGTGGTGTTTGGGGTAGTTGCTGCTGTGCTGCTTGGGTGAAGGCGGTTTGTTGACTTGCAACCATAGATGTAGGGGATTGAGATGGGATCCCCCATGCCTTCATTTCTTCTTGCGTAAGGCCCCATTGAGAGCTTGTGTTAGGGTGCACTGTAGTGGATGATGGAATGGTAGGAGCAACAGGAGCTTGGGACACGAATGATGGTTGAGAGAGAGGAGCTTGTTGAGGTTGTGGTTGAGCGGATGCTTGTGAGGAGGAAAATGAAGGAAACACCCAAGAGAAAGATGAGGTTGGAATGGGGAGCGATTGCGCTAACCCCAAAAAAGAAGGTACAGGTGCTTGGGGGGTGAAGGGTGACGGTGCTCCTTTGATGGTGAAAGGCGTTGCTTGACTTGCGGATGGTGGCGAAGCTTTTGGTGTAAAAGCTTGTGTGAGAGGTGGAAGCTGACTTTGGGTTAAGTGTTGGATTTGGGCTTGGGCAGCCATAGTAGATGATGAAGCAAAAGGGGTATGAGATGGAGCGGATGGTGCTGCAGCTTGTGTTGTGGGACTGGCGAGGCTTCCTTGCAAGAAAAGGGGAAAGGTGGAAAGCTCTTGGGGTGTTTGCATGATAGGATCGGGGAATGATTGGACAAACGGAGAATACGCTTGTGCTGGAACTTGGATAGTATTGATGGGGATGCGTGGATAGAGAGATGGTGGGATGGAGGTACTTTCTGGTAGATAGTAGGCAAACATACTTTGCTGATATTGCGGTTCAAGGGCATTGGTCGCTGGTGGGCTTTCTGGAGGATTTGCAAATGCTTGGATTGCCAACGGGGATGAAGGGATGTTTGGATCTTCACATGGGTTACTGGCTTGGATCTGGGGATTGTAGGTCATCATGGCATTGGTGAAAAGGTTGGGATCGGATGAGGTTGTTGGTGGATAAGGATTCATGCTTCTTCTTTTCTGAGATCTGGTCTCAACAGGCATGGAGATGCAAGTGCTAAATGGATGCAAGATGTTTGGCTAAAAGATGTTGATGGATGAAAAGTTGATGAACTTCTAAAGATGATGACTTCTAAGATGCAAATGCAAAGATAGGGATCAAGAAGGTGATGATGGAAGCTGGATGGAACGGATATGGATCAAGACGGTGGAGGAAAGATAGGTTGCTGGTGGAAAGCTGGTGAAAGATTACTGAGTGGTCAACAAATGAGCTGCTATTTTTCCCAAATGGAGGATCAGAGATATGATGGGGTCAACCTAAGATAGACTGATGATCTTCGGTCAAATGGTTTTTTATCAATACACTCCAATCTCTTGCTCGAGATGATGGCTATGCAAGGATAAGGTTTGATTTCTTTATGACAACACGTTGTGCCAAAAAAGAAGATGATGGTCTCTGATCTTGGATAAGGGATAGGAACAACTCAAAAGGTAGAGCACTAAGTGTTGGTGGGTCTCTAGGTTTGGAGCAAAAGATGATGGATCTGCTGGAAAGATATGGAAAGCTGATGGGGGGATGCTGGTGGAAAAGGTATTGAAGGTTGAAGGGACAATGCTTTATCTAAAGGGATAATGCAAATGACAAGGATTGATTCTAGAATGCTGGTAGGAAGACGAATGCAAATGCAACTTTATGATGTTTTGAAATGCAACTAAGGTTTTGATGCTGATGCAAAGGATGAAACTAGGATGAAACCAAGATGCAAAGCTGTTTGAGACAAGATTTCAAGATCTAAAGATGGAACAAGACATGAACAAGGATTGGCTAATTTTCTGGCTCAAGGTTGATGAAACGATGGTTAACTCGAAAACAGAAGGTGAACTGTTTGATGCGGGCGTTATGGGCAATGTTCTCAAGTCTGGTTTGGGACTTCTCTTCTGCTTGGTTTGCTTGGATAATGGCTTGATAGCTCTTGGTGTTCTTCTTGATAACTTTTCGCTCTTGATAGGCTTGGGATTTGGGCAACTTTGCTTTAGGATGTTTGTTCTTGCTGGGCATCTCTTGGAAAAGAGGTTTCTGATTTTGAGGCAAAGGTTTTCAATGGAAAAGGTTTAAAGTCAAAGCAATCTCCGCAAGGGACAAAGCAACCCTGCGGGATACAAACAAAGGCAACTGACTCTGACAAAGCTTTGAAAGTATATGTTTCAACAAGTGTTTTCACAGAGTCTTTGACTGTCAAGCACTTCAAACAGATCTACCTAAGGAAGGTGAGTATCAAAATCGCTTGCCCACAGCTTGGTATCCCCCAGAAGGGAATACAAATGGTGAGTAATCTTGAGGCGACCCGGTAAACCCCTTGGAATCGGTCCTTGCACAAGGATTTTGATACTTTCAGATGTAGATAGGGTAGCCTCTATTTTATCAGGTTGCTAATGATTCCGTGGTGTCTCCATACCTGGTTATGCTGATCATCCGTGACTCACTTAAGAGCCTTGCCAATTATGCTGGGGGAGAGGAATGTTTACCATCCCCAGTCACGTGTTTGGCACGAACGCTCGGCGATTAGGAGATGTAAGTGATTATTTTGGTATTCACTTATTTGTATACCGGTCGGGGGGGATACCGGTGTGTGTGTGGTGATTTACACCTTCATGAAATAACAAGATTTAAAGAGAATTTACACTATTCAAAGCAAACTAATCTAAATAATGCACAATTAATCTAAATATCTCATGGTTCTCTAAAATAAAGTGGTAAATGAGGCTCTCAGCTATGATCCTCACTAGTGACACTCTAAAGATGAGAATTAAGCTATATGATATGCAAATTTAGATCTATTCTATCAAATTCTAGCTCTATTTGATGAAAAATCTACTATGATCAATGCAATTTAAGCTAATTAGCAATGACAAATGATAAGTGAGTGATATGGATGCAAATTGACAGAGCTTTGCTGCAATTCAAAGATATGGAATGGATGAATAATGCCTCAAAATGCCTTCTATTTATAAGATTTTCCCAAGGGTAGGGGGTAGAGTGAGATAACCATGGTTAGGCTTGGGTAAGGTCAATTGGCTTTGCTTTGTCCCTAAATGGGGGGACAAACATTTAAATGGTTTCAAAAGGCTGGACCATTTCAACAAAAGTGAGTGATTTGTGTCCATTTTGTCTCCTTTTTCCTTTGTTGAGAGAATTTCATATTTATTAATTAATTAAAGTAATTAAATTTAGCCATGAAGGGTAAGAGGTTCATTTTGATTTTTGCTTTCAACAACTATGTCATCAATTGAATTTAATTAATTTCTTAGTGTTTTTCTCCTTTTCAAGCTTTATTTAATCATTTAATTGAATTTTCCTTTGATTTGAATTGCCTTTGTTCCATTTATTGATTTTTAGTGCTATTTTATGATTTGATTGCACCTTTTGATTGATTTAAGCCTTTACCAATTTTCCATGTCTACAAATGCCCCTCTTTGAGTCGATGTGCGAAGAACACCGATTCAAAGATTTCCTTAGTATGATGATCTAATTCAGGTCCTAGTTCTGATATGCCTCTGATCATTCTGATTGATGTACTTCTTGATGACGATGATGTGCCTCTGATGATGGTGCTGATCTGATTCTGATGCCTCTGATATGATATGGGTCCTGATATGATGATAGGTCCTAGGTTAACTGATAAAGGTCCTGGGTTGATTGATTGCTGATATGTTGATAGGTTTGATACGATGACAGATTTGATATGATGATATGATATGATTTGATACTGATATCTTGATATGATACTGGTATGATATGATATGATATGCCCTACTGATAAATGTTTTTGATGTGATGCCCATTTGATACTCTGATGCCCCCTCAGAAATAAAACATATTGAGTCCTTGATTTGAACGAGTTTGAGTAGTTGGAATATGTTTTGATTTCTGATACCGTTTGAAAGAAATAATCAAATTTGATTTATGCCCTGATTAATGAAAATGTCCTATGATAGGTTCAAAGTGCATTGTTTTAAGTATTTATGAGGACCAATTTTACCTTAAATAGGGTAAAACCCCTCATTTTACTATTCATTTGCACCGTTCCTTCTTGAGATTTGAGCTCTGATTTTAGCCTTCTGGAGACGATGGTGGTCCCACATCGCGAGCATCGGTTTGAGAGAGCGCGCCGGTTCAGTCGGAGAGCGACCGATGGTCCTCCGGTATGTCATTCAAATTTTCCTCATGTCTGTAAAGTCGCATTTATGACCTTATTTAATGCTTTTAAAAATTTTAATTCTGCGTTTTCACCAATAGAACTTTTCACCAATAGAAATTTTGATTCTAAGGGTGCCACAGTTGGGTTTTCACCAATAGAACTTTTCATTTTTTTATTTTTTTATTTTTTCTTTTTTTTGACTAAGAGATTGGACCCTTGCTGTTGTCATCATGTCCGTATTGAGTTCGTTGGTGAAAGAGGGTTCAACCGCATTGAGGTATTGGTTTGTGGCTTGGTCATTTGGGAAGTAAAGTAAGTCATGTGGTTCAGTTTGATCCCAATCAATGAGGTCTGGATGTATCAAAATTAAGGAATTATTGGGTAAGGTATCATCAATAGGATTTATGGACATGACTTCGTTTGAGGGTTCATACATTGTATCATTTAGGTCTATGATGTGTGCTTCCTCAAGATGATCCATGGAAGCAGGGTCAAAGTCCCCTTCGCTTGAATCCTCGTCGACCTCTACGGGAAACAATGTGGGAAAAGCCACAAGCGGGTTAAAACTAACGTTTGAATTTCCCTCCTCTGAAGGTGTCCAAAATGTTTCTATCCATGCTCCACTACTAGATGCTTGTTCTATATTAGGCCCTTGAATAAAAGATTCTTTATTAATTGGAGCATCTTGTTTTGAGATTTTTGCATAAGTATGTATAGCAATGACTTCTTTATCTTGACACGACTCATCTGATAAAGTATCCCATTCATAATCCCTAGAATCATCACTATCTCCTTCGGATTCTAATGCATTTATTTGAGGATGAAAATCATGCATTGGACTTGAACTTTCTCCCTTATGTTGAAAACCTACTCCGGCTTTTTCATGACTTGCCCTCCAAACAGGTTCAATAGGTTCTAATAATCCTCTATTTCTTTGGCCTAGGGGTCCTCTTCCTTTGTATCCCATCTTTTGCATAATATCAAATCCTTTCCCATATTGTTCTGTTTGTATATTAACATGCTGAATTCTTTCCATGGGAGTGTCTAGGGTACCATCCTCATCATGATAAAGCCATTGAAGGACATCATCCTCTTCCTTATCCCATGTTGCTTTGTTATCTTCCCTCACAAAATAAGAATTATACTTATGTGGAAGATGTTCTTTTGAGGGTTTTCCATGTGATTTAGGAGACATGGGCATGCCAAATAGAGAAACTGAATATTCTCCTACCCCTTTTGAACTAATCTTGCATTGTTTGTCAAATTTGTTCATCATCTCACTCATGTATTGGTAATGATCTGCTTTAGCTTGTTCTTTTTCCTCTTTAGTAGGTTTGTAAATCACTGTTTCCAATTTAGGTGCCACATATGGACTTTCCATCACATTTGGACCCTCGTAGCTCACTTTTTCCTTGCCCTTAGTTGATGTAGTTGAGCTAGCTTGAAGAGGATTTTGTGCATCTTCATTGGTGATTCTTGGAACAACTCCTTCACGATTATGTGGAATGTATAATTCATGCAAGGGTTTGAGTGCATTACAATATTGAAATGGATTTGAGTCTCCTCCAATTGTGATTTCTTCACCCATGTATGGGAACTTGATGCATTGGTGGTATGTGGAGGGGACAGCTTGCATCTCATGAATCCAAGGTCTTCCCAATAAAATGTTATAGGTTAATTTCATGTCTAACACTTGACATTTGGTTTCCTTCTTAACTGGTCCCACTTGGATGGGCAACACAATCATGCCTTTAGAAGCTCTTTCAGCCTCATCGTAAGCTTTTATGGTGATTTTCTTTGTAGGATCAATGCAAGACTCGGAGAAACCTAGGGATTTTACAAGACTCAATGTGCATATGTTAAGGCCAGCCCCTCCATCAATAAGGGCTCTTTTGACTCTATGCCTTTCGATCAAAACCTCTATATGTAATGGCAAATTTTGAGGATGAGTTATAGACATGTCATCTTGATCTGAAAATGAAAGACAATGAGGAGCCACAAGATGTCCTACCATATTTTGAAACTTTTCTTCCCCTAAGGTAGTAGAAACATGTGTTTCTTCCAAAGCTTTTTCCAAAATCCCTTTATGATTTGGTGACAACTTCAATAACTCTAAGATTGAGATTTGTGCTGGAGTACGTTGCAATTGGTCTACCAAACTATAAGGTCTTGCTATTGTAGGAGATTGTTTGACCACAATGTTGGATGATGAGATATTGGTGTTTTGAGGGACTATCCCTTGTAAAGTCATTCTAGAATTCTGCCCTCTTGTAATGACATTTGTTGCTTCCTTTTGAGGCTGTTCATTAATGATGATAGCATTAACAATATGATCATATGATGGCGCAAAGTTGAGATTATTGGCACTTTGTTTCTTGCCATTTGATGACTCACCTTTATCATGTTTGTAAAAAGGTTGTTTGAAGGCCGTATGATCTTCAT
This sequence comes from Chamaecyparis obtusa, assembly GCA_027943335.1. Taxonomy (NCBI): domain Eukaryota; kingdom Viridiplantae; phylum Streptophyta; class Pinopsida; order Cupressales; family Cupressaceae; genus Chamaecyparis; species Chamaecyparis obtusa. The sequence goes on along the minus strand of BSBK01007013.1, from coordinate 3,037,620 downwards.
TATTTTGGGGTCCATCAACAGTGATTATGTTATTATCTATCAAGTCTTGCACCACATTCTTTAATTGTAAACATTCATTTGTAGGGTGCCCCCGAATCCTATGATATTCACAATGATGCTTAGCATCCCACCAACCCGGCTTGTGGTCTGGTTCATAAGGTTTAATGGCGGGTAATGTAATAACATTGTTAGCTATGAGAGTCTTTAATGCAGTTTCAAGTGATTCTCCCAAGGGTGTAAAGTGTCTTGCAGGAGTGGGTTTCAAATACTTATCATACTTGCTGTTTTGATCCTTGTTTCCTTGATTATTCTTATTGACATTGTTGTTGTTGTTGGAAGGGGCATTATATGTTTGATTAGCATTATTCACTTGATTTGGTGTCTTTGTAAGGGCAAATGGAATCACCTTCAAGTTGCTGGATTCCACTACACCATCATTAACAATACTTTTGTTGTTATTCCTTGCAGCATAACGGCTATTGTTGTTGTACCAACTTTTATTTGGATTGTTGTTATTGTTGATATTGTTGTTGTTGGAGTTAGAGTTATTCTTATTTTCCTTGTGCAATTTCAACTCTCCACTCTTAATCAACACTTCTTCCGTTGTAATTCCGTTATCAATTAGATCTTGAAAGGTTTTGGGACATTGCATCCTTAGTCTATAATTCAGCTCGCTTCTCAAACCGTTAATAAAGATATCCATTTTTTCTTTTTCCGGTACACTTCTTGGATATCTAGCAAATGCAGTCCTCCATCTTTGCAAGAATGTGAGAAAGGCTTCTCCATCTTGTTGCTTCGTGTTACATAACGTTATCATGGTGACCTCATGTTTGATGTTATAAGAGTAATGAGTCACGAATTTAGATGCTAACTCTTCAAAGGATTTTATGCCGGATGGTAGTTTTGAAAACCAATCCATGGCTGTTCCTCCCAAGCTTCTTGGAAATAGTCTCATTAAATAGGTTGATTCATGCATGAATTCAAGACTTAATGCACAAAACCCCCGAAGATGGTCATGTGGGTCGGATGTTCCTTCATATCTCTCATATTTAGGAAATGTTACATTAATGGGAAAAGGCACCATGACCAAACTCTTATCAAATGGAAAAGGGCATAATGTTTCAATAGAGAAAGGCTTAGGAGCCCCATTTTGTTTCAAATTGTCAATTTCCATTTGTAATGCTTTGAATTGTTTCCTCATTGCTTCCATAGGGTCTTCTATTTCCTTGGGCTTTAATTGTTCTATGTCAAAATCTTTAGGTAGCTTTACCCCCGTTTGTATTAAGTCCATGAAGTGTTTTTCTTTATCCATAAGCATGGTATTTTTCATTAGTTCTATGAAATAAAGACATTGTCTTGCCTCTAATGCTCTTTCAATCGTGGCTTCTTCTGCAGTTGGGGGTAAGTTTGTATTATGAGGAGGCAATAAGTTGTTTCCTTGTGAATTTGCCTCTTGAGAATTAGGGTCTCTTCCTCCATTATTAGAATTTCCTTGATTGTTGTTAAGATCCATACCTCCATTCATGTTGTTCCCTTGGTTGTTATTGGGATCTATGCCCCCATTCATGTTGTTCCCTTAGTTAGTGGGATCGATATTTCCTAGGGTACCACTAAACATGTTGTTAATGTCCTTTGCCTTAGTGGGATTTTCAGTCACTTGTGAAGTAATGAAAGTGTTCTTTGGAAATGGGAGCTCTTCTCCGTTGTAGGTCCCATCTGTTTGTAATGCTCTCCTTATAGAAAATGACCTTGTAATAACAGGCATGAACAAACTTTAAGGGTATGTTGACTTTCTTCTCTTGATAAGCTGTTTTTGGAATAAGGTAAAAGTTTTTGATCAATTTTAAATGGTTTAAAATTTTAATGGTGTTTTGATCAATAACTTTGGAATATCTTGTTTGAAAATAAAAACAATCTCAACACACACATCAATTGGGTACCATATCCCTAGAATGCTCTAATGTGTATATTTTTGAACGTTTTCACAGGTTTAACACAAGAATAGCTTCCACACAATCTACCTAGCACATAATTGGTTCGTAAACATGGCTCTAATAGGTAGTTTTGCTATTTTACCGTTATGTAGTAAGTTTTCCGTTCAAAAGAGATCTTAGCTTTTCATCCCCCAACTATGTTAAGGGGCTTCCCACACGCACAAAAGCACGATTTTGCGCAATCCGTTAGGACTACTAGAGGAAGTTCGAAAGAGCTAAAATCCTTTTGTCGTGTACCCCATTAAGGATACCCGCGTTTCGTTTTATAGTGGGTCGGATTCTCGCGGCAAAAGCAAGTGTATCCCACTTTGGGCTGTCCCTCTCACCGGCCCTTTTAAGGCAATCTCGGGAGGCGAGCCCACTAAGTTTTAAACATGTTCATTTGAAAGCATGAAAAGTGGATTTGGTAGAGCAAGTTTGGGAATTTGATTCACTCAAAGAGTGAAGAGCATATCCCTATTGCTTTTCCCTTATCCCAAACACTCACAATCAATTTGGTTCTTTTTCAACCCCGTGACAAAGGGGTTCTTAGAATTGAAATGTTTGTTCTTTCCTCTTAATGATTAAACTATGTTTTGAACTTTGAAAATGCCACAATTTAAGGGAAGTACAAGCTTGATGAGAAAAATACCTCAAACGATGCTAGCAAAGGCTAGGCGCATTTTTAAGTAGTAGATTTTTGTTTTCTCTCCAAATCCTTCTCTTACCTTGGCAAAATGTTCCCTCCACCAACAAGTTAGTCAGCACAATACAAACAAAGTGAGGGAAAACCAAAATCAAAGCTAAAAATGATATAATTGATTATGCTTTTGATTCTTTTTTTTTTTTTACCAAGATACTTGCAAAATTCTTACAAATTTAAGGACTAAATTCCCAATTCAATGAAACATATTTTCGTTTGTAAGCATCTACAACAGCAATATATTTGGCATGCAATTCTACTTCTTTCTCTAAATTATTATTGAGAACAAAGGTAGAATGTACCCGGTTTTCTTTCCTTATCCTCTTAGAGATCAATTTCTCCTCTAAGTTGTATCTTCTCTCTGGTTTTTGCACTTTCTTATGACAGACCATGCTCCTGATACAAAAAAAAATGACAGTAAAGTTAGCATACAGTCCTTATTTTGACAAAATAGTGAAAATACTGCCAGGCGACATTGTCCAGACTACAGGCGAGATTAAATTTAATAAAGGCGTGACTACTTTAACCGCGAGCGTCACCAAAAGGGGCTCAAGCGAGATTAAAATAGACAAGCGCGATATCAAATTTAACAAACGCGTGAAATCTTTCTTACAGGCGACAACCGCAATTATACTAACAGAAAATAGATGCTATACCAGGCGACATTTCTTTTACCAAAGGCGATATCTAATTTAACAAAGACGTAATCAATTTAACCGCGAGCGTCACCAAAAGGGGCTCAAGCGAGATTAAAATGATTACGTGCGATATCAAATTAAATGAACGCGCAAATTGTTTATCCAAAAGCGACAAATTAATTCAGCTAAGCGACATCTAATTAAATGAAAGCGACATTTCAAATAATACGAGCGACAAAGAAAAAGCAAAGTGCAGTAAACTCCCTTTACACCAGGCGTGAGCTAATTCGTCGACCGCGGCTTTTAATTCGTTGTAGGCGACATTGAAATAGCCAAAGGCATCATATCTTTGTGCAGAAGGCGATAATCTGATGTCCGCAGGCGTGATTTCTTTAACCAGGGGCGTGACTCTGCTGGTAAGAAGCGTGAGTGTTCAGACTCCAGGCGACATCTAAATTTCTGCGAGCGACATCTCTTTACCGTAGGCGTGATTTCTTTACTGATAGGCGTGATTTCTTTCCTGTAACCTGCAAACAGTGAGCAAAATCATGCAATTCTAGCCTAAATTTGCAAATAACGTGGAAATTTTGATAAATTTGAGGCCTAGAGCCCCACGGTGGGCGCCATTTGGTGTGTGTGGTGATTTACACCTTCATGAAATAACAAGATTTAAAGAGAATTTACACTATTCAAAGCAAACTAATCTAAATAATGCACAATTAATCTAAATATCTCATGGTTCTCTAAAATAAAGTGGTAAATGAGGCTCTCAGCTATGATCCTCACTAGTGACACTCTAAAGATGAGAATTAAGCTATATGATATGCAAATTTAGATCTATTCTATCAAATTCTAGCTCTATTTGATGAAAAATCTACTATGATCAATGCAATTTAAGCTAATTAGCAATGACAAATGATAAGTGAGTGATATGGATGCAAATTGACAGAGCTTTGCTGCAATTCAAAGATATGGAATGGATGAATAATGCCTCAAAATGCCTTCTATTTATAAGATTTTCCCAAGGGTAGGGGGTAGAGTGAGATAACCATGGTTAGGCTTGGGTAAGGTCAATTGGCTTTGCTTTGTCCCTAAATGGGGGGACAAACATTTAAATGGTTTCAAAAGGCTGGACCATTTCAACAAAAGTGAGTGATTTGTGTCCATTTTGTCTCTTTTTTCCTTTGTTGAGAGAATTTTATATTTATTAATTAATTAAAGTAATTAAATTTAGCCATGAAGGGTAAGAGGTTCATTTTGATTTTTGCTTTCAACAACTATGTCATCAATTGAATTTAATCAATTTCTTAGTGTTTTTCTCCTTTTCGAGCTTTATTTAATCATTTAATTGAATTTTCCTTTGATTTGAATTGCCTTTGTTCCATTTATTGATTTTTAGTGCTATTTTATGATTTGATTGCACCTTTTGATTGATTTAAGCCTTTACCAATTTTCCATGTCTACAACCGGTTTGAGGTCGTTCTCCGAGGAGGAAGCGCTTCTCCTTGGACAGGCCTCGCTAAAAGTAGAAGTAGTGAACTTGTCCAAGTTCAAATGTTCCACGTTGCTTACTCTAACAAGGATTATGCAAGAATTAAAAAAAACTCCTACATGCACATCAAGCAGATTTTGTTCATTTTCCCAAATTTGATTAGGTTTGTTTGAACTTTGAAATGAAGACACTTGTGTTTAGCTTTTGATTTGTTCTTTTCCTCAAAATGTAAATGCTTTGAACGGTTGCAAGTTCTTTCCTTTTGTGCATTCAAGATTTGATTAGCGAGTTGATTTAAGAACTTTGAAAAAGGTTTGTTTTGTCCCTTAGATCACTCAAGATTGAATTTGTTTGCTTGCTTTGAAAACTGAAACAGATGAGGGAATAGAGTTGTTTGTTCCTTTTAGTGCATTCAAGATTGAGTTTGATTTTCAAATTGACAATGACACTTAGGACCTAAGTTCTTCCTTTTAGCTTCATTCAAGATTTTGTTTTGACTCGTTTGAATGCAGATTTGATGTTCTTTTTATGCCCAAAAAGATATGATCATTCCTACTTTGCATGAATGCATTGTTAAAAATTCTTGATGTTGCAAGGATGCAAATGCCTTGATTAATTTTTTTTGTTTTGTTTGTTAGAACAAATTTTGCAAATTTTAGTCCTTAATGCATTCAAGAATGATTTGGGGGTTCATTTTAAGCACTAAAATAAGGTGTGTATGATTTTGCTTCCTTATGGATTTTATTATTATTTTTGAAAAAAAATGGCCATGACCTCCTTGCTAGAAGAAGAAGAAGAAGGAGATGGAATAGAAGAAGAATATAGACAAGAAGAGGAAGAAGAATATAGACAAGAAGAAGAAGAAGGGATCGAAGTGCTCCGTCCACCTATAAGCTTGAAAAATTTGAAAATGGTCTAAAACCCATCAGAATGTTTGCAAAGAACCCGTGAAGTGGCTCCCACCGGGCGTGCCAGAATGTAGACTATGATTTTGAACCTGTTACCTGTCTTGAAAGGCTGAAACATTCAAACATTAGACTAATCTAACATATTCATGAACTAAAAAAACAGCATAAGACATGAAAACCAAACCAAAGCCACCTCAAGATTATTGCTAAAAAAACAAGTGCTATAGAGCAAATGTTTGATTTGCTTCAATTAGAGGGATGTGGGTGTGCTCTCTAAGCACTTGGAGCATATTCTAATGCATACTAAGATTTGATTTTAGACCAAATATAGGTGTGATATGATGCTATATGCTATGCAAAATAATAAAAGAAACTATGTTAATCCATTATTACTAAGCTATGATGTTCTTTAAGAAAGCTTGAAGATGATAAAAAGAAACTAACAATTAGTATTGCTTATGCTAAGTCTAGAGCTAAATGGACATGATAACAATGCATAAAATGAAAGGTGAATGGGTATTTTGCTCTTGGAAATGAGGACTATTTATAGACTTTTGGGAGGATGAATGAGTGGCTAGGATCAAAATCCTTAAGAGAGGCCAAGATTCATTCAAAGGGGAGCACATGGATTGTGCTAGTTCAAGGCCACCTCCTTGTGACAAGTGTCACAAGGGCATTGGGTTGAAAGATGGGAGGAATGTGCACAATTTGGGAAATGTGCCTAAGGTCAAAGGGTGTAAGAAAGGGGTGAGGGGCTTCTTAAATGCATCATAAATGCATGTAAGAGGGATAAGGAGGCTTTAAATGCACTTAATGCATGTAAGAGAAGCCTCTAGAAGTTTGTTGACTTTGGGTCAAGCTTAGGAGTTGGCTAACCTTGTTTAGGGAATGTGACAAGGTTAGGGGGAGGATTAGGATTAGGATTAGGGGATTTTAGGATTAGGATGGGTGAAGAGGTTGGGTTGAGAAGATTCTAGAAGAGTCTAGAATTCTCCTTGGTTTTATGGAATAAAAGTTATTCATTCCAAAAGCTTAAGTTTTGGGAATATTTATTGAAATATTTTCAATAAATATGAAAATTAAATATTTAATCTTAATTAAATATTTTGAGTTGAGATTAGGGTTAGAAAAGGTGGGATTAGCCTTTTAATCGAAATTAAGAAGGGATTAGAAGATTTTGGAAGAGGTTAGTGGTTTTAGGAAAAAAGGCTAACTTTTGGTCAAAAAATAAATTAATTATTTTTTGGGGGATTTTTGGTCAATTTATTAATTAAAATAATTAATAAATAGGGGATTAATGTTTAAATAAGATTTAAACATTTTTGGGAGGGATTTCTTAATTAAATATTTTTAATTAAGATAAAGGGATTTAATGACATAAAAATAAATTAATTAATTAAATAAATAATTAATTAATAAATGATGATGTCATCAGGAATTTTTCAGAAAATAAAAATAATTTATTTTCTAAAAGATTTTTAGGTGTCTACACTTTCATAGAACACATTTTAATTGATGCTCTTAATGGGAAATGAATGAACATAGATTTTCTTTCATTCAAGTTTGTGTAAGTGAATGCTTGTGTTTAAATCTTAAGTAATTCTTGGTTCCAATATTAAATATCTCATTGAGTGATTAAGGGCATGGATTCATTCCTTGTTTACATAGGGAGTTAAATGCACCACTTTGTGGACTCACTCTATGTTTGCTTGAAAAGTTAAATATTCCATTGGTTCAACCCTTTTTCATTTGTGAGTAGTATTGATAAGCAACTTTAGATTACTTGTGATTGATCTAGATTGCTATCTTGGGTTATTGGACTCGCTAATCCGCCGGCCCCTCATTTCCGCCCTGTGGTTGCAATCCCAGCGCCACATTAAAGGGGAGGGGTCTATAGGAAAGAAGCGTTAATTGTTCCACTTGGCAACCCTTTTGTGCTTTTTGGAACTCACTTGTTTTCTAGGGTGTGGACTCACTTTGAGTTTGTGTGAGGAGTTAAATGCACCACTTTGTGGACTCACCTCACATTTACTTGAAGGGTTAAATGCACCACCTTTAGTGCTTCTCAATACTTTTGATAGAGAATTACTTACTTTTTCATTTTTAGAAGGCCTGCTTGGGGATTTCATCACCTCAAGGGATGACCTTAACTCCCATGTTCCGGCGGAGTATAAATATCGGGAGGTGAATCCAAAGACACCTCTCTTGGGAATGAGTTAGATTTCACTCTTGGCTAAGCCTCAAAGAACTTTATACCTTTGAGAAGTGAAGGAGGAGATTTGGGTTACCGTCTCCCCCCGGCTGTGTGATTTCTAATTCTTCTCATCTACGGATTTGTGCCTCATGTACTTTGCGTATATCGAGGACTCCCTTTAGAAAAGCCATGTATATCTTTGTAGACAACTTGCTAGGATGTTGTTGTGTTTTAAGTGTCTGCTAAAACATTCTCAAGAACATACACAAGTAGAGTCCTTAGGGAGTAGAAATACTAAGTCACTATTCATGTTCATGCGCAAGGTTGCTTTGTCCCTTGCCCATTGCTTGAAGACTGTTTTCTTGAACTCCTTGATTGCTGTCTTATGTGCTTGATCAATGACATAAATCTAATCTGCCTTTTGTCCATGATTTGTTTTTCTATTTTCCTGTCGTTCACCGTCAGAAACTAGTTGTCTTGAGTTAGGAATCGATCGATCTTTGCTTTGACTCGTATTGTCTCTCATTAGTCTACCTTATCTCATTGTGCTCTTGTACCTTGCATTGCGATTGTCTTATCTCAGCTGTTCTAGCCATCTCTTTTTGACAATTCGTACCAGGTTCATCTTGCATCTTGGCTGTTCTAGCCATTATCTCCTTTCATTATCTTTGAGACAGAGTCTAGCTTTATCTTGAATCTTTGCTCGTTACATCTTTGTCTATGACTGTCACAACTCGAAGTGGCAAGACTTATCCCATTCAAAATGCTGATCAAGATCAAAGTAAACCTTGTAATCAAGACATAGGTCATCCTGAATTTTTTATGAAATCTGAACTTCGTGAGGAATTCTCACATTCTTCGTCATTCCAAGAGTATTACAATCCATTGTTTCAGATACAGTCTGACTTACTATTTCAAGAATATTATAACCCATTGTTTGAAGACCAGCAAGACTCTAAAGGGTCACTTTCTAAAATTAAACCTATTGATCCTTTTGAACCTATCAACTCTTTCACAATCTCTCAGAATACTACCAACAAGATGGGAGATCCAAAACCTTCAAAGTTGGTTTTCAATCTCAGCTCTAACATGCCAAAACCTTCAAAGTTGGTTTTCAATCTCAGCTCTAACATGCCAAAACCTTCAAAGTTGGTTTTCAATCTCAGCTCTAACATGCCAAAACCCTCAAAGTCTGTCTTTAATCTTAGCTCTAGCATGCAAACAGTCAATGCCACTGAGAAGGCTACAACAGAAGCTCAACCGCCTTCCAGATTTGCTAGAAACAAACCTTGGATCCCTCACTGTGACATGATCATTTCTCCAGGGAGCAAGGATACTCCTAAACCCAAAACTCCCTTTGTCTTGCGAGGCCCTGCACCTCCCTCTTATAACTACACAAAATCTCCAGCTTGTGCGAATGCTATCCCTCGATCTCATGCAAAGATTGTTCTCAAAGGTCCCGAACCTTTGACATCCAGACCAAAACTATCTATGGATAAAGCCCTCACTAAGGAAAATGTCCCCAAAGATCTCAATCTCAACCAGTTTCAATCTATGGTGGGTCATTTGACCTCACCTCATTATTTATCCTTCTCTGAGGAAGACGATCACTTGCTAAGCCACCCGCATAATGCTCTCCTGCACACTGAATTTATGGAAGGCACCAAGAGTATCCCCCGCATCCTCATTAAAAATAGTGCTAGCCTAAATACTTGGTCTGCTAAGATGCTTACCCAAACAATAGATAGCTTTGTTCCTGCCAATAGAGAGTCCATTGAGTTCTATGATGCTAAGCTCAAAGAAATAGAAAAGACCTTGAAGATCAAAGATATTGGCATGGGGGAATATCAGATTGAGTCCATCTTATCACTGAAAGCTCTCCCTCCATCTCCACATTCCTATGAGGAACCCTCTGAAGATAGATTTGGTATTGGCTATCAGAGCTATGAGCTTGACCAACCTAGCTACAACTTTCACTCATGCAAGGATTCAGATAATGAAGCAACACAGATTCAGCCTATGACACATGAAAGATCTTTGAATGTTCAAAATTCTGATTTAGACTACCAGAAAGAGTCTTATCTACCTTCTCAAGTGCTTCAGGAACATGATTTTGGTCCTCACCAGGAGGATTTTATACACTCTACTGAACAGATTTCTACTATTGCAGCTACTACTGAATATGTCACTGCCTCTAATGGCACACATACTGATTGGGAGCAACTGTTGGATGCTTCCCTTATCTTTGGTATGCCTCAAGGTATGCCTATTCTAGATTGTGCTACCACTTCTACTGTTGAACAAAATCCTACTACTGCTGACTCCAATGGCACACATACTGATTGGGAGCAACTGCTGGATGCTTCCCTTATCTTGGGTATGCCCTGGGGTATGCCTACTCTAGATTGTTCCACCACTTCTGCTATTGAACAGAATCCTACTATTGCCAACTCCAATGGCACACATACTGATTGGGAGCAACTGTTGGATGCTTCACTTATCTTGGGTATGGCTATTCCAGATTACTCTGCTGCTTCTACTACTGAACAAGATCCTGCTGTTGAAGAAACATTTCCTTTGATAGATGATAGTGATGAAGAAAGTCTACCTCTGACTATGTCTCTAGCTGAATCAGACTCCATATCAGATGCTACTACAGAAATACCAGTTGATGCTATGCACTTATATGCTAGTCTTAACAACTCAGAAAGAGGAGAAAGTTATGATCCTCCAGATCAAGCTATTGATGATGATCCTTTCCACCCTCCTGTGGAGATCATTCCTATGGCTCCTAGGCCATCTACTCCAAGCTATACTCCTACTACTCCAACAAATCATGGGTATCTAAGACCCCATTCTTTTACAGCTTCATGGAATATTGGAAGATCCAAAATTGAAATGGTTCCTATTCATGCACTCTTACCACCTGAAAGGGGACCTAACTCTTGGAATAGGTTATTTTGGTTAGGCTCACATAATATTCCTCCAAACTTATCTGACTCTTCTAAGATGACTCACAATCAACAACGCTCTATGGAAGATTACTTTCCTGATCTATCTAATGCATTCATGAATGATGAGGATGATATTGATATATTTTCACTTGAGCCCATCCCATCGATTTCTCTTCCCCCTTCATCTCCCAGAAAAGTGGTCCGTCCACTTCCATTTCCACCTCTCCACCTAAACCAGTCATATAAGCCTCTTTCATCCACCATTCCTGAGTCTTTTGGAAGTAACTTGGATGTGCAACATAAAAATAAAAATAATGAGAATCCACTTATATCTCAAGGTCACCATGTCCCATCTAATCGACATGTGACTATGAAGAAAGGAAAGAAACAAAGGTGTTCAAAAGACCGCAAAGGTCCTCAAAAAGAAGAAGACAATCAAAAGCTAGAAAATAAAATAAAAAATGGATCTCGAAATCCATTCTATAGGCATTGTCATAAAAAGCACCTCAAAGTAAAGAAGAAAAAATTCAAAAGCTATGTGGATTCCAAAGAAAGGAAAAATCAAAGTTGTCATTCGAGCTTCCAAAATTCTCATGCTTCCGTCCATTCCATCACCCTTTCCTCTCATACTTTACCCTCTTCACTGCATCTTGCCTTTTCCCAAAGTGCATATCAGTATCTCCTTATTACTAATGACATGACTAAGAAAAATCTAGAATGTACTCTTCCTAAGCGTTTAGAGCATGGGAAATATGACAAAGAGTTAAGGTGTGTCCATGAGGATATTTGTGGGTCTCACTTAAGTGATCTTTCCTTGACTATGGATCTCTTGACTGTTGGACACTACTGGTTGGCTCTCCTATTACTGCTACAACATCTGGTTTTGATTCTGCAACTTCTCAGCTGGCTACTGCTACAAATGACTGTGTTCTCAGAGATTCCTACTAAAGGAGAGCAACTCAAAGAGCCCATCAACACTCTTCATCTAAGAAGTTCTACAGTTGACATTCTCAGTATGCTCATGTACATACTTATTGATCCTGAAAAAATCCTAAAAATTGATATATTGCAAAAAATCCTAAAAATTACAAAATGTCCTGAAAAAATGATCATCTTAGTGAAAACCTGGCAAACAGGCGCTTTGATGTATCTATTATCCTGGTGAAAACCTGGTAAACAGGCGCCTTGATAATACAAAAAAAAAATAAAATTTGAAAAAATACAAAAAAAAATCAAAAATACAAAAATACAAAAAAAATCAAAAATACAAAAATACAAAAAAATGAGATATCAAAAAAATTCAAAAAAAGCAAAAGAAGAGAAAAGTACAAAAAAATTGAAAAAGAGAAAAATGTGCTATTGATGAAAACCTGGTAAACAGGTGTCATGGTAGCAAAAATAGAATCTCTGCCAAGATGGTGAAAACCTGGTAAACAGGCACCTCTTGTTTTCCTGAAGTAACATCTCATCTCAGCGTCTCATCTCAGCGTTGCTTGGCTCTTAGTTTCCTGCTTTAGTTTCCTTCCTTTCCTACTTTAGTTTGTTTTCCTGCTTTCCTGCTTTAGTTTGTTTCCTGCTTTGGTTTGCTAGCTCATGCCTTGCTTTCAGTGTCTTCAAGATTTTGCTCGACTCTTCATGGATTGGAATTGGTTCACACTTGGGGGCACCTACCTGGTCTAGGGGGCATTGTCCTATCACTTTTGGAAACTCTTTTGAGCATTGGTTGCCAGTGGTTCTCACTATGCCTGCCTGCAGATACCTAGCTTTCGTTCGATCTCTCTTCTTCGGAATTTCTCCCTTTTATCAATCACCAGTGATTCTCATTACGTCTGCCTACTATCATTATCTCATTGATACTTTGAACGTTATCTTTCCGAATTGACTTCAATCCGCTTGAACATGAACTTAAACTGAAACTAAAACTAAATGTGTGTTCCTTTGAGGCATGTTGAGCTTTGTTTTCTTTGAGTGTTTGTTTGTTTGCTTTCTTTGCTTTCTGCTTGTTGGTTTAGTTCCAATGATCCAAAGAATTCATTTAAGAGGGGTGTCCGTCTGTAAGAGCCTCTATCTCATATTGGATGGCCATGTGTACCTCGACTCCTTTTATATGGATGCTTTGGTGAGGTTGGTTCTTCTCCTTGTCTTTTGAGTGACTTCTTTCTGCTACTGATGAAATTAAACGCTTGTCCTGTTAAGTGAACGTAAGGGTCACTGTGAGCAATCTTTGGCAAAAGAAGGAACTCCTGCGTGCTTGGTGTGTTTGTTCGCAAGAGACATTCAGGTCATTCTAGCATTTATGCTCTAATGCTTATGTTAACTTGCTAGATTAAAAGGAATAGGTGTTCAGGTCATTCTGGCTTCTTGTGTCTTAATGCTTACACCTTATTCCGACAAATTTAAGACTCATGTCATATTCATATTCTCATGATAGCTATATTAGTAAGGATTGTATGACATCTTGCGATTGTTCGAACTTGAAAGGCTCTATGATGATAAATACGGTGAGTCCAACAGCCGAGTCCGGAGGATTGCATTTGTTCATCCTAGGCCTGCATTTAGACTTGCATCTTTCATTCTAGGCTTGCATTTGGAGTGCTTTCTTGTTGCTCTCTTGATTTCTTTCTTTTGAATCTGCTCATCAAAGGTTCTCATCTTTTGTCCCAGTCTCATCTTGGCTGCATCCATTTTCGGGATCGAAATCGAAATCTGACATCTCTAAGTGGTTCAAAATCGCGTTTTACATATTGGACTCCTTCTGGATTGGATGCTTGTGCAGTCAACCTTCTGGCGTCATTTTCTTGCCAGATCCTCATCTTTGCATCATGTTCTCAAATCTTTGCTTCTTTTCATCAAGTCAACTCAAGTCAAATTTAGTCAACCATGGTCAACTATTGCTCAAAATTGGTCAACAGGACCTCTATTTTGCTCCGTTTCACTTCTGTAGCTTCGCGAATCTAGTCTAATTGCTTTTGCTCTGCAATCTCTTGTTGTTTATCATCCTTCTGACATGTCATCTTTCCATTTTTCTCCCGAGGGGGCAGGATGATTACATCATTTGAATCTTGTCGAATCTATTCTTGAATCAGTCTGATTTGAATCATCAGTCCTCATTGCTAGGGGCATCTTCACGCCTCGCATCTTGTTATCTGGAAATCTATCTCTTAGGTATCTGAGCAATCTAACTCAGATCCTCGAGGATCATTCTTCGTTCTGGAGATGGTTCTTGAAATCTTTTGGGTATTGGGGCAATCTAACCCTAATTCCTGGGAGTCAAGCTTCGTTCTGGAGATGACTCTCAAAATCTCTTTTAGACCGTTATCTGGGCAATCTAACCTGGGTCTCGGAGGACTAAGCTTCGTATTGGGGCAATCTAACCCTGATTCGGAGATAGTCCTAAATCTACATCTTCATCAATTGGTATTGGGGCAATCTAACCCCGCTTCCGGTTCTCTTCTAAGATCGTTGTCTTCGCAATCTAACTTAGACTTCAAAAAATTTATGCTTTGATCTACTTTCATCTGTCACTTCAGACTATTCTTTGAATCAACGCACTGTTCGCACATCAATTCAAAGAGGGGCAAATGTAATACCCCAAAATTGGCACCTATTTAATTTCATCAATTTTGGTGCATTATCTCGATTTTACATCACCAAAGTCCTAGTTCCCTAGGCAATTTTCTCTCTCTTACCTGACTTAATTTGACTTGATGTCAATTGCAAAGACCATAAATTGCAATAATCAAATGCTAAATTAATTCCTAAAGTCTTTGACTTAATTGGCTAAATTACCCCTATGATACATTAATTTAATTGTAAAGTCCTATGCGCTTTAAATTAAATTAAATCAAACCACCCTCTTTAGCTAATTACCCATAAAAAGGAATTAATTAATTGCTTGTTATTTGAATGGACACCTTTTCTTGAATTAATAATTTGAGATATTCGAAAGGTCCTCATGTGGCATTTTCCATTCTTTTAATAAAGTAATTCATGCTTATTTGTCCCAAAAAGGGATATGAAGGGTCAGGAGTTTCGAATCAAGAAACTCTTCCTCCTCCTCTTGGCTCTTCTATTTATTTGACCTCTTTTTCTCATTCAGAGAGAGCAATTTTTGAGAGCATCCTTACTATAGAATTTTTTAGTCTCATATCTCATTATTTTCAAAGCTCTTTTATTGCATTATCTAGTTTAATTTCTCATATTAGTGTAATTGCATTTCACATTTAGATTAAATTTGCTTACTTGTTCTTAGTCTAATATCATCTTTATTTCAAAATCAAATAAAAATCTGCATTTCATATTTCTTTCAAAGTTTTCTAGATTAATTGCATTCATTCTTAGCTTAGATTCATTTTGCTCATATTTGCTTTCAAATCCTCCATTGTTGAATTGGTCTTCCGGCTGTTGGCTCTCGTTTTGAGAGTATTCAAACACCCCATTCACATAGGAGGCAACAGGTCACCTCACCATGGAATTTGGATTGAGTTCTTCATACTCTCTCCCAAATTCTATCAAGTGAATAATGACCATGTTGTGTTGTGCCTGATTTAGAGGTCACATTCAGTCACATACATCAGGATCCTCAATATCTTCATACTCAAAATATTCTTCAAATTCATTGATCCAGTCAATCAACTCCTCTGGGTTAAGATTTCCTAAAAATGTAAGAACCTCAATCTTAGGTCTTTTTTTGATCTTGGAAATGGCCTGAAAAAGTCTTTCTTCCTTCTGGTTCACAACTTTGACTTCTCCTTCTTGATCTTCTTCTTCAGCTTCATCCTCACTTTCATCTCTAACATTAAGATTCATTCCTCTACAAATCTCCTCTTGCAATGCTCACACTTGTCTCTGGAGTGCTCTAACCTCAGGTGTTACAACACCAGCTCTTCCACCATGTTCCCTTCATGGAGGCATTTTCATGATGCACGCTGAAACCCTAACTATGGTTCTGGTGCAAACTACCTCACAGTCAGTGATCTATTTACACACTCAAGAAAACCTGGCTCTGATACCACTTGATGAAGGGTGCTCCCCTTAATACCACAAACACATAATAGAAATAGAGAAACAACAACAATGCGCAAGAACAAAAAATTGGCTTCTTATTATCTCCACAAATGTGGAATTACAAACTTTCAGAATTACAATATGCAAAGCCACATGGGCATTCCTTTACAATATTCTAGAGGACAAAGCCTCAAATCAATACTCAGATCTACTACCCAAAATTGTCCCGAACCACCTAAGACAACACTACAGCCTTCCTTATATAGGCAATTTTCCACCGCCTGGGAAGGTTCCAAAATTTTAGCCAACAAGGCTGACCAAACCTAGAATTATTTTATTTTACAATTTATTACATCAAAGTTAGCTCAAAATAACTTTTGAAACCCAAATAGAAATTTTGAAGGAAAATCATTTGCCGCTATTTCAGGTGACCCAACTTCCGAAGACCATAAGTCATCACCAGTTGACCCGATTGACTATTATAACCCCATTCTAGAAAGGCCACGAAGCACTCTAGAACTTTGACTCATGCAAGCACTTGTCACTCAAATTTTCAACCTCATCTAGGGCCTCTAAAGCCTTCAAAACTAAGTTCAAAAATTCTGTACCCTGTTGCCAATACCAAAAATCTTCAATATCTACAAAGCTAGACTTGATTTGTCAATGAAACTTTACTGATAGGCTGATATGACCAAAATGAACCTCCAGGGAAGAAATCAAAATATTCTGAGATCAGATGACAAACTTACTAAAAATAGCAGCTTTGCACAAGATAGCCCTTATTGAAGACAAAAATAGAAATATTTTTGGGTGATGCAAGATTGCTCTTACACCTAGGATGCTCCTGCATCAGACACTCGGGGTAATTTGAGAAGTGACCCTATCATAAATTAGGTGTGCAGAGGAAAACCAAGATGGTTAACCTCCTCCTTTGTTAGCCATGATGAATCTTCAACAGGTCATCCTTTCCACTTGACCAGATATTCTTCATATGTCCTGTTCCTTGTGCTTTTGCCAACACAACTATCTAGTATGTCTTCAATCTCCTTGATATCTGAATTGGTTGCTGGAATACTCCACTGTGCTGCTATGATCTCATCTTCAACACCTCCCTCATGATATTCTATCAGATCTAAAATGTTAAACACTGGTGAAATATTCAGCTTAGTAGGCAATTCTACTTCATATGCATTTCCTGAATCATGCTTCTTTAGTATTTTACATGGCCCAAACTTCTTCATTTTCAATTTGTTATATGTAACAATTGGAAATCGCTCCTTCCGCAAATGAACCATTAATTCATCTCCAACCTAAAATTTCTTATGCCTCCTTTTCTCATCTACCTTAGCCTTATACTATGCATTCATCTTGGTAATGTGCTTCCTCACCTCCTCATGGATGTTCTTCAAATGCTCTACAAAATCCTCAGCTTCAGCACTTCTTATTTATCCTTTATCTATCTTTCTCAATTCAAATGCATTTCTAGGACTACTTCCATATACAATCTAGAATGGTGATTTACCATTGCTCCTATTGACAGAATTATTATATGCAAATTCTACCTATGGTAAAATCAAATCCTATTCTGTTGGCTTATCTCCAACCAAACATCTCAGCAAATTTCCCAAACTCCTATTCACCACCTCTATCTATCCATCAGTCTATGGATGATGTGATGAACTAAACTTCAAATTTGTTTTCAACTTCTTCCATAATGTATGCCAAAAATATCCAATGAACTTAGTGTCCCTATCTGAAACTATACTCTTTGGCAAACCATGTAGTCTCACCACTTCTTTGAAAAATAATTTTGCTACATGAACAACATCATTAGTCTTCTTGCAAGGAATAAAATGTGCCATCTTTGAAAATCTGTCAACTACCACAAAAATTGAATCATGTCCCCACTGTGTCCTTGGTAAACCAAGAACAAAGTCCATACTGATATCCTCCCAAGGTTTCTCTGGTATAGGTAATGGCTGATACAACCCAGTATTCTGCTTCACTCCTTTCACCATCTAACATACTCTATAACTCTGTACAAACTTCTTGACATCTTGCTGCAACTATGGCCAATAATAATTCTCACTAACCAAAGAAAGGGTTTTATCTCGACCAAAATGTCCAGCCAATCCTCTGCTATGCTTCTCCTTGATGAGATTCTCCCTCATAGAACTTCTTGGAATGCACAACTGACTCCCTCTAAATAGCATATCATCTTGAATGATGAAATCCAGCCACTTCATTCTATCTAGAGTAACAGGTTCTTTACAAGCTTTCCAAGCTTCACCAAAATTAGGATCCTCTGGATACAAATTTTTGAGTTCCTTGAACCCAACCACCTCAATTTGCATCTCTGTCAGCAATAGTTGCCTTCTACTAAGCATGTTTGCAACCCTATTAGACATTCCACTTTTGTGTTTCAAAACAAATGTATAACTCTGCAAAAAACTCAACCCATTTCAAATGCCTTTGATTCAACTTTCCTTGACTATTCAAATATTCTAAAGCTTGATGATCAACATACAAAACAAACTCCTTAGGAAGCAGATAGTGTCTCCACTTCTTCAATGCCTAAACTATAGCATAAAATTTCTGATCATAAACATAATATTTCCTCTTGGCATCATTTAACTTCTCACTAAAATAAGCAATAGGTTTACCTTCTTGGCTCATAACAAATCCTATTGTAGTACCACTAGCATCACAGTCTACTTGAAACACCTTATTAAAATCTAGAAGTGCTAAAATAGGTTGTTCTATAACTTTCTGTTTCAACAGTTTAAAACTCTTATCTACCCCATTAGTCCACTTGAACTCTTTTCTATCCCTTCTCATTGTTTCAGTCAAGGGTCCACAAATACTACTAAAATTTTTGATAAAATTTTTGTAAAAATTAGCCAAATCATGAAAAGATCTTACCTCATTAGCACTCCTTGGAGTAGGCCATTCAAGGATAGCCTGTACTTTCTCTGAATCCATTTTTAGACCTTCTGTTGAAACTACAAATCCCAAATACACTAATTCCTTCACAAAATTGCACTTCTTCAAATTTATCAATAATTTCTCTTCTCTCAGCTTCTCAAACACCATAAAAATATGCACCATATCCTCTTCCAATGTCTTACTAAAGATCAAAATATCATCTAGGCACACAATGACAAAGTTACCCAGAAATTCTTTCAGAACCTTGTTCATGAGCCGCATGAAAGTGCTCGGTGCATTGGTTAGCCCAAAAGGCATGACTAACCACTCATACAGTCCTTCCTTTGTCTTGAAGGTAGTCTTCCATTCATCTCCTTCTCTGATCCAAATCTGGTGATATCCACTCTTTAGATCTATCTTTGAGAAATACACAACTCCACTCAAACAATCTATAATATCATCCATTCATGGCAATGGAAACCTATACTTGATTGTGATCTTGTTTATTGCTCTAGAATCTGTACACATCCTCCACTCTCCATTCTTCTTTGGTGCTAATACTATTGGTACAACACATGGACTCAGGCTCTCCTGAATCAATCCCTTCTATAACAACTCATGTACTTGTCTATTCAACTCTTCACTTTCTACTGGTGTCATTCTGTGTGTTGTCTTGTTTGGAAAAATGGCTCCTGGAATCAAATCCATCTGATGACTAATCTTCCTTACCAGTGGTAATCCATCAAGTACATTATCAGATACAATATCCTAAAACTCATTCAACAAATTTGCAACCTCTACAAGTATATCATCTACTTCCTCTTTACCATCCTTTGAAATTAAAGAAAAATACATATGCTCATGCCTCATACCATCTAGAAATTTTTTTCCATCAACAAAAGTTAATCTTGGATTACCACATACCTTT
Organism: Chamaecyparis obtusa; assembly: GCA_027943335.1. Taxonomy (NCBI): domain Eukaryota; kingdom Viridiplantae; phylum Streptophyta; class Pinopsida; order Cupressales; family Cupressaceae; genus Chamaecyparis; species Chamaecyparis obtusa. The sequence continues at coordinate 3,017,898 of BSBK01007013.1, read as the reverse complement.
TCTTTGGTCTCCTTCAATGGCTTTAGCTTATGTTGCACTCCATCCTTTGTTAGGGAGTAGGTATTCGCACAACCATCATGTAGAGCACATTTGTCAAACTACCACGGCCTACCCAACAACATGTGATATGCATCTATAGGTATGATATCAAATAGTACCTCATCATGGTACTTGCCAATCTTGAACTTTACTAGGCACTATTCACTGACCATGACCTTGTGGTCATCCTGCACCCAGACAATCTGATATGGATGTGGGTGTTTCTGTCTCTTGAGCTTCAACTTTGTCACCATCTCTTGAGCTTCCACTATCAAAAATTACATCACAACATTTACCCTCACACTTGTAGCTAGTGTGAAATAGACTCCTCCTTTGCTCAGGTTCATTCTCACCACTCAGTAGGACTCTTCTGTTAATCAACATTTCTCCTCTTTGAGCATCTTCAGAATGTGATGATCTGACATCCTCATCAAAATGTGCAACTCTGGCCTAGCCTTCATTCCTCCTATCTATCCTTCCTTGGCATTGAGGACATTCAAATGCCCTATGACCTTCTTCTCCACAGTGAAAACATGTTCCATGAAAGCCTCCTTTTCCTGTCTTCCTGAACCTTGTCCTCTTCCTCTTCCTCTCTGATCTCTATTGTTATGATCTTGGAAATGATTGAAATTATTTCCTCTCTGATTTTGACTACTACTGGCCTCGTCTTTCTTTTTCAGATCTTCATTTCAGCCTCCATATGATCATCCACCAGATCATCCACCGTGACATCTTCCATTTTGTTTTCTCTCAAACTTCTTGTTCAACTTTTCCTCTACTTTTAGGGAAAATTGGTATGCCTCTTCAATACTGTTCATTTGAACCATATTTAGCTCCTCCTAAATGTTTGGCCTCAACCCATTAAGGTAATGAGAAACTTTCTCCTTATCAGCTTTCGCATGGCCTATTCTGATGAGGATTCAATAGAACTCCTCTATATACTCTTGAACAGATCATCCCGCTTGCTTCAAACTTTGCATTTTCTTCAGTAGGTCAAGCTCATAATCAACAAGAATGAACTGTCACTTCAATTTATCCACCATCTGATCCCATCTTGTGATTTTACCTTTCCCTCTTCTATTTCTCTCCAATTGAAACTCTTGCCATCAGATCTTTGCATGACCTTTCAGTCTGGCCTTTGCGAATTTGACCCTATGAAGATCCTCAATATTTTCATACTCAAAATATTCTTCACATTCATTGATCCAGTCGATCAACTCCTCTGGGTTAAGATTTTCTAAAAATGTAAGAACCTCAATCTTAGGTCTTTTTTCGATCTTGGAAATGGCTCAAAAAAGTCTAGGTTAAGATTTCCTGAAAATGTAGGAACCTCAATCTTAGGTCTTTTTTCGATCTTGGAAATGGCCTGAAAAAGTCTTTCTTCCTCCTTGTTCACAACTTTGACTTCTCCTTCTTGATCTTCTTCTTCGGCTTCATCCTCACTTTCATCTCTAACATTTGTGTGTGTGAATTTTGTACCTGATCTGTAGACACAACACTTTAGTAAACCATTAGAGGTTAGCAAAAATCAAAATCGTGCAAAATTGAAATCTAATTTAACTAAGCGATTTACTACCTTCTAGTAGGTGCGAGATTGATATTCTCAGATTGTTATCGAGATCAGTGACCTAGATGACACCTAAATGAAAGATTTGAATGCAATTGATCTAGATATGAATTGAATGCAATTAAGCTATTTTTTTAGATTTTCTATGCAATAAGAATGATAAAAACTTGATATGAAATCTAATCTATATGAAATTGATCTGCTAAAATGATCTAACAATGATATAAAAAAAATCTAAATGAATGTAAAAAAACAAATTGATCTCACAATAGCCTTGATTCGCAATAAGCTTTGATTCTTCCAATTGCAATTCTCTAGTGTGATTGTGCAAAAATATGAGATTCTGTGGATTTGAGAGATGATTTGTGAAGAGCTGAGCCTTGTTTTTATAAAAATCCAGGGCTTTGGAGGTGCATGGAAAAAAGCCATAAATCACTCAAATAACTCAGCTTGATTTTTGAGTTATTTTTAAATAAAGATAATTAAGTCACAAAAATCATGCAAAAGCATAGTTCAACTCAAATTAGAAGTTTAGATCAACTTTAAAACTCAAAAAGATGTTGAGTTTCAAAAAGCTAACAACTTGCATTGATTTTCTAATTTGAGTTTAACTGGTCCTTGAATGTGCACATGGATAATTATGATTTAGTTAAATAAATAAAGTGATTTATTCTCAACTTAACTACTTTTTGAAAATAAATAATTGATTTATAGGTTGATCAATTATTTAATCAAACTTTTATTAAAAACTATATTATTAAATAATGACAACTTGCTTTAATTAATTAAATAAAAATTTAATCAATTATTCATAGGATATTGGATTTATTGTCAAAATTAAATAATACAATTAATAATAGATAGAATTAAATTTAATTACACAATTAAGTGGCAAGATATTAAATCTAATTAATTAAATATGAAAATATTCAATTAATCAAACTTAGGATAAATGTGATTTATCACCAAATAATCATTAAATTAAAGATAATTAAGATAATTAGGAATATTGCTAGGAATATTCCTCGATGCAGAATTTAAGATAATCAATTAGGATTTGATGATGTGCAGATGTGCCTTAGATTAGGACTTCGATGTTAATTTCGTTTGATTTGTAGATGTAGGAGGTTAATGAACTTATAGCTCATTTTTGAGGTATTACATTTTGCCCCTCTTTGAATTACTGTGCGAAGTGCAGTGGTTCAAAGAAAGTCTGTGTTTGATAGAGATATGAAACAGATTTGAAATTGATAATTGATATGAGATAGAAGCTGATTGATATTGATTTGATATGAAGATAGTAGGTCCTGAATGACCAAGGATAATGTTCACTATAGCAGTGATGAACCAATGATTGCGAAAGAGTGTCAAAACACCTGATTCCAAACCTTAGGATTGCTAAGAAGTGAGTGACCGGTTCTAGACTCGATTGTCTTAGTAGAACTAGCAGGTATCACATCTGAATCTTTCAATTACCGAAGAACCAAGGAAAGAACACTATGATCCGATGGTTGCAAAAATTGATATAGTTTACAAGATTAGGAGAATACCAGATTGATATGGATCTTGATGAATCTGATATGCCCCAAGTGATGATAGATTTGCCCTGAGCGATGAGGTTTTTTTTTGATGAATCAATAACTAGATGTGATTGTTGTCTTGATTAATGAAGAAGATATGATTTCCATAAAGATATGATTTCAAATTTGATTACAGACTTTGAATGATGTGCAATACCATGCCCCCTTCGGGATGAAAATTGAAATCTGACAAGAAAAGTCAGCGTTGATAGTTTAGAAGAATGTTAATTGATTTGAGAAGTGGTTAAACATGTTTGGGAACACATTCTACATCGTTTGGAGGTCCTGGAGACCAAGTTTGACTAGGTTAAACCATGAGTTGACCATAGTTGACCAAGTTGAAATTTTGATAGTTTGATGTAAGATAATCAGTTAAGTTGAATTATGGATTTTTGTGATGATCAAAGGTTGAATATGCAAGTAGTTAATAATATAAACAATCTGAGATTTTGATTTTGATCCCGAAAAAGGATTCTACTTGCTGTTTCATTGGAGGAACCTTCGTGTAAGATTCAGCTCTTGTTATATTTGAAGATGCAATTTGAAGAATCGTTTAAGCATTGAAGTTCATTTAGCCATTGTGAGATCAGGCAAATATGCAAAATGCAAAGAGACATGCAAAATGAAATGCAACCTAAGACCTAGGACCTAGTCACTGATCATATGTCGATTTGTTATCATCATTGAACTTTTAGGTAATTGGATAAATCAATACAATGCCCACTAGCTATGAAACCATAGACATATGAATATCAATTTGTATGCGCAAGAATCAATACAACACCCACTGGCGGCAACCATGGATATATGAATATTGATTTTATTTTTAGAATGTCAGATTAGATATAAGCACCAAGGCACAAATGCCAGGATGACCTAAATAGCATGTCCATTTTGATATAGCAATTTGTATAAGCATCAAAACATAAACGTCATGATGACCTGAATACGCCTTGCATTCAAACACATCAAACAGTCAAGAGATCATTCTAAATCTAGTGTGAATTACCCGTAGTGACCTTTTATCATTCACATCCTTAGGTAAGATTCTATTTTTTCTTCCAAGGTGCCTGTTTCCAAGTTTTCACCAAGGCACTTTTTTTTTCTCATTTTTTTTGTATTTTTCATTTTTCAATTTTTTTGAATTTTTGATATTTTCTTTTTTTTTTGTGAATCATCAAGGTGCCTATTGCTAGGTTTTCACCAAAATGTTCATTTTTTCAAGACATTTTTCAATTTTTAATATTTTTTAGGACATTTTACCATAGATTGAATGTTTTAGGCGTAGAATTTCTTCAGATGGAGAATGTTGATTGGTTCTCAGAGCTGTTCTCCTTCAGTCGGTGAGAGTTGATAGGCACCAGAGCCAAAAGTAGTAATGATTACAAAGGGACCCAACCAATTGGGTTCAAACTTCCCCTTGCATTCTCGATGGGATTGATTTTTAGGATTTTCTCTCAAGACTAGATCACCAACTTGAAATTCTCTGTGTCTGACTTTCTTGTTGTAGCCTCTAGACATTCTCTTTTGATATACTCTGAGATGATCATACGCTTCTTGTCTGTGCTCATCTAGTAGTTCCAGTTCTTGCAACCTAGACACTCTGTAGTCATCATCAGTTACTAGACCATGCATTCTGATTCTTAGTGATGGGATTTCAACCTCAATAGGTAGTACCACTTCAGACCCATAAACTAAAGTGAAAGGTGTAGCCCCATTAGGTGTTTTGATACTTGTTCTGATACTGGTTCAGATACTTGTTCTGATACTAGTTCTGATACTGGTTCTGATATTGGTTCTGATATTGGTTCTGATATTTGTTTTGATACTTGTTCTGATACTGGTTCTGGTACTTGTTCTGATACTTAGTATACTTGATAGCATCTTTTTCCATGGAAAACTCCCAAGCAAGCTCATATCGTGTAGTCCCAATGTCTAGCAAGGTGGAGAAAAAGAGGGATTGGCAAGCTGGTGGAAGAGATGGAAGATAGGAGAATGAAGGAGAATGAAGGGAAGAAATCCTCAAGGGAACACTCCTCAAGAATACCCAAGCTAGGGAAAAATAGTCATGTAAAGCACATTTGGACAAGCAATAAAAGACCAGCATAGGATAAGTCACAAAAGTGTAATGCAAGAGTAGGAAAGGATGCATTCCAAAGGAGTAGACATGTCAAGAGGCTTCATAGCACTGTGTTTTACTCTTTCTTTCTTTTTTTTATTAGATCAAGACCAAAGGGGAAAAGGATAGCGATAGGAAAAAATGAATGGAGGAAGATAGATATGAAGGCTAAACATAGAAGGAATGAAAGCAAGATCATCGGAAGATAGCTCACAAGATAGCCAAATGTTCATGTATAGATCAACATTGTCAAGATCAAAGAGAGAAGATGAAATGGATGAAATATGTAGAAGAACTATGCATGATGCTAGATTGCCAGATTTTCATCATGGTACTTATCCAAGGAACCACAAGGGAGTGGTTTTCACCATAGAATGAATTTATTTCTCTTTACTTTTGCTACCAAGGTGCCTATTTCCAGGTTTTCACCAAGGCACATTTTCAATTTTATTTTATTTTTCATTTTTTTTTGAATTTTTGGAAGAAGGCAAGCTTTTTAGATAGTGCTCCTTGAAAGGATAAACCATGATATTCCAAGGTATCAAAATGATATGCTCAAAGATGCTGATAGGGAAAGGGAGATGGAAGAGAAAAATGGAGGATACAGTTTTATGTAAAGCGAGTGAGGTTGGAAGATAGAAGGAATAGGCAAATGAGGAAAAATGATAGAAGGTAGAAGGATAATGCATGGAAGGATTGTGAAAGGGTAGATGGAAAGGAAGGCAAGCTCAACATCAACACACACCTTGAAGGCTGGTGAGAGGGTAGAGGAAATGTGAATGAAAGAATACGTGAAGGAATATGGCGAATGGATAGTAGAGGTTGTGGTTTAGGCACATGGAATGGAGGAATACTTTTGGAAGAAGATGAAGTGGAAGTCTTTGGAAGCTTGAATGTCAACTTCACTTTTTTCTCAACACCAGACTCTTTCAAAAGAGACTTTGGAATCCATATAGCCATAGGTTTTTCATTTCTTTTTGGTAATTTAGAGAGAATATCTTCAATGATGGATTTTGGAACCCATACTTGTCTTGTAGTTTTCTTCTTAGATATCTCTTTTGAATTTATGCCTCCGTGTCGATTAGAGGAGACAAGGTGATCTTCTTTTTTTGATGGATTCTTGTATTACTTCTTTTTCTTGTATTTGAACATTCAAGTTACTTCCAAAAGACTTGGGACTTGTGGAAGAAAAAGGATATGATTGGTTTAGATGGGTGGGTGGATGAAAAGGATTCAAGGGTATGCATCTATGTTGATCTTGAGGAAAGATGGGAGATGGAGGGATGTAAGGACCCAAGATGGATGGTGAATTAGGAGAGTTAGGAGGGGAAAGTGAAGGGACATAAGGACCCAAGATGGAAGGTAGATGTGAAGCCCTTAGTATTGGTGGAAGAGGTCCAAGGATGGAAGTGGAAGACACAAAAGGATAATCAACAAGCTCATCATCATCTATATGACAACCAAGGACATCCGCATCTTTAGAGTGAGCATTAGGATTTTCAATAGAATCATGGACATCATGAATATGAGCACCTTCTTTGATAGGATTTTTCAAAGCTTGCAAAGACTTAGGAAGAGTAGAAAGTGGAAGCGAACATGGAGTGGTAGAATAAGAAGATGGAAGACTTTGATCTTGACAAGGATCTTTGGATAGCATAAGCCTATCATTTTTCTCTTGACTTTCAATAAGCTTAAAATTGGAAGTAACAACTCTATTTTTACCAACCTTAATGGAAGTATCATCTTTGGAAAGCGCAAGTGTAGTAAGGTCATTTTGATTGTCAATAAGCTCAACAGTGTAAGTAGTAGCCTGATCTTGCTTAGGAGAAGACTTAAGACATGGTGGAATACATGAAAAAGGGTGTACAGGATCAAAAGAACCATGAAGTAGATAAGAAACATCGGGAAAAGGAGTGGATGACATGGAGGGTTCTTGATCTTGATCTTTCTTTATGTTCTTTCTTCATCATTTTTAGAGTCCTCTTGACATGGAGCCACTTCTAAGGACAAGGAAGCATGTTGGGATTGTATGGATGACTTTGGAAGAGATGGTGGAGGACTAGCTAAAGTAGGGGTTATAGCATATGAAGGCTTAAGCTCTTTAGGTTTATCATTATTGAAAGTATTTGCAGCCAAGTGAAGGTTATCTTGAGTTTCTTTAAGAGGTAGCCCTGGAGGATAACTATAGGGAACCGCATGAAAAGTATTAGGGCTTGTGTTAGATGAAGGTTCTGTGAAAGATTTGAAAGACTCAGAAGCTTTAGGAAATGTACGGGTATTGGAAGAAGTAGGGGATGGAAGGGAACCATCACAAGACAAAGGTCCAACATTAAAATGATCTTGCTTGAGAGTGTAATCTTTATTTTCAGCTTGAGAGTTCTTAGAGGAGAGATCCTTATAGTATTGACATTTCAAATCAGCACGGTACATTTTATATTCCTCAATAGAAGTAGATGTATCATTTAGATATTGTCCACAAAACCAATCAAAGTCTCTTTCAAAATTAGAATCATATGGATCACCATCACGATCTATCCAATGTGACAGACCATTTGTAGTAAGTAGGAACACACGACGAGGACTCTTAGGAACAGAGGTGTCATAGGTATCATTATGTTGTCTGTCATCATAGTCATCATAGTCTCCAAATCTAGATGCGTCACTCTTTGTAGAAGAGGTATCATAAGGGTTATCACATTGCTCAAACTCTATCCAGAGACATGGTGACATGTACAAGTCTTTATCAAATGGAAAAGGGCATAGAGCTTCCATGGAGAACTTTTTAGGTTCCTTTTCTTTCTCAAGTTTGTTAATCTTGACTTGCATAGCGTGCATCTGTTTCATCATGGCCCTCATCAGAGTTTCTTCCTCATGTGTACTGATTCTTTGAGACATGTGTACTAATTCTCAATAGCTACTACTTTATTCTTGACACAGTGATTTGTATGACAGATTCTGGAAATAGGCTAAAAAAGCTAAATATCTGGCAATTTTGATAATTTTCTGACAACTTTCAAAAATTTCCCAAACGACACTCTGCAGACTCATACGATAGTGGGTATACTATGAAATGACAGTTGAAAAACTCGCATGACAGTTGGTAGCTAATCATATGACATTTGAAAATATCATACGATAGTTGCAAGTAGGATTTTGACTTTTAGAATTTGACTAGTAGAAAGACTCGTACGACACTAGGTCCCCTATCATACGACAGATGGGCAGTAATGAAATGACACTTGATAAAACTCGTATGACTTTCTGACCTCCTTGATGACTTTTGACTCCAGAAAAGAATTTTGCTTCAGATTTTGCAAATTTTGAGTTTTCAGATTTGAATTGTTTGCAAATTTCAATGTCTAGATTTGAGGATTGTAACAGATTTGTCCATTTTCAATTACCAGATAGATAAACAAGCACGCAAAACAATAAGCAAGTGATTTCAAGCATGTCTGAAAATAATGAACAAGGGCAAAAGCAACCTTGCGCATGAAAAATCAAGTGAATTATTCATTCTAATCCTCATAAGAGCTAATTGTGTATGTTCCAAAAATGTTTTGCAATAATGCACATATACCCTAGAAAATAAAAATTTGGCCTCGCTAGGGTTTTTAGTAATGGTTTGACTTTGCAACTTTTATGATCCAAAGGGGTGAACTCCAATTCTGGCGCACTAGGGTTTTGACACAGTCCAAGAACTTAATCTCTAGGAGCTGCTAGGGAGATTTGACAACCCAACAATGAACCATACCCATGGAGATTTCTTCTACAAGGATATTTATATAGCAGCTATCACTACCACGGTGAAAATGGCTATTACCGCTTGAGGTTCCGTCAACGCAGTTTTCCTTGTGAAGGGATTGTATGCTATGGTTAAACCTCTCTAAAGGTGACTTACAGTATGATACCACAAGGGGACTTTGCTCCAGATCCAAGGTTTTGATGCCTCTTCACTTTTAACCCAAACAAAACAAGCAGATTAATCCAACACGCTAAGACAAAGTTTGTCTCACCAAGGTCTATGATATCAACCCCATGTGATCTATCAACCTCTCCAAAGAGAGAATGTATCAATCAATAAGGGAAGATGCATGAACCAAGTAGAACATGAGACACACTAAGTATCCTTCCCACCTACAAGGGATCCCTCATTGAGAAGGGTTTCACTAGGAACCCACTCTCTCAAGATCCACAAATAGTGTTCATGGGGCCTAATTAGTATGTGAGTACATATATATTCCAGAAAGCAAATTTATCCAAAAGTATTCAAAAGCACAAGTTGGTACACTTAGCACTTAAAGAAAATATGAGTTGAGTCCACAAAGTGGAGCACTTAACCCCTCACACAAGCTAGAAATGAGTCCACAACTTAGAAAATAAGTGAGTTCCAAAAAGCACAAAAGGGTTGCCTGGTGGAACACTTAACGCTTCTTTCCTGTGGACCCCTCCCCTTTAATGTGGTGCTGATATTGCAACCATGGGGTGAAAATAAGGGGCCGACAGATTTAGTGAGTCCAATAACCCAAGATAGCAATCTAGATCAATCACAAGTAATCTAAGACTGCCAATAAATACCTAAGGTTTCACAACCTAGTATTCAATTATGCAAATTCATAGAAAAAGCATGCAAAGAAACACTCAAGCTAAACACATGAGAGATTTATTTTAAGACCAAATTGAAATATTATTAGATGAAAGAGAATACCTGGGATCCTTGCAATGTGCTTAGTAGATTTTACCTAATTTTTAGCAATTCTTGTTGAGCTTTTCCATGCAAGCAAATGACGAACTCTCCAACAAGCAAACAAGCAAACAAGATATGCAAAATATATTCAAATTATCAAAACCATAGGGTTAGCTCTAAAAATAAATTATTATCAGCAATAATAACCAGAAATTAACCCAAATGACAACTCATATCATTCATTGAACCATGTAAAAGAAAAAAGTGCATACCCATCACAAAACTTTATTTTTTTTTGCTGCATTTGACCTAGTCAACAAGATCTGATTTTTTTTTATAATTTTGGCCACAAAAATAGAAATTCAAAATGGAGACCCCTACTAAAAAATAGAGAGCTTTCCAAAAATGTAAAAATTTTCAAAAAATCTCTTCATTTGTGCCCTAGAGACCCATTTTATCAAAACAGACCAGTTTTTGTAAATTGACTATTTGAGCTATTATATTGTGTCCAAATTTAAAATACAAAGAATGGACCCCCTATAGAATTTAAAAAAATTTCTGAAAATATAAATTTTTTTGAAAAATATGCTGATTTTCTTTAGATATTAATTTTTTCTAGAATTTCAAGAAAAAATAATTAAAAATTCAAAACATCTCAGAAAATTCTAAATTTTTTACTGTAGCTTCTCTGATATGTGTCCAATCTAAAAAAAAATTTAGAGGAAAAATCCAAGCCATTTGAGAGATAAAATTAAATCTTTGAAACTTTAGGGTTTTAGCTCTCCAAAAAAATCAAAACTAGCATGTAAAGGTGGGTTGCCCCATGGTGGGCGCCAGAAATGTGTGTGTGAATTTTGTACCTGATCTGTAGACATAACACTTCAGTAAAACATTAGAGGTTAGCAAAAATCAAAATCATGCAAAATTGAAATCTAATTTAACCAAGCGATTTACTGCCTTCTAGTAGGTGCGAGATTGATGTTCTCAGATTGTTATCGAGATTAGTGACCTAGATGACACCTAAATGAAAGATTTGAATGCAATTGATCTAGATATGAATTGAATGCAATTAAGCTATTTTTTTGGATTTTCTATGCAATAAGAATGATAAAAACTTGATATGAAATCTAATTTATATGAAATTGATCTGCTAAAATGATCTAACAATGATATGAAAAAGAATCTAAATGAATGTAAAAAAACAAATTGATCTCACAATAGCCTTGATTCGCAATAAGCTTTGATTCTTCCAATTGCAATTCTCCAGCGTGATTGTGCAAAATATGAGATTCTGTGGATTTGAGAGATGATTTGTGAAGAGCTGAGCCTTATTTTTATAGAAATCTAGGGCTTTGGAGGTGCATGAAAAAAAGCCATAAATCACTCAAATAACTCAGCTTGATTTTTGAGTTATTTTTAAATAAAGATAATTAAGTCACAAAAATCATGCAAAAGCATAGTTCAACTCGAATTAGAAGTTTAGATCAACTTTAAAACTCAAAAAGATGTTGAGTTTCAAAAAGCTAACAACTTGCATTGATTTTCCAATTTGAGTTTAACTGATCCTTGAATGTGCACATGGATAATTATGATTTAATTAAATAAATAAAGTGATTTATTCTCAACTTAACTGCTTTTTGAAAATAAATAATTGATTTATGGGTTGATCAATTATTTAATCAAACTTTTATTAAAAACTATATTATTAAATAATGACAACTTGCTTTAATTAATTAAATAAAAATTTAATCAATTATTCATAAGATATTGGATTTATTGTCAAAATTAAATAATACAATTAATAATAGATAGAATTAAATTTAATTACACAATTAAGTGGCAAGATATTAAATCTAATTAATTAAATATGAAAATATTCAATTAATCAAACTTAAGATAAATGTGATTTATCGCCAAATAATCATTAAATTAAAGATAATTAAGATAATTAGGAATATTGCTAGGAATATTTCCCGATGCAGAATTTAAGATAATCAATTAGGATTCGATGATGTGCAGATGTGCCTTAGATTAGGACTTCCATGTTGATTTCATTCGATTTGTAGATGTAGGAGGTTAATGAACTTATAGCCCATTTTTGGGGTATTACAACATTAAGATTCATTCCTCTACGAATCTCCTCTTGCAATTCTCGCACTTGTCTCTAGAGTGCTCTAACGTCAGATGTTACAACACTAGCTCTTCCTCCACGTTCCCTTTGTGGAGGTATTTTCATGATGCGCGCTAAAACCCTAACCATGGTCCTGGTGCAAACTGCCTCACAGTCAGCGATCTATTTACACACTTAGGAAAACCTAACTTTGATACCACTTGATGAAGGGTGCTCCCCTTAATACCACAAACACATAACATAAATAGAGAAACAACAACAATATGCAAGAACAAAAAATTGGCTTCTTATTATCTCCACAAATGTGGAATTACAAACTTTCAGAATTACAATATGCAAAGTCACATGGGCATTCCCTTACAATATTCTGTAGGACAAAGCCTCGAATCAATACCCAAATCTACTACCCAGAACTGTCTCAAACCGCCTAAGACAACACTACAGCCTTCCTTATATAGGAAATTTTCCACCACCTGGGAGGTTCCAAAATTTTAGCCAAAAAGGCCGACCAAACTTAGAATTATTTTATTTTACTATTTATTACATCAAAGTCGGCTCAAAATAACTTTTGAAACCCAAACAAAATTTTTGAAGGAAAATCATTTTCCACTATTTCAAGTGACCCAACTTTTGAAGACCATAAGTCATCGCTAGTTGACCCGATTGACTATTATAACCCCATTTCGAAAAGGCCACGAAGTGCTCTACAACCTTGACTTGTAGAAGCACTTGTCACTGAAATTTTTGACCTCATCCGGGGCCTCTAAAGCCTTGAAAACTGAGTTCAAAGTTTCTGTACCCTGTTGCCAATACCGAAAATCTTCAATATCTACAAAGCTAGACTTGATTTGTTAATGAAACTTTACTGGTAGGCTGATATGAGCAAAATGAACCTCCAGGGAAGAAATCAGAACATTCCAAGATCGGATGACCAACTTACTAAAAATAGCAAGTTTCCATAAATAGCAGCTTTGCACAAGATAGCCCATATTGAATACGAAAATAGAAATATTTTTTGGTGATGCAAGATTGCTCTTACACCTAGGATGCTCGTGCATCAATGAGCTTTTCATGTTATCGAAGGCATCCTAGACAAAAATAATTGAAGTGCATAAGTCATAAATGTAATGTAGAAATTTATAAAAAAGGGGTGTAATAGTTGTTGCAGTTTATACTAAGTTGCTGATAAGATTTATGAAACCAAATTACAATACCTAGTGTGATACCTGCAGTATTGTAAGATTCAACATGAAAATTGAGAAGATTAACAACAAGATTACAAACCAAAATTTGGTCCATTCTATTAGAATATTGGAGTTTATACAAAACTGATGGATCCCAAGGGTCATCAGAATCCCTTGGAAATAAAATGAAGAGCCATCATAATATTTGTTACAAATAAACTATTTAAATTATCAAAAGTTACCAAAAAACTATATACAAAAATTAGGTCTATTTGGAGAAGGCATAACTTTCTAGTCCTAGCTCCGATTTGCGAATCATTTGATGCGTTGGAAAGGTATTCAAAAGAGCTAAAGTCAAATTCCAGGCAGCGTACAAGCCCAGAAATGCTCCGAAGACCCTCAAAAATGTTGTTTACTAAAACATTTCTAAATTAGAAAAAAATCAGATTTCAATATTTTCCAAATTTAATCCTGATCAGTTGTTCATCTAATTAATTCTAAAAGAATACCATTAAGAGGATTCATGACCATTCGTCGACATCCCTTAACCCATATGATAAACACCTAGGTTAAGTTGTATTACTTTACTAAGGTTTTTTCCAAAAGGATGGACATCTTAGAAATGACAGTAAATGAACTCTTCAAACATAGCATATATATATATATATATATAGAGTTTGAAGATGAGGGTCAAGTCTATACTATTATATTAAAATTTAATTTAAAGGAACTCTGATGTTTAAATAATTCATTAATTTCCAAGAGTACCAAAGATTTCAACATTATTTAGGTTAAGTTGTAATGCTATTTTTACGATGGCTAGTATACTGGCCACATATATTGGCCCCATAAAAATAACATTATCAGGTTTTTCATTAATGAACTAATTTAATTTAATTTAAATTAAACTTTATTCCACAATACAAGAAAGTTGCAAATTTTAAATGTCATGCCCATATTTCTACGAGCAAAAACACACTAATATTTTTTTTTATAGGTTTAAAATTAATAATTAAAAAGGTCTTAATATATAGTTTATAGAACAAAAGTTTAAGGTTGACTATATGTAAAGGGTACAATGAAATGCTAAGGTGAATATGACGTTTTAACTATAATTAAATTTGATTTAAAAATACCATTTATGTTGAAACATAATGCCATTAACAAGTTTATATAAACTAATTTTCTAACAATCACCTCCCCAAAAGCATCACTTCTATATAACTATTAAATAATAAAGAAAATTACCAACATCAGTCTCCATATTAAATAAATAAAATAAATTTATCCAAAATGAAAATTTTAATTTAAATATAGTCATAGAGATAAAATCAATTTAGAGGTTATAAAATAAACATTAGATTAAGATCCTCTTCATTAGATCCTTGAAAAGAAAATAAATAAACATGGGCAAGTTTCCATTTCCCACCAATAAAAGTCTTATAAACAAATAAAGAGGGAAAAAGTAAAAGAAGAGTTTTTAAATGGGAATGCCTTTTCCCCTAACCCTAATTCAAATTTAGGGTTAGGGTGAAAAAAGCACCAACTCAAAATTTTCTCATTTCTTTCTTTTCCCTCTTCTTTCTCTTCCCATCTCAACCCCAAACCCTAGGGAGAGTTTTCTAAATGTTTTTAACCCATTTTGTTTGCAGGTTGAAGGGTTTTGAAGGCATGAAAATGAAGAAAGTATTAGAGTATGCCCACAAATTTATATGTGCATATACACTTATTTTGAGTGTATATACATATATACACTTATGTGCAAACTTCCAGCAAAAATAACCAAGCATCTATTGGAGAAATGTTGCTAGATCTAGTAAGGAAAATCTTCCTCTCTCTTCTATTTCTTCTTTCTATTCTCTTGCTTCTTTTTGTTTAGATCCCATGATAAATTTGGGTTTTTGTTTAAATCTGATTTTTTTTTGTTTTAGAAATATAATCATCAATTTATTAAATGGGCATTGACCTTTAAATTTTTTTTTTGAAATTTCTTACTGCTGTTATTGTATATCTTTGAATATCTCAGAGGTATGTTAGGGGTTTAGGCCCCTCCTAGTCAGAACTAAATGATGAAGAGATGCATCAGTCCAGATGTAATGTCCTAGCTAGGGAACCCATAAGGAATCAGGTCTTATGACCAAAAATTGCAACTAACAAATTTGTTTCCTAACATTACATCATCACTACTTCACATTTACATTCCTTAAGGTCCCCTTAATGAATTCATTTACTAACATATTTACATTACTTATCCAAATTGAATTTCATTTCCTTTCTTTACTTTCACATTTTAGAACTTAAGAGATAGGGTAAGAAAATAACATTTCATTTACAATTATATTTCTTACTTTATGTACTAACTTAATTTCTCCTTCCTACACATTGAATAACTATTCCTTACAAATTACATCTTAACCTTAGCATAATAAACATTTTCTTTCATTGCAACATAGGAGAGATAGAAAAGATAATTCAACATGACATAATATATTTCCAACTTTGACCTTTCAAATAACAACCCTTGAAACAAACCCTAGAACTATCCCTCCCAATTAAATTGTGTTTCTTTTCAATTACATCTTTCTGATAATAGATCTCATTACAATAACAAGTACATGAATGGCCCAAAGATATTACAAACATATCTTTTCATCTTTCCTTCCAATAATACATAATATAAAATACAAATATTTGCATCAATGCATAAATTTGAACGCATCCAAGTCACGAACCACAAACAAGACCTCAAAAGATTTTTGCCACCCAATCATGTGGAACTGGTGAAGTTCCACCCCCGTTATAGGAGATAGAACCAAGATACTCACAAGGCCCTAAGCAATCTAAGGCTTCACAAAACCCTAATCTGAAGGAAATTACATAACATAAAAATATATCACTTTACTAATCACAAGGGTTAGGTTCCTAGCATACCCTCTAGGTGAGTGTCATCACATATCCTAGATTTTGGGATCCTTCCTGGAAACCATGTAACCCCAGTCCCCCTTTATGAATAGGGATCCATCCTGATAGTTATCTATGGTCCTGGTACTCCAACAGGACTATGTGGCCATTAATATGTTTTCTTTCATTATCTTTTATTTCCCCCCTTTCCCAGATTCATTGTTAGGTTATCACTTTTTACTAACCCACCCATAGGACCATCTGGTAACCACTTTAGGGTTCCAACACCTATGGTGAGTTACTCACCTAGGGTACCTAGTCCCCTACCCACACACACAAGCCATGAAAACATCAAGTACTTTCAAAAGATCCATCTCATAGGTCTAGGGAGCCCTTCGGTGCACTCAGGCCACTTGAACAAGTCCTGACCTTATATTATGGACTCTACCAAAAGCCAAGTATGATCAAAAACTTATAATCAAAACCATGTATAGAAATTCATAAGACACAACATAAAACTTCCCACATGCATTTACACAACATTCCATAGCTTATTTCAAAAGTCTAAGGAAATCCTATGTGCTTGAAATTTGGCTAAGTCTGAAATTAAAAAAAAAAAAAAAAATCTAAAATTTGTATCTTAACTCCTATGAAGCTGAAACCTATCTCAAACATCCTGGAATGTAGCTAATTTATTTATACAAATATAAATTAAAGTATAAGGAATTAAAGTATCAAATGTTGGCAAGTTGTCTATACTGAAGTATATGACTAGTTATAGTGTTTTCATTATGGCAACAAAGTCATATAGTAGTTTGGAGTCAGCACACTAGATGTAAAGATTAGAATTTGGTTAAGTGTTGAAGACTAGATAGTATATAGAGTTCCAGCAACTTAGAGCATCAGCGCACATGTGTACGGATGAATGATGGTATGCATCCTAGAAGCTAAGTTGGTTAGACTATATTATTGCTTAGTCTATGAGCACATGATTAGATGTGCAAGGATGAGAATGTTACAAGCAGTTGAAGTTGCATAGCCAGTGTGTGCCAGTAGTGAATAGAGCATGGAGCCGACAGTTAGCATTTTGATTTGTGATTATAATGTAATATTGTAAAGGCTATGCACCCATTATATTTAGGTTACCGACATGTTTATATGTATAATTGCAAGCACACTTAAGCTAATTCATTTGGAAGCATTATTTGTAATTAGTTATAGGGACAACCTAATTATGTATTTTGTATGAGTGCATAAATATAAGGTGTGCCCATTGTATTTGGTATGGAAGTAGAAAAGAGTTGTGATAAGCAGAGGAAAAGTGTGTGAAGACACTAGAAGAGGTATTAAAGCTTTGCAAGAGGTGAAAGCATCAGCACCTCAAAGGAACTGATCTAACAAGCAGTGTCATAGTGACAGTTCATCTTGCAGATATAGTGTGTATCTGAGATCAGAAGGTTGTAGCCTTCACCACTTGAGTAGTGAGCTCTTGGACAGTGTGTCCTCTCCCCTAACAAGGACAATTGTAAAAGAATCCTAACAGGGTTCGACCCTTAACAAGGTCTACTATACTTAAAGCATTGTAAAGCTACTCCTAATAGGGTAAAGGATCTTCTAGCAAGGATCACAAAACACTAGTGCAGAATATTAGTGGGTGTCAATTCCCACCAGGGTTTTTACCTATTTGAGTTTCCCCATAATCATATTTGTGTCATGTGTTGATTTCATGTTTCATGTTTATGTGAATGTTTATTTCAGTACTTAAGCATTTAAGTTCAGCATAAAGATTAAAGTAAAAAGTTAAAATACAGTGAAAACTGATTCACCCACCCCCCCTCTCAGTGTTCCCATTCCTAATAATTGGTTTCAGAGCTCTGGTCCTCAGCATAGAAGTTTAACCACTTGAGGAGATAATGGACAAAGCATAAATGAAAAATCTAAAAATAAATCTTGAAGCTTCTCTTGAAGATCTGGACAAGTCAGAAAGATAATCTGAAGAACTAAAGGATAAACTCAGTGATGCTCAATTAGTCATCAAAAAGCTAAGGAAAGATTTGAAAGAATGCTCTACCAGTGATCTAGGGACAATGGTTAAGAAGCTCAATGGAGAAAACAAATCCTTAAAAGAACAACTTGAAGAGAAGCTGACTAATAATCAACAAGTCTATGATGAACAGATCAAAGAGAACCTTCAGTTGAATGAAGAACTAAGGCAAACAAACATGGAAATCTTGGAGCTAAGAAATAGAAAATAAAGATTGGGGTCTGAATTGAAAGAAGCAAAGAATCATATTGACAAATTACACACCGGTTTTGATTTGATAGAATCTCAGTTGTATGCAAGAAGATCCAAAGGAGACACAAGTTGTATTGGATACAATGAATCACAAAATCATATTGACAATATGCAAGCAAGAAAGGATTCACAAAAGGACTCTACTGATGCTGAAAAGACTGAAGATCAAACCATAGATAATGGTGGACCACAAAAGAATGAGCGTAAGCAAGTAGAACACAATTGTTTTTCTTGTAACAAACATGGAAACATTGCAAGGAACTGTATAAAGGTAAAGCCTTTTAATGACTAATGTTATTCATGCAACAAGTTTGGTCATAGAGCTATGAATTGCAGACTAGTAAGAAGAATAGAATTCAACAAGATCAGAGAAATCAAAATTAGACAAATGTAAGAAGTGCTTAGAATGTTACATGCTAGATATGTAACTACAATGGTCACACAACAAAATAATGCAGAATGGTGACTCATGTCAATGCACTGAGGAATATAAGACCTCCAGTCATTTTTCACTCTTGTAACAAGGTTGGACATATCTCAAGATTCTATAGATCAAGGACGCAAGGTCAAGTTAGCCCTAAAAAGGTCAGAGAACCAATTTTGGATCCTGTAGGAGAAGTTAATTTTGTGAAATCCTCAAATGATGCGAGCATGTTTTGGTTAGAGAAAAAGAAGGACAAGAATGATGAGAATGTATTGGATGCATCCCTAGTGGATGCACCCTCTACATCTACATGAATGGCCCTTAGGGCCATAGGGGAGCTAATTTAGCTCTAGACCCCTACGTGGTTGGTATACTCATCCTCAGAGTATGTGCCTTTAGAATTAAGCTTTTGGAGTATAGAGGTACCTATGTGCAAGAGCACACATGCTGATTGTTAGCAGAACTCGAGTTGCAAATTTTGAAGTGACAGCTTGGTTTACGTGACTTGCACTAATGATAGATTTCTCACTTTAAAGTACACAAAAGTCATTTGATTTCTCATTGCATTAAAACTCAGAGTGATAGAAGAGTAGAAAGAGCCTTGGAAGTTGTTGTGAAGTCTTGGAGATTGATCTATCAGAGATTTTTTGTAATTATCAGTGCATTTGGTCAGTTGTAGAAACCCTAAGCTCGTTGCGCTGATTCAGAAGCCTTCAAATTATCTTGGAGCTCAGTTGGAAAGCATTTAAAAGTAAGTCATGGCCACTCCCATTGTTTATGATGTCACTGAAAAGAAGAGATATGTTTTCAAGAAACATCCATTCAAATCAACCCTAGATGATTTAGAGGGAGCTTTCTCCCACACACCTAAGGGCATCATGCATGTGGAAGACATTAGAGCATATATCTACTGTAAAAAGGAACTAGTTGGATTGGATAGGCTTAGAGAACACATGGACACCATGCTAAAACCTGACAAAATATTCGTGGATGAATATGCTAAATGGAATGATCACCCAATTGTTGAGTATGCTATGGCATATGAATTCTATGAGATAGAATGGATAAAAATATTATTGAGCAGAATTCATGATGACTTGTTTTGGATTGGTGATGTACTAGTTAGAATCACCAATGACTTGATACATGAGATGATAGGCCTTTCTAGGATAGGTGTCGTCCTTCTTGTGGGCAAGGATGTCAGGAAGATCATCGAGCAAACATGTATGTCAAGGAGTGATAGGTGTGGTATGACAATCAAGCCTATTGAGAAAGAAGACATCAAATTGATGTCAATGATACTAGGGTACAAGTTTCATCACACCAGTAGGGTGAATAGTGTGTCCATAGGAACTATTCTAGCTACCATCACACTAGTAAAGGAAGATGGGGAATTCAACTTGTGTGAGATCTTGCATGCATAGTTGATTGATAATATCAAGGCTATCAAGCATGACAAGATAAAGATATTCAGGTTTGGATCACTAATAATCTATATGTACCTTCATATTGTTGGGAAGATATCAGATTTGTATTTGGATAAGTCCATTTAACCATGCCTCAGATATCCAACAAAGCATCCATTAAAATTTCACTAAGGGATTATATAAATTTGGAATTAAAAACCTTTAGAGCTAAGTGCAAATGAGGTACAAGATTCCATAAAGTATTGTGGAAAAGTATAAGGATTCAATTTTTTTTATGGTGGAAACTGATACAACTTGTATGAAAGCCATTGAACCAAGAACTAAGTGGATTTATCCACTTGGCTATGAGGTAGAGGAACATGTCCTTGAAGCATATGCATAGGTATTACTATCAGCCACCAAAGATCCTAATGAACCTAGATGGGGAACATATGAGGAGAAGACAAGAGAAGTAGATGCAAAGCTTAACATCACAACAACAAAAAGAAAGGTTGCCAAAGTAACATCAGAGATCTTAAGGATTCATGGTGTATCTCAAGCAGACCTTGACAAGGCAAGGGAAGAGAAGATTTCTTTGGAATTGAAAAGTGTAGCAACAGCAGAAGAAGAAGAAGATCCTAAGATGAAGAAGACAAAAATTGAAAAAGATGATAGTCAGAAGGATACAATTGATGACACTCCTTCTATGCCCAAAGAAACCAGTGATTCTAATGCTCCTCTAGAGTATAAGCCAATAGCCAAAAGGAAGAAAGAAACCAGCACTAGTCATCCATCCTTGCGAGCTACAAGGAGCAAGAAAAACATTCAAGCACCTCCTAAGGTAGGATTCAGACCAAGTCTCAAAGTATTGAGCACTAGGATTGTTAATGAGGGTAGAATTGATCAAGTAGGGAAGTTTTATGAATCATACAGTGAGATTGATAAATCATAAATTCATGATATGATTGTAAAACATATGATAAAGGTCAATAAGATAGTTCTTGAATTGAACACAATAATTCTAGATAAAGTTTGAGAGATAATGGATACCTTGAAGAGACAAGCCACTGAAGAAGACTTTAGAATAAGGGAACAAATTCTTGATTCCACTCTTTCAATATGTTATGTTGAAGAAATGTCACTATTGTTGAACTTGGTGAAGCTACATTTAGGGTCAAAGATGAGAACACTGCATCTCATGAACAAAGACTATGAGCTGATTTCTAAGGAAATAGAGAATGCCTTTGAGAAGGTATTCTTAGACCAATGCATGAAACCTATGTCTGCGCCTATCTCTCAAGCACCTAGTAAGCAAGACAAAGCATAAAAGACTATCAAGGAACAGTCTACAGGTCCTAAGGATTTAGTGCCTACAGTGGAAGTACAAATAGAGGTAGACAAGTCTACGCCCATATTAAAATCACTCAAGGACAACACCATTATCATTGATAATGTGGAGATAGCCATGACAACCATTGACACAGACTTAGATAAGTTTGAGGAAGCTTTTGTGAGAACACAAGAAGCTAAGATCCTATGTAGCAGCGCACCTCCCACTCAAGAAGAGGTATTGATTGAAAACATATCAGATGAGAAGGAAAAATAGAAAATAGAAGAAGAAGAAGAAAAAGATCAAGAGAAAGATGAAACTTCTATGGATCTACCCAAGGTAAAACTAGAAGTGATGGATAGCACTCCCATCACTCCCTCCTCAACATTGTTGTCAAGTTTGACACCTGACACATATAGTTTGGACTCATGGAAAGAAGAAGACTTGATTAAGTTCAGAGTCTTAGCTATGGAGAAGGAAAAGGAGAAACAAGTCATGATAAATCCTCTCCTTGTGGAATCAGTGAACATACTAAACAGTTTGTTGCCTACGAACATGAAAGTGGATAAGGTACACTCGGTTGATGATGTGAGTATAGTTATCTCATAGTTTAAAAGTAATTTTTCTAGCCTTAAAGAATTTGCATCCAAAGTTGCAGAAGAGAAGTACCTGAAGAAGAGATTGAATGAGTTGATGAGAAACTTTGCACTAGATCTAAACTCACTCAAGACATGACAAGCATCCCTAAAAGAATTTTTTGATCAAGGAAGGAAATTCATTGCAGATTGCATGGATCAGGATAAGCTTATTGATGCCCATCATAAGACAATACAAGATGCAAAAGCTATGATTGAACAGGTGAAGAGTTCAGTGAAAGACTCATCCACTAATGTGAACATGTGTAATAATGTTTACCAGGGTCAATTGGACAAAATTGAGAAGGTAGAGAAAGAGATGGCAAAGATAAGGTCTAGATAGACTCAGTTGAGGAATGCTCTTGTGCCCTCACTAGACATTCTAAATCAGAACATAAAGGAGATTGATGCCACAATGATAACCTATGATCAAGGTCTGAGCATAGATCTGAAGAAGATGGAGAAGGTTCAATATGCTTTATGCACCCATCTCCAGATAGTTAACTCTTTGATAACTTTTTGGAAGAAGGAAATCCAGAACCTCAAGATAGCATATCTAGATGTTTTCCCTAAGTAAGTATGTGCAGATACAATTTTTTGGTACACCTTTGTCATTAATGTCAAAGGGGGAGTTGTGTATAGAATATGGAGTATACTATGTATAGGGAGATATAAGATTATGTATAAAAAATGTATAAAAGACAAAAGTTTTTTGTGTTAAGGGACAGTTAGCAAAATGGCCATATTCCTTTGTTTCCATCAATGACAAAGGGGGAGATTGTTGGAAAGTTGTCTATATTGAAGTATATGAATAGTTATAGTGTTGTCATTATGGCAACAAAGTCATATAGCAGTTTGGAGTCAACACACTTGATGTAAAGATCATAATTCAGTTAAGTGTTGAAGATTGGACAGTATACAAAGTTCTGGTAGCTTAGAGCATCAACGCACATGTGTACAGATGAATTATGGTATGCACCCTAGAAGTTAAGTTGGTTAGAATATATTGTTTCTTAGTCTATGAGCACATGATCAGATGTGCAAGGATGAGAAAGTTACAGGTAGTTGAAGTTGCACAACTAGTGTGTGCCAGCAGTGAATAGAGCATGGAGCCAATAGTTAGCATTTTGATTTGTGATTATAATGTAATATTGTAAAGGCTATGCACCCATTATATTTAGGTTGCTGACATGTTTATATGTATAATTTTAAGCATGCTTAAGCCAATTCATTTGGAAGCATCGTTTGTAATTATTTATAGGGCCGACCTGATTATGTATTTTGTATGAGTGCATAAATATAAGGTGTACCCATTGTATTTGGTATGGAAGTACAAATAGAGTTGTGATAAGAAGAGTAGAAGTGTGCAAAGACACTAGAAGATGTATTAGAGCTTTGCAAGAGGTCAAAGCATCAGCACATCAAAGGAACTAATTTGACAAGCAGTGTCACAGTGATAGTTCATCCTGTAGATATAGTGTGTATCTGAGATCAGAAGGTTGTAGCCTTCACCACTTGAGTAGTGAGCTCTTGGATAGTGTGTCCTCTCCCCTAACAGGGACAATTGTAAAAGAATCCTAACAGGGTCTGACCCTTAAAAAGGTATATTGTACTTAAAGCATTGTAAAGCTACTCCTAACAGGGTAAAGGATCTTCTAGAAAGGATCACAAAACACTAGTGCAAAATATTAGTGGGTGTTAATTCCCACTGGGGTTTTTACCTATTTTGGTTTCCCCGTAATCATATTGGTGTCATGTGTTGATTTCATGTTTCATGTTTATGTGAATGTTTATTTCAGTACTTAAGCATTTAAGTTCAACATAAAGATTAAAGTGAAAAGTTAAATTACATTGAACACTGATTCACCCCCCTCTCTTAGTGTTCCCATTCCTAACATCAAAGGATATAATGTTGTATGAGTATGGATACAATGTCATATGACAATGCAAAACATTTTTCCAAAATCAAATTTTCAACTTCCTAAAAACACTAAAAATGGTTTTTAACCCATAGGAAAATGTATGCATTCCCATATGACATTTGACCAAGTGTCATGTGAGTATGGATACAATGTTGTATGACACTGCAGGACACTTTTACAAAAATAATTTTTAAACTTCCCGAAAACACTAAAAACTAATTTTTTTAGGCATGGAGAGTGCCTGGGAAAGGTTCCCTAAGGTCAACCTGATGCAAGGACCTCAGCACCACATCCATAACACATAATCAACATTACCTAAGCCCCAGACTAAATTAATCAAAATAAAAACAACCATTCACAAAGAAGCTTGCAAGAGGAAAAGAGTAGGAAAAAGGACTGCATCTCAATCCTACACCCTCATGACCCTTCCTTTTTTTTCTTAGACTTCCCTCTTTCATTCAATATTAAATAAACACATTCTCCCACATGACCTCAAGCATTCCTAACTTCCTAAGAATATTTCAAAATATAAAGTACATAAATAAAAACTATATAAACATACATAATTTACTTCCCAGAAACACAGTAGAAATACCGAGAGGATAAGGTATTTACATATCATTTTTGATAGTAAAAAAATCATATTATAATGTAATATCATATTATATACAAACACATTCATACACATAGAGGAAGAATGGAGATTCTTCCCAGTTTAGACCCTACCTGGGGTCCTGTGGAGAATCCTCTTCCCTTAGATGGAGAATCTCTGTGAAACTTCAATCCTTGAGTAGATATCCTTCTGGAAATCTTCCTCTAGCAATCAACTCCAAGGAATCCTCACACAATTGACTTCACCAACCAGAGACTCTCAAAATCACATAAAATTTCACCAAAAATTTCTGGATAAATCAATTACAAACAACTCAAAAGAAAATAAATCCTCCAAAAATTATCATCCTCCTTGCACACAAAAATCTTCAATTATTTATCCTCCAACTATGTGGTTGGAGGAGTTGCTTTACAGGAAGAAACTTCTCCAACTTCCATATTTGGTTGGAGGAATAACCAAATAATTTCCCATAAAAGGCTTAATTAAGGTTTTAATAAATTTAATTAAAATACCTTTTAAATAAAACCATAACAAGAATAATATACAAATACCTTTCAATAAAAACACATAGCACAATAAGAAAACAAGTAGCCTAAATTCTAGGAGGTCTCGAGTTCAACTCCCTCCTAGATAGCTAATTTTACTACAAAGGGCATTTTCCTTTTATTATTATTATTTTTACTTTTTATTTAATACATTCATTAAATATACTTTATTTAACTCACTTTATTTACTTATTATAAATAACATACCATTTACACAATTAATAAAAACATATAAATATTATTATTTACATAAGCATGGATATATGCATGTGCACCCACATATACACACACCTATATAACATAAAAACAATTATAACACAATTATTATATATATAAAATTGATTAATTCTAACTCATAACATAAACTCAGACCAACATCAAATCAAGTCCATAACATAAAATGCATTCTACTTTCCCAACTAGAAGAACTTCCTAAACAAAATTCTAAGTCCATGGGTAACCTCGAGAGTAACTTGGTTAAATCTCCACACATCAATAGTTTGAGGATTTTGAAGGCACACTCAAACCTATGTAGCCAGGTTGAGATGATGCCTGGTACCTACATCCTGCATCACCAACTGATATGCATATGCATATATATATATATATATATATATATATATATATATATATATATATATATATATATATGTGTGTGTGTGTGTGTGTGTGTATGTGTATGTGTATGTGTATGTGTATGTGTATGTGTATGTGTATGTGTATGTGTGTGTGTATATATATATATATATATATATATATATATAAACATGCAGTGACAAACAAGGAGGTAGAGTGCGACATCATGTGGACCTCTCGTAGGAGTAACTATGACTGCCCCTCCTCATCCTACACTCACATCAACCAGTAAATGTCAAACCATAATAGGGTCAGTAGGGTTAGATCATAATATAAACATAATAACTCAAATCAATGTAAAACATTTTACTGATAGTTCATTTCTAACCATTCATCATTAAATGCTATTTTAATATTTCCAAATAAACTATAGTAACCAAATATATATGCTCAAATGTCTCATAAAATGCTAACTAAATAATAATCATAGTCCATCATAAAATCCAAAGTGTTAAAGCAATAGTCCTATCAGTCTAACATAGGAAGATGCTAGGGTAGGCATTACGCCATAAGTGCTCAGAGCCTCATCATTTTCTGGACTGGATGTAGTGATCTACTCCTCAGGGGGAGTGATCATGAAAGAAAGTTTATCTGTGAAGGCATTTGGCACCCTTTTGTATTGTTGTCAAAGGGGGAGTGTTGTTATTAGAAAATCCTCACTGTTTGGGGAGATTGATCTATGGAAGGACTTTTGGGTTGATACAACTTTGGGATAAGATTTTCCCATATATTGACATCAATGCCAAAGGGAGAGATTGTTGGATATTTCTAATTCATGGGTGGTGATTGAGACATTTAATATGTTTAATCACTACGTTACTGAATGGGAACTCACTATTGTCATTTGCGTTTTGTCACTGATGTCAACATATGCTTCTATGAAGGAACCAGGTTGGTAATCATAGTGTAAAAAAGGTGTACAAATAATTTAGATATTGCAAAGTCAGACAAGAGATCATATGGATGTTGTGATCTTATATTTGAGATTGCATCATTAATGGATGCATATTAAGGAAGATACAACTATTTTGGTAAAGACTGGTCATTGGACTGTGACAGTGAGAATTGACAGAGTTAGTCTCTGAGTTTTTGGTATAGATTTCAGAAGGATTGGATTCAAGGTATGTGATCTTGAAGGAAGATGGAAAAGGTACTGATGGATGTTCATTAGTCAGTGCAAGGTATGGAATGATTAGTGACATCATCTATGGTGTGTGCTCTAGCGATGGCTTATTATGAAGTTGGCTCAGGGAATGAAGCATGTGTTTTGTTTGGCAAGCATAATTCAAGGATGTTGGTCCTTAATTGTTGTAATGTAATAATTGTAAACATGTTTTTGATACCGTGTGTATCTTAGCAAGGGCTTATGTAATTGTTTGTAATTAGGAAAGCCTTATGCGCTGACCTATTCTTGGTAAAATGTAATAAGGTATAAATAAAAGGTCTTTTCTTTGGAAGAGACATGGATGGGATAAGTATGATATAAGGAGGTTGCAAACTTGTGTCTGCTATACATAGAGTAGAGGATTATTGGTGGACTTCATTGGAACTAATCAAGAAAAGACAGTTGCTAGCAAACAGTTCAAAAGATTGTGTATTTATTCATATACACTTGTTGTGAACTAGTGAGTTTAGACGGTGGACTTAACCTTCTTTAGGCAGTGAGCCCTCTTTTGTTCTTGACTCCTAATAGGGTCTATCCTCTATCAAGGATTATGTACTGTAATGTTTCAATAAGCTCCTAACAGGGCTATATCTTCTAACAAGGATTACTATACTCTCAGTACATAATTACTAGGTGCTAATTCCCATCGGGGTTTTTACCTTTAACAGGGTTTCCCCGTAACCAAAATATTATGTTATTGTGTTGGCATTCATTGTGTTCATTGGATTTGATATTAATAAGCTTAAATTTTAAAGTCTAATATTCTATCATACAATTGATTCACCCCCCCTCTCAGTTGTATTGTGGACTCTTAATCCTAACATTAATTCCCAGAGACCTCCCTTAAGATTTATTCTTCCCTTGAAAGAAACTTAAGTTTAACCCCTATATCTACATTGTAAAAAATGCATTAAAGAGCTTTACAATTTAATACATAAGAGAACTTAAACATCCATATGTGAAGACAACCATAATTAGCAAAGAAGTTCTAGTATTTTTGTATTAATATATCAACTATATTCGTACATTTTAATAGAGACTTGTAAGAAATAAGATCCTATTATAAGAACTCTCTTTACAAAGTATTATCAACCACCTTTGCAAAAGAAGAAAGATTGCTATTTATATAACTGGCTATCTTGGAATCCTCAAAGAAAGGATGCAACAAGCTTTGGATAGGCAAGATAGTGACTTGCACTACAGAAAAAAAGTACAAAATATGATGACAAAGAGACTAGAGAAATAAAAAACAACTTTCAAACAAATGGAATCTTCACAGCTGAAACCTTTGTCTAAGGATAATTCAGAGCAATTGCTTTAGTTTTTTGCATGAATGATGACTGCCAATACAGGCTAACTTACATCAATCTTTTTTTGATACACGCTCTTCCTAAATTTTTGGATCAGGTGCCAGATGTACTCTATCCTTCTTCTTCTACCTCCAGCTCCATGACAGCTGGTTTCTTTTTCTTTTGCTTTGTGCTTTTGTCCCATGCTAATACATCATCATCTGAGGGGCCAATTATAACCCTACAAGTCTTGCAACAACTTAATTTGCAACTCCCACCTGGAATCCGTGATGCTCTTAATATCTGCAACAAACTTTATGCAATCATTTTCAATTTTGATTAAGTTGTCTATTATGTTGTTGCATCCTTCTAAGTCCAAAGAACTATCACCACCTAGGAAAGCCTCTTTCTTAATCATTATTTGGCCCATGCTTGACTTCCACTCATCCACACTTACTATACTTCTATCATTATTGTAAACAAAGGGAAAATATTTACTATAATCTTTATCAAACATGGCCAACTTGGCCTTTACTTGATTTGATTTTCCTTTAAAAAACTTAGAGATGGCACTGACCAACTCTATCTTTTCAAACACTTATGTGACTACTTCAGGGAGATTAGGCCTATGTGGCTACAAGGCACCAAGCTTCTCAAATAATGTACTACTCCTAGACCAAACACTAAAGAGTGTCTCTAAATAGCCAGTGACTCATTTACCTTTTCATTTTCTTTATGCAATAGGAAAACTGACTAATGGATTGAGTCCATTTTCTTCTTTACTTTGTCAAGTATGTGTTGCACAACATATGACATGGTCTTTAAGGCTGCATCTAGCCTTACCTTTTCTAGGTCCTCTGGTGGCCTATTAGGAATTTCTACCGTTGGTTGGGAGGGGGCCTCAATTTGCAAAGGAGGAGGAGGAACTATCTTTGAAGCTTCTTCAAGCTTGGCCTTCAAATCCTCTAGTTCATCCTCCATTTTCTTGATCATCATCAACTTCAAATCTCTATCCTTGGCAACTTTCATTGAGTTCTCAAACAATCGAGCATACATGTCATCCAACTGAGTTGTATTTTCTTCATTGAGGTGAGAAAAATGTTTCACCACCTTGGACACCTCAAGATCAGTGGTATTCTGGATAGTCCAGACAATTTTATCTTCAATACTCACCAGAGAATTCTTTTGAGTTCTAGGAGTAAGAGACCACAATGCAATGTCCTAGGAATTAGGGTCATAGCCACTTCCTCTTATCATGTCTCCTATATGCACCTCATAAGATAGGCTACCTGCTAGTTGCTTTCTAATATGATCTATGATGAAAGCCAAAGTTAGGTCCCATCCAGGAGTCAAGTGCATTCCACTTGATTTCACTATTTATCTGGTCTTTTCAATAGTAAGCTTCTCAAGGCTAGGGTCATAAGATGTCAGAGCTCTCATAGTCTCCTCACTTGGCTCCATTCTCTCTGGCAGAGCCTTTGCAACCTCTTGTGACTTCTTCCAAATGAGGAAGTTCCCAAATTCTTCACTTTTGATGAATTGGTCATCACAAAGGAATTCCTCTTGATATAATTCTCTTTCATATTTTCCTAGCAATAGAGGCAATTCCTCTTCCTCTTTGGACACTATCTTCTTGTCCTCTCTAATAGCTTTTCTCAATTGATGATGATAATCTCTGTCACCGGGTACTAGAGTAAAAGCTCTATCTATTATCCTTTTCTATTTCCTCTCATTAGAAGTTTCACCCACCTCAAGATTTTATTTATTCAATGGTGGATCTGAGGTGTCCCCTACTTTTGGTGATTCTTGAGTCAAGTCAATGATAGGTGAGTCCTTAGCTTGAGGTGGACTATCACCTTCTTGTGATTCATCAGTATATTCCTCATAATCTGAAGAGGAATAGTGCTCCTTTTGTACATCCAACTTGTCTTCAATCAAACCCTCCATCTGGCTTGACATGGTGCCATACATTTCAATCATTCTTTCCATCCTTTTCAAATATGGGAGATAAGGGAAAAACCTTCCAAAATTAATTTTGGCCTTCTTGAGTTTGGTGTCCAATCTCAACAAGTCAAAGTATTTGGTCCATCTGCTACCAACCTCATCTTTGTCCAAGATGTTCCTTATCATATTTTCTTCATCACAACCTTCATGCTCCCTTATTGTCCCAATGTTGGGAATCAATGTCATTCTTGCACTCTTGATAAAATCTTCAAGATCAATATATCTACAAGTACCAAAAATCATCTTGAAATGATTTAACCAACTACTGAGCTAGTCTAATTCTCTCTTTCCAATCAGGAAACTACCTACCCTTAACTACCTTGGCATGAAGGTGCCCTTCCTGTGAGGTGCCAAGTGCTCCCTGTCAGTCCAAATCAAGTACCATATGAATTCTAACAGGGCAACCCTTGGTGGTACAAATTTTGGAAGTAAATGTGGGGGTTAAGGGCTGCCATAAACTTTGATAATTGTGAAAGTCTCCCCTAGGTAGAAGTCACCCCAATTGTGGTTTCCTTGCCAATTATTTTCATACTGCATAGGCCTCAAAAGATACAAAACCTTTCCTTGCAACCTTACCACATTTATCCCCAACAACTGTAGAATTGCAAAAACAAAGAAATTTTGGAACACATATAAATCACACTCATTAGAGGTATAATTCCATACTCTCATCCAGTATTGCACTGGATTAGGATTGCCTTCAAATGTAAACCTTAGCTTCAGCATCCTTACATCCAAACTATTGACATTGAAATATAAAATTAGGTGCATCAGGAGGGAGTAATGCATGAACCTAATAGGCCTCTTACTTTCTTTAACAACCATCAAACCCTCATGCATTCTATCGATTACATATTGGATGTAATCATAGTCTGTGTTGGCATGAGAATTTTGAATGTCTAGAATTATCATCAGCAAGTAAGCAGGCAATTTCTCTTCATCTTTATCCATCCACAGAACTCTACACAATCCGTGACATAAAAACTTCATATAGAAGTTGAGGGATTTGAACTCATATGGGGCATTCATGCTTTCAGGGAGAGGAGATATGTATTTACCCTACTTTGGGATATGCCTGACCATTTGACTTTTTATAGACCCAATATGACTTGCGTACTTTTTCTTCTCTTTATTTAAGTCAATCTCAATAGAGGAGGAGGAATATAAATCAAAAGCTTTCATAAAAGATCCCCTATCTAATGTTACCAAGGTAGACTAATCCTCTCTCCTAATGTTTTTTGAAATAGGGTCATATAATCTAGCTAGCTCAATGATTAAATCAACATCTAAGAAAACATCTGGCACAATTAATATTGCCATCCCTAACACCCAAGCCTTGCAAATTGGTATAGCTTTATGCCTATTATTGTAAAAATAAGTGAAGATTGTGTAACTTGAGCTAGAAGGAGTGATAGGGTGTCTACATTTGTCCATTATATCCTTGAAAGCTATATCAATAGCTTTCTTGTTCTGGTTGGACCCGAGAAGCAATTTGAGGAACTCATCTGAATAATTGGGCTTCCCTTTCTCTTCACCACTCTGTTCTTTGGCTGCTCCATTGGATGAGGCAACTCTCAGCTCTAGTTGACTTATCTTGGAATATGAATATCACTCAACTCTACAAATTTTACTCACTTCACACTTTCTACCTTTGCTCTGGAAATCACAATTCTCTTTAGAAAACTTCATGCACAGAAAGCAAGGGAGTCCTATCTATTTATCATTGAGAATTGAATGTGTACAGTTGCCAAAATTTTTGAGAATCAAGCCTCAATCACCTCTGCATTCAATTCTGCACATTACCAACTTCAAATCAAGGTTAGCCATGGTGTGGATGTTGACAGGTTGATTTAAAAACTTGAAAATAAAGCGGAAAATAAATGATCACTATTTAGCTTTAAAACCCTCATTTACTAATAAAAACCCTCAGTTAATTATGATTGGATGGATTTTTACTTTTTTCCAACTCAATAGAGTACTTTTCCACGTAGCAACGACTATCATCACTTTTCATTAATGAACACTTAACCAGATTTTATTCGGAGATCCAATGAACAAAGGCTCTCATGATCTCTAAAAGTAATGTTAATCCTAGGTTAAGCTTGGAGATTCAGTGACCAAGTCATTCTCATGATCTTGGAATGATTTTCTAACTCATGACTTTACTTAGAGATTCAGCGACCACCATTGATCCCAAAGATGATCAATGGTCCTTAGATTAACCTTTAAAACCTATCATAACCTGGCTGCATTCAGAGAATGGGTGACTGAAGGAAATCTCTAGTTCTCAGAACACCTGGGTCAACTATGGTTTAACTCAAAGAATGAGTGACCAAAGAATTCACTAGTTCTCACAATCTTTTACTTAACCTAGCAACCATATGGAGATTCAAAAAACAAAGCTCTTCTTAAACCCATGCATTTGAAACCTTGACCATAGTCAACATCTAGAGAATCAATGACTACACCTATCTCTTAATCTTGGAATGCCTTTCTTAACTCTTGATTTATCTTGTGACTCAGTGAACAAGGCAATCATGTGATCTCTGAATGAAATACTTAACCTTGGGTTTGTTATGAGATTGGGCAAACAAAGGTATTCACTAATTTGTTGAATGCTTTCCTTAACTTGAGTTTCATTCTGTGATTAAGCATCGTCCGTAGATCTTGAAAACAATTAGTGGTTATCACTGAGTCACTGAATCATTTAAACCTTTACCATTTAATCATGAGATTTAGCAAATGCCTAATTCACTGAATCGCCAAATGACTTAGAACTTTGCTACTTTATTCTGAGAACCCGTGACTGAAGAAAATACAAGTCTTTATCATACTTAGTCGCTGGGTCACCAAATCCAATGGGGCTTTACTAACTAATCATGAGATTGTGTGAATACACTAGTTTTTGAGTCTCTAAATGATTTGGAGCTTCACCATCTTTTCCCTTGATCCAGTGACTGAGGAAAATTTCACCTTTTGCCAAGTTACTTTATCAGAGCCACCAAACTTAGTGAACATGAGATTATGAATCAACCACTGAATAATTTGCTATAGGCCCCATTCATTGTGAGATTAAGACACCATCATTGATCTTAGAGATGATCAATGGTCCTTGTTTAGTTGCCAAAAAACATAGAGCATGACCACCCAATTCAATAATTAAGAGATAACTGCCATGCCCATTCGGTGAATGTTAAGAGAAAACTACCAGAGATTATGAGACTTGGAGACCACATAGTCACTGAATCGCTAGAAGAAAGACTAACCACATCCAGAACTGGGAGATTCAATGACCAAAGGAAATCATAACAATCACATAGACATAGTCACTAGTTTGTTGAATGTTTTAGTGACATGAAAAGTTATTACGTGATTCAGTGAACACCTAAGGAAAATAAAGCACACATGCAAATTGGAAGATCTTAAGTGGCCAAAAAGGTAACATGGAAATATAAGAAACTAGGGCACACTTAAGATAATTTGAAGAATTAACCCTACCAAGGGAAAAAAGACCTAAGGAAAGGTTTTAAAAGCATAAGCATGGCTGATTTTGAGAAATTAAAACCCTAGAATGGACAAAAATATTTGTAGATACATAGAACAAGGACATGAAGAAATATTCTTAGAAAACCTAAAATATACCCAACAGTGGCTCTATCTGAGGATGGTTGAATGCAAGTTCATAGAAAGAAACCATGAATCTCTGGGTGGTAGACCACAAAACCCTAACCTAAAGTAGGAAGCAAATACACTACAGAGACAAACACACTTGTAAATATATACAAAGCTACTGTGCATGGAAAAGATTGAGAATTAATTGAAGAAGTATTTCAGGAATTGTCCATGCACTAGAAATTCTTGTTCCTCACCATCCAAATTTCTTAAAAAATATGAATCCTTTCCATGAGTCTGATGAATAATAAAAAGGTCCTAACCATAGGGATTCAAATTTTTTATGCTTTCCTTTGTCTTCCACCCTGGCATTCCATTGAAGAACCATATCACCAGGCTAGAATTTTCTTATAGTTTCTCTCTTGTCAAAAAGATACTTTAGATTTTCTTTTTGACCTTCCCTTCTAATTTTATCTATTTCAACTAACTGAATCATCCTATCTTGTAATGGATCACTGATTTCCATATCTTCATCTTGTATGAACTGGTAGATAGGTAACTGTTAGAAAGTAAAGATCCCCAAGATAACTAAGAGGGGGGGGGGGGGGGGTGAATCAGTTATCTGATAATTTAACCATTCAACTACTTTAAACAATATAATTAATGTACTAATCAACCATAGAAAGATAACTATACACAATTGCACAATAACACAAGATATGTTGACTAGGGAACCTCTTGAAAAGAGTAAACCCCGGTGGGAATGATGCCCATAAAATGATGCACTAATATGAAAGTTCCTTGTTAGAGGATGGAACCTATTAGGAGTCTTATGAAATACATTCAGTACATATAAATCCCTATTAGGAGATTTTGAATCCCTGTTAAAAGATTCTAACCCGGTTAAGAGTTTATGGAAGACAGAAGGACCCACTGCCCAAATAGCTTCAAGGCAAGATCTTTGAACCCACTGTCCAAAAGATCTTATAATTATTCAATAGAATAATATGAAATATATTAACTCCTTCACACTATGCCAAAACCACACTCTCTGCTACACAAGATCATAATTCCAGATCTCTGTACTCACAAGTCTTCCTTCGACACTGAATTACCTCTTTTCTTCACTTCATGCATATATTCGCATCTCAACCTTCACAAATACATATTGCAACAAGGAAAAAATTCCTTCTTATATACCAAACTCAAATAATTACAAATGAGTTGGTCCTCAATTACAAAATAATAATTTCTACACGCTACACACAAAATTCACATAAAACTGTCAGCTTCCAAATACTGTAACTTTCTCCAAATATATCTTCGAAGTTTTCAATATGAACCATGTCATCATTAATGAGTCTCCAAAATCCCTTTAACTATGCAAAATTAGATTCCATCCCAGATAAGAGATATCCTCCGATTTCCAAAAATCGCTTCATAGAAACACTGTCTAAACACTGCTTTCACCAAAATGCTCATAACTCTCATGAATGAATGAATTTATTTTTTCACTGTTAACCATAGGTTAATAAAACACCAAAGAACATACCATAAACTGTGCAAAAGCCAATCTGCAATAAAACATGTGCGCAAAACAAAACTGTACCTACTTTCCTGCTGATATCCAGAATATCATTGTGTTGACATCAATGATAATCCAAGTCATGAATGCAACAACTGCTACAGAATGACTGCCAAAGTAATTTTCATTCATTCCTAAAAATCTCCCCCATTGGCATTGATGGAAACATAGATGAAAAACATCCAATGTTCCAAAAATCCAATACTGCAACATCACTGCAAAATATCAAATTAAATCTTGCTTCATTTTCCTATTCAGCTCTCTCATACAATTCACAATATTTTTCATGTATATCTCTCCCCCATTGACATAAATGATAGAAATTCCATCACTAAGTCAACAAAAACTTAATTTCAAAAGACACTTTTCAAAAAAATACAATAACAAGAGTCCTCATGACTCAGCTCATAAACTCCCCCATAGAGGAAGTTCCAACATCCAATCCAGAAGAAAGATAGGGCTCATATACCACTGGACAGATGCAATCATCTGCATCAATTCTCAAAAATAGGTTGGGGCATAACCCCAAGCATACCTCTCAGATACAAAAATGTATCCTTAGGTAAAGGTTTTGTAAATATATCTGCTATCTATTCCTTTGTGCTTATGTACTCCAATCTTACTTCTTTTTCTGCAACTTTCTCTCTTACAACATGATACTTGATCTCAATATGTTTAGTCTTAGAATGTAAAATAGGATTTTTTGACATACTCACTGTACTGGTGTTATCACAATATATAACAACAGGCTCATCAAACTTTATTCCAATATCCTTCAACATTTGCTTCATCCAAATAATCTGATTACAATTGTTTGCTGCTGCAACATATTCTGCTTTAGCTATACTTTGTGAAGTACAATTTTGCTTCTTACTTAACCAAGAGACCAATTTTTCTCCAAGAAAAAAGGCTCCATCACTGGTGCTTTTCTTTTCATCAACACTACCTCCCCAATCTACATCAGTATAGGCACATAAAGTAAAATCATCAGAATTCTCATACCATAACCCATAATCCATTGTTCCTTTCATATATCTCAGTATCCTTTTTACTGTTGCATAATGTGATTCTCTAGGTTCTGCTTGAAATCTTGCTACAATCCCAACTGAATGTGCTATATCAGGTCTTGTATGTGTCAAGTACTGCAATCCTCTAATCATAGATCTATAATTTTTTTGCTCAACTGCTGGTGTCTCATCTTTGCTAGATAACTTATGTCCAGTTACCATAGGTGTTCCAACAGGTTTAGAATCTTCCATTCCAAATATTTTCAATAATTCATTCAAATACTTAATCTGACTTACAAATATACCTTCCTTGCTTTGTGTTATTTGTAATCCCAAAAAATATTTCATTTCTCCAATCATGCTCATCTCAAATTCAGTCTTCATTTCATCTACAAATTTGTCACTAGCTTCATCTTCTCCTCGAAAGATAATATCATCAAAAAATATAACTATAACCAACAAATCATTCTCAATTTCTTTTGTGTATAAGTTACTATCTACTATTCCTTTTATAAATCCCAATTTCAATAAATACTTATCCAATCTTGCATACCAGGTTCTAGGTGCTTATTTTAATCCATATAAAGCTTTTTTTAACTTACATACCATATCTCCTTCTTATGTCAAAGGAAAACCTTCAGGCTGCACAATGTAGACTTCTTCTTCTAATTCACCATTCAAAAATTTTGACTTCACATCCATCTAATACACTTTGAATTTCTTGTAAGCTACATATGCTAGAAACATTCTCACTGCTTCAAGTTTGGCCACAGGTGCAAAAGTTTCTTCATATTCAATTCCTTCTTGTTGTGAATATCCTTTACACACCAATCTTTCTTTGTTTCTTATCACTTCTCCTTGTTCATTCATCTTGTTTCTAAATACCCACTTTGTTTCAATCACATTCTTGTCTTTAGGTCTAAGGACCAATTCCCATGTCTTATTTTTTTCAATCTACTCCAGTTCTTCTTTCATAGCATTAATC
This sequence comes from Chamaecyparis obtusa, assembly GCA_027943335.1. NCBI lineage: Eukaryota > Viridiplantae > Streptophyta > Pinopsida > Cupressales > Cupressaceae > Chamaecyparis > Chamaecyparis obtusa. Next base: position 2,980,239 of record BSBK01007013.1, on the reverse strand, counting down.
CAATGTTCATCTTCACAAGCTTCATTAGTAGTCTTAGGTTCAATTTGAGAAATCAAACATAAATGTATCTTATTTCGAGTCAAAACTCCTCTGTCTAAACTTCCAATAACTTGCTTAATAGGGTGATGTCTTGAAATATACCTGTTAGGTGTCATAGTTATTGATCTTGTTCCAACTGTAGATTCTTCTCTGCTTTCTTCTCTATTTTCTTCAGTATGACTTTCATTTAGCAAATCACTGTTAGTTTCAAAAAATAATTCTGAATTTTCAATGTTAGGCTGAGGTTGTGCTTCTCCATCAGATTCATAATCAAGCATTCTTTCCTAAATTTTAAACTTCTCATCAACTTTTACATTTGCACTTTCAACAATAGTCTTAGTTCTTTTGTTATAACATTTATATGCTTTTCTTTTTAAAGAATATCCAAGAAATATTCCTTCATCACTTCTAGGATCAAACTTTCCTATATCATCATCTCTCTTAATATAACATTTACTTCCAAAAATTCTAAAATACTTAACTGAGGGTGAATGTCCAAACCATAATTCATAAGGTGTCTTGTTTGTATTTGCTCTGATTTGTACTTTGTTCATAGTGTATACTACTGTGTTCATTGCTTCTCTCCAAAAAGTCTTAGCCAAAACATTTTCAAACAACATAGCTCTTGCTGCTTCAGTTATTGACCTGTTCCTTCTTTCTACAATACCATTTTGTTCTGGTGTTCTAGGGGCTGAAAGTTCTCTTAATACCTGTAGACTAGGATTTGAGTGTGCACCTAAACCTGTTTTGAAGGCCAAAGACAAACAAACGTCATAGCATATAATCAAATCAAATTTAATGGTAAACAAACTAAAATCAAAGCCACCTTAGTTTAAGCCTAAAACGGATGCGCCCATGCACCGTTTGATATGCTTGGATATAGATGGATGTGGGTGTGCAAACTCAAGCACTTGGAGCATGCAAATTAGGATGATTTGAGGATCAAAAAGACCCAAAATGACATAAAATAGGTATGAGGAACCTATTTTGCCTCAAAGGCCTCAAGATCACACAAATGTGCAAAGCTAAAAGATGAACTAAGATTGATTAAACAAGAAATGAATCTATGTTAATCCAATTAAGCTAATTTAGATGTGATTTAAGCTTGAAAATGATCTAAAATGATGAGTTTATGCTTATGCTAGAATGAAAATGGCATTATAACTTTGCTATTGAGTTTGAGAGTTGAAAGATGATTTGCCTTAGGAAGTGAGGGTATTTATAGGAAAAGGGAAGGGCTTGGTTTAAAAGGATGAGTCAGAGTTAGGGCTAAGGTTAGGGTTGAGTCAAGGACAAGTGTCCTGACAAGTGTCAAGGGAGGATTGAGTTGAAAGTTTGAGGGCATGTGCACAATTTGGTAAATGTGCCCAAGGCCAAGAGGTGGCAAGGAAGGGATAAGAAGGTCTTAAATGCATTTGAAGAGGTGGCCAAAGAGGTGTCCCTCTTTGTTGACCAAAAAGGATGACTAAGAGGAGGTTAGCATAAGTTTTGGTAAACCTTTTGCTAATGGAATGTGACAAGATTAGAAAGGGGATTAGGATTAGGATTAGGAGAAAGGGATGGGCAAGTGGCTTTTGGTGAGATTTAGATATTTATTAAAGGTAAATTTAATAAATATTAAATATCTAGGCTTAGGGTTTGAAGGGACTAGATTAGGGATTTGACCCATTTAGAGGAAGGTTTAGGACTTTCTAGAAGAGTTTAGTGCTCTTTAGAATTTTGGCCAACTTTGGGATAAAAAATAAATTAAAAATAAATTAATTTATTTTTAAAATTTTTTGATCAATTTATTAATTAAATAATTAATAAATTAGGGATAATGTCCAAATGACATTTTTAGGCTAGATTCCTTAATTAAAGATTTTTAATTAAGAGAGGGATTTAATGCCATAAAAATAAATAAATAAATAAATTAATTAATTAATTAATAAATGATGATGTCATCAAGGATTTTTAGAAAACAAAAATAATTTATTTTCTGAAGGATTTTTCGGTGTCTACATTTTGCCCCTCTTTGATGCGATGCCGCAAGTGGCATGGCATCAAAGACAAGAAAACAAGATGCCAAGGCTAAAATCAGAAGAAGAGGGTATGACGCGCGGGGGGATTGGGAGAAAGAGGATACATGCCCTGGTGGGACAAAATCATGGAAGATGCGCCCAGTGGGACAAGGAGAAAGAGGGATTATGCCCTGGGACAGAGTGTGCCCGGCGGGACGAGGAAGGAAGAGGGAATACGCCCTGGGACAGCAAGAAGACAAAGAGTGCCCTGCTGGGACGAGGAAGGAAGGGCCTAGGAAGAAAGGGGAGATAAATAACCTCACTTCTATAAGCAAAAGGTGGATGAACGCAGAGTGAGATGACAAATGCAAGATGCAAGATGCAGCTATATGCAAAGATGCAAGATTAATCTATATGATAAATGCAAGGGACCAGATAGCTCCAAGTGCAAACGGGAGTGCACAACCTAGATTTAATATAGCTATGTTAGAGACCTGCCAAGGATACTGGGATCACGAGGCCTGTCAAGAACGTTGCAGAGGACTGACGAGGACTGACGCTAAACAAACACACAGGGTTGCCCCAACATCACACATGAAGCGCAGAGGCGACATGGTGGAACCGATGCTGAAGGAACCACAAACACACAACTGACTCACAGGCAGAAGCGAAAGATCAAAAGACCTTGCCCCAGATTATCCGCACACGTAGCACACCATGATATAAAGAATCGTGGTGACCCTGGTGGGATAAAGAGAAGCCAAAAAGATTAACAAGACCCAAAGGACAAAAATCCAAGATCAAAATGATAACTCCAAAAAGACATCCTTTGCCAAGGAGAGAGATTAGGTTTGATTGATGGTGGGAAGATTGGTAGGACAGGAGGAACGATATATCCTCAAGGACCAGGATGGAAGATTAGGTTAGACAGGAGGAATGATATATCCTCAAGGACCCATGGGTTGGTGAGAGAATAAGTGTATTTTTTCATTGGCAAAAGTTGAAGTTCAAGGAATAATCAGGATGAGCAAGGATAAGTCGACAATTGATGTTGCTGAAGCACAAGGCCCAAGTGGGACTAAAAGTTTTTTGAGGCTGGGGATGGGACAAGATATTTGATCAAATGCTGCTGCAGGACGGACAAAGGTTATGTACAACAAGGAGGAATGATATGCACAAGGGATATGTACAGAAGCTCAGGATTGGGGATAGGAAGATCACACTCGGCGGGACTCTCACTAGGACGGAGATAAGAAGGATAAATACAGGGAGGAATGCGCTGTACAGGAAAGGGATAAGGATATGGTACAAGATATGGTACAAAGCTTTGGAATAGGATATGGATTGCAGATGGGTTGGAGGAAGATGGAAGCTGAATGCATGGAAGATAGGGGAGATGGAACTGCTGGGAGATCTGTTAAGAGATTATGGATGGAGGAAGAGGACGGTTGCTGAAAGGACAACTGAATAGATAAATAGCTCAGTTTACTATGTTGGCACCTGTTTGCCAGGTTTTCACCAACATACTTGTCCAAGGCGCTTGAATTGCCAAGTTTTCACCGTTAGACGATTATTTTCTCTTTCTCTTTTCTTTTTTTTTTTTACTTTTTTCTTTTTTTTACTTTTTTTGCTTTTTTTTCTTTTTTGAATGTTTTTGGATTTTCTGATATATGCAGGATCAGGTTCAGGCATAGAACCTCTTCAAATGGATGATGTTGATAGGATCATTCAAGGGCTCACCTTCTGGTGTAGATAGCTGATAGGCGCCGGAGCCGAAGGATGCGGTGACAACATAGGGGCCCAACCAAGTAGGCTCAAACTTGCCTTTCTTTTCTCTATTTGCTAGGACCTTCTGATTTTCTTTAAGGACCATGTCACCGACCTAGAATTGTCTAGGATGGACCTTTTTGTTATAACTCCTTTTGAGTCAATTCTGGTATGCAACCAGGTGATCGTAGGCTTGCTGTCTCTTTTCATCTAGCAGATCTAGCTGTGTGAGCTGGGCCACACGATAGTCTTCATCAGTTGTATAGTTCTTCATGGAGACGCGCAAGGATGGAAGCTCGACCTCGATTGGTAGAACGGCTTCAGCACCATATACAAGGGAGTATGGGGTGGTGCCTGTGGGAGTGCGATAAGAAGTGCGATAAGCCCAGAGGGTGGGATTAATTTGGAGATGCTAGTCACGACCAGAATCATTGACAATCTTCTTGAGAAGCTTCAAAAGTGTTTTGTTAGTTGCCTCAGCTTGGCCATTTCCTTGAGGGAAATATGGACTGGAGAAACGGTGATGGATGTGGAGCCTGGCACACAGATCATCCACATGCTAGTTTTCAAAAGGTGTGCCATGGTCTGTGAAGATGGTAGATGGTATGCCGAAGCGACAAATGATATGATAGAGGATGAACTTGGATATTTGGATGCCAGTAGTTAGCGTGAGCGGAATCACTTCAATCCATTTGGTAAAGTACTCTGTGGCTGTTATGATATACTTGTGTCCATCCGAAGAGAGGGGGGTGATCAAGCCAATGAGGTCGAGGCCCCAACATGAAAAAGGCCACGGTGGTGCAATAGGCTGTAGATCCTGTGCTGGTGCATGTATCAAATTGGCATGCTGTTGACATGGGAGACATTTCTTGACAAATTCACACGCATCATGTTCCATTGTTGGCCAATAATATCCAACTCTAAGCAGCTGCTTTGCTAGAACCATGCCACTTGTGTGGGCACCACAAATTCCAGCGTGAACCTCTTGTAAGGTCAGGACGGCCTCGTTTGAGTCTAAACATCTAGATAGGACATTGTGATACCTGCGACGATATAGGGTGTTGGCTACAAGAGTGTAGTGGGAAGCTCTGCGAATAAGGTTTTGGCATTGGTTATTGGTGAGATGGGGAGATATGATACCATTTTTTAGATATGCATGGATGTCATGGTACCATGGGGATTGGGGACCAACCAAGACACACACCATGTTTGCATCAGTGTTCTCATAAGCTGGAAAGTGTAGCTGCTCGACTAGAAATTCATATTGTGTTGCATCACGTGGGATTTCCAATAAGGATCCGATGGTTGCCATTGCATCTGCTGCTTTGTTTTGAAGCCTTGGGATCTGATTGAATTGTAGATGTAGGAAATGCTCTTTCAGTTTATCCACCAGTTGCTTGTAGGGTAGCAATTTGTCATCCTTTGTTTGATACTCATCAAGGACTTGCTTGATAATGAGCTGTGAATCTCCAAAGACTTGTAATTCTGTGATGTTCCATTGGATAGCTATTTTGAGACCTAAGATGAGTGCCTCATATTCTGCAATGTTGTTGGTATAGGGGAATCCCAACTTGAATGATTTTGGAATATAGTCACCTTGAGGTGTGACGAATAGGATTCCTACCCCAGAGCTATGGGATGTGTTGGAACCATCAAAGTATAGGTGCCACATGGATTGTTCTTTGATCATACATAGATGTTCATCGGGGAATTCCATGATTAGTGGATAGGCATCCACCAGTGGTGCTTCTGCTAGTTGATCGGCAATGACTTGCCCTTTGATTGCTTTGCGATCTACATACTGAATGTCAAATTCGCTGAGTAACATGACCTATTTTGCCATACAGCCTATGAGGGTTGTCCTTGATAACAGATACTTAAGAGGGTCCACCTTTGATATGAGCTTGATTGTGTGGCTAAGCATGTAATGTCTAAGTTTTTGAGTGGCAAAGACCACTGCTAGGCATGCTTTCTCCATGGGTGAATAGTTAAGCTCATAGCCCACAAGAGTGCGACTGATGTAGTAGACAGCTCGTTCTTTGTTTTCATCATCATGCTATGCTAGGAGTGCCCCTAGTGCTGTAGCTATTGTTGAGATGTAAAGGATGAGTGGGCATCTTGGAACTGGTGGTACAAGGATTGGAGCGTTAGCTAGATACTCCTTGAGCTTATCAAAGCTTCTTTGACATATGGGATCCCACTTGAAGTTGGTGTCTTTGCATAAGAGATGTGAGAAGGGTTGGCACTTGTCTGCTAGTTGCGAGATGAACCGCCGAACTGATTGAAGCTTTCCCTGTAGGCTTCTAAGCTGTTTGAAATTTCTTGGTGGAGGCATCTCCGTTATTGCTTTTACCTTTTTAGGATCGATCTCTATGCCTTGTTGAGAGAGGATGAAGCCTAGAAGCTTGCCAGATGTTACGCCGAAGACACATTTCTTAGGATTTAACTTTAAGCCATAATGTTGCAGATGATCAAATACACGCTCTAGGATGTTGAGGTGCTCATCTCTTGTTTTGGATTTTGTAAGGATATCGTCCACATAGTCCTCAAGGATCTTGTGGATCATGTCATGGAAAATGGCTGTCATTGCTCTCTGATATGTGGCCCCTGCATTCTTTAGCCAAAATGGCATCATGTTGTAGCAGAAGGTACCCCATGGGGTTGTGAATGCTATTTTATGTTGATCTACTTCCGCTATATGAATTTGGTTGTAGCTTGAAAAGCCATCCATTAATGATAACATCTCATGACCCGCTATGAGGTCTACAAGCATGTCTATGTTTGGCAATGGGAAGTCATCCTTAGGGAATGCCTTGTTCAAGTCCCTGAAATCAGTACAGATTCTGATGTCACCAGAAGGCTTTGTGACTGGAACCATGTTAGAGATCCACTCTGAATAATCTATTGCTCTGATGATCTTAGCTTGGAGGAGCTTCTCAAGCTCTGCTTTGACGAGAAATGCTACCTTTGGATGCATTTTCCTTAGCTTCTGCTTCACTGGCTTGACGTTTGGATCTACTGATAGATGATGAACAACAAGGTTTGGATCAAGCCCAGGCATGTGGGCGTATGACCATGCAAAGTTGATAACTGATTCCTTGAGCAAGGCGCTGAGAGTGATTTCTTCTCCTTCTGTTAGGTTGACTGCAATGTAGGTGATCCTTGGACATTCTTCTGTTCCCAAGTTGATTGGCTTGGTTTCCTCTATGATGATCGGCGACTGCTCTAGTCTATAATCTTGGATAGGGGGAAGAGGCAAGGCTTCATCTTCTAGCGCCTGAATTGCCAGGTTTTCGCTAGAAGATACGCCTTTTGTTTTTACTATTTTGGAATCAGAATGTGCCCCAAGGGGGTTTTCACATAAAGACTCATGATGTTCTTTTGCTATTTCATTTTTGTGACTAAAGCTTGCCTCTTCCCCAAAATATCCTTCTGGGTGAAGCTGATAGACAGAGGTTGATGTTGGATCCTGATTGCTTGCTGGACCTGATGCCCCCATGAATTCTAGGAGTGCTTGTGCACTTTAGAACTCATCGATGTGTGCAATGCTTGGTTGGTCCCAATCTATGAGGTTGGGGTTTGTGAGGGGAAGATCTATGAGGTTAATGGAGAGTTGTGGAAGAACAAAAGTGCCCAGGAGGGTGTCGTCGGCAAAGATATCATCGTAGGATCGGATGTCTTTCTCTTCGGGGATGTCTTCGATTTCCACAAGGTCATCCTGGCTATTCGAAAAGTTCACATTGGTCATGTTAGTGCCCGCAGTTGTGGTATTGGGCTCTTGTTCAAGCAGGCGAGGGGTATTAAAGCCAAGTCCTTGCTGTTTTAGATTCTGGGATGGTATGATAGGAAACAAATTTTTGTCCTTTTGTGGTCCTAGACCACCACCTTGATAGTTATAATGTTCTGTGACATTTTTGTAGGGGATTGGGTATTTCTCTTTGAAGTACTCAAGAAGTTGTGTGTCACGTGATGGGGGATCTTTGTACAACCATTTGTTAATATCTGGATCCATTTCTTTGCTTTTGATGGTACCATCAGACTCAAAAGTCATGTTTCTGATTTGCTTGAGCTTATAATGTTCCTCAACAGGCTTGTTTTGATAACTTGGGCGCCCTTGAGTATGTGGATCACGTGGAAGAGCCCCTACAACAAATGCATCACTGAGGCTGTATTCGCCACAACCCTAGTTGTTGATCTTGACGGATGATAAGGTGGAAGAGAGGATGGTCTCTGGATCGCGATGGGATCGGGATGAGCTAGCAATAGAAGTACCAATATCGGTTCCAGGACAATGAGTAGAATGAGGGAAAGATGCTTCCATCACACGGCAGTATGCGAAGGGGTTAGGATCAGCGTGGATGGTAACCTCAGTGCCTTGATGTGGAAACTTGATGCACTGATGGTAAGTAGATGGTACAGCCTTAATGGAATGGATCCATGGGCGGCCAAGAAAATATTAAATGGTAGGTCAAGATCAACAACGTGGCAGACAGTATCTTGCGTTGTTGGGCCTAGCTGGATAGGCAAGGTGATAGTACCTTCGGAGGTACACTCCAAGTTGTCATATGCTTTGATAGTGATCATCTCATGTTGTATGTCAGCCTCCGTGAACCCGATCTTCTTGATGAATTTTAATATGCACAAGTTGAGGGCTGAGCCATTATCCACCAGAACTCGTTTGATGGCGAAATCTCTGACCATGATAGCAATGCGGAGAGGGAGAGTATGGTCAGGAGCGACATCTGGTATATCAAATTCTTTGAAGGATAAGGCACATGCTGCTGATAGGTGTCCCACAAGAGTTTCAAATTGAGTTGTGTTAATGTCCATGGGGACATGGCCTTCTTTTAGAGCTTTGTCCATGATCTCCTGATGGATGGGTGATGTGCGGAGCAAATCCAAGATAGATATTTGGGCTAGCATGTTCCCAAGATGCTCTATGATATTGTATTGTGCACTTGGTGCATTATGCTGTGTTGCGCGTGCATTTGATGCTGGCCTGGTGTTAGACTGTGCTATGGATGCAGTAGACATTGGCCTTGGAGGAGCAGCTGACCTCGGAGGAGCACCGGCAATAGTTATCCTACCATTGCAGGTAGTTGCAGCACATTGTCGATCTGGCCCTCTGACGTGGATGGTATTGATGGTGGGCTCATCTTGGATGGGCTCAACTTGAGTTATGCATCCGACATACTTGTCATAGTTGATGTAGGCCGCTGTGTGATCTTCTTGCTTGCCTTTGCCATGATTTTGGGGCTGATTGGCGTTGGCTTGATTCTTCCCGGTATTGTGTTGAGGGAACACATTTTGATATATTTGCAAATCGGCGTTGGGTGAAGCTTGAGCTGGTGCATCGACCTGGATCTCCTTGCGATCAATGAGATTGTGGATGTAGTTCTTAAGCCACATGCACTTCAATGTTGTGTGCCCCTTCACACGATGGTAATCATAGTATTCATGTTCTTTATACCAATCAGACTTTGGTGCGTTGTCATCCTTCTATGGGATGGGCGGATATGTGATCATATTTGCCTTGGCTAGCCGATAAAAGATCTGATCCAGAGGCTCACCCAAAGGTGTGAAAGTCCTCTTTAGATTGTTCTGATTGTTGGGTTTGTTCTGCCTTGGGGAAATGTTAACTACGTTAACAGGATTGCCTTGATGTGCTAGCTGTTGCTATTGGTATTGCTGCTGATACTGTTGCACAGGTGGTTGATGAGCTTGAGGAGGCTGCTGATAAATAGGTGCTTGATATGCAGGAGCTAGTGGTTACTGATAGATGGGCACTTGTGGCAGTTGGTATGTTTGAGCTGGTGTAGGACTAGCCACAATGAATTGTACATTCTTAGTGTCAGTGGCTCCATCTGTAACAACATTCTTGTTACGATTCCAGTAACAGAATTTATCATTGTTGGGTTTGTTCTTGGAATCATCCTTGAAGTGACGAATAGTGCCTTTGTCTAGGAGAGCTTTCTCGATGCCTATGCCTTTGCTCTTGATGTCTTGGTATGTCTGGAGACAGTTCATTCACATGTGATGGGATAGCTTTGGATGCAGGTTATCAATGAAGATCTTTGTTAGATGCTTCTCTGGCGGCTGATATGATAACCTGGTTATAAGATTCTGCCATCTTTGCAAGTATTCTGCAAGGCTTTCTCTGTCTTTCTTTTTTGAGTTGCATAGGTCTAGCAAGGACAACTCATTCTCCACATTATGGGCATAGTGTGTGATGAACTTCTCAGAGAGTTCAGCAAAGGTTTTTATTGTCCCATGTGGTATTTTGTAAAACCACTCAACAACAGTTCCTCCCAAGCTTTTGGGAAATAAGCGCAGGAGATAGTTATCACTGTAAGCCACTTCTTGGCATGCCATGTAGAACTCTTTGATATGGTTTACTGGATCTCTTTTCCCCCAATACTTGTCAAACTTGGGCATCTCAAAATGCTTGGGGAAAGGGATAGTTGCTATGGACTGATCGAAGGGATATGAGCACACCTCTTCGAACTTGTATGTTTTATTCTCTGTTCCACTTTGTAGCTCTTTTAGAGCATTTTTCATTGCTTCCCACTCAGCATTGAGTGGCGAGGGAACTGAGACTTCTGCTTGTGATGGAAGATGTGGAACTGGATATGGCACTTGCTATGGATAAATGGGTTGGAACTAATTTTGGGGCAATGGTTGCTGGGGATATTGCTGGTGTGGCATAGGGGGATATTGTGGTAAATGATATGGAACCGCTTGATGTTGTTGGGCTGCTTGCTGTTGTTGAACTGGCGGTTGTTGTGGGACTGCTTGCTGATATTAGACATTTGGAACTTGCTGTTGTAACTGATGGGTGGGAACTTGTTGTTGCTGGGGGATGATAGGGATTTGTTGCTGGGGCTGATAGCAAGAGACTTGCTGTTGTTGAGGAACGATGGGTGTTTGCTGAAAGAGAACATGTGGTTGCTATGGGGGAGGCTGTTGGAATGATGCTGCTTTCGGGTATGATGGTGGTAGTTGCTGAGGTTGGCTTTGGGTTTGGCTGATACAAGCTAGGTGCATGCCTGCGTTACTTAGAGGTGGAACAGATGTGGGGAAGCTAGAAGCAAAGGGTGATGGGGTAAGATAGCTAGGGAAAGTTGGCTGTTGAGGTGGTGGAACTTGCTGGAAGGTATTTGGGATTTGGGACGAATAGCTTGAAGCCGGCGGTGGTTGGGGTAGTTGCTGCTGTGCTGCTTGGGTGAAGGCGGTTTGTTGATTTGCAACCATAGATGTAGGGGATTGAGATGGGATCCCCCATGCCTTCATTTCTTCTTGTGTAAGGCCCCACTGAGAGCTTGTGTTAGGGTGCACTGCAGTGGATGATGGAATGGTAGGAGCAACGGGAGCTTGGAACACGAATGATGGTTGAGATAAAGGAGCTTGTTGAGGTTGTGGTTGAATGGATGCTTGTGAGGAGGAAAATTAAGGAAACACCCAAGAGAAAGATGAGGTTGGAATGAGAAGCGATTGTGCTAACCCCAAAGAAGAAGGTACGGGTGCTTGGGGGGTGAAGGGTGACGGTGCTCCTTTGATGGTGAAAGGCGTTGCTTGACTTGCGGATGGTGGCGAAGCTTTTGGTGTAAAAGCTTGCGTGAGAGGTGGAAGCTAACTTTGGGTTAAGTGTTGGATTTGGGCTTGGGAAGCCATAGCAGATGATGAAGCAAAAAGGGTAGGAGATGGAGCGGATGGCACTGTAGCTTGTGTTGCGGGACTGGTGAGGCTTCCTTGCAAGAAAAGGGGAATGGTGGAAAGCTCTTGGGGTGTTTGCATGATAGGATCGAGGAATGATTGGACAAACGGAGAATACGCTTGTGCTGAAACTTGGATAGTATTGATGGGGATGCGTGGATAGAGAGATGGTGGGATGGAGGTACTTTCTGGTAGATAGTAGGCAAACATACTTTGCTGATATTGCGGTTCAAGGGCATTGGTCGCTGGTGGGCTTTCTGGAGGATTTGCAAATGCTTGGATTGCCAACGGGGATGAAGGGATGTTTGGATCTTCACATGGGTTACTGGCTTGGATCTGGGGATTGTAGGTCATCATGGCATTGGTGAAAAGGTTGGGATCGGATGAGGTTGTTGGTGGATAAGGATTCATGCTTCTTCTTTTCTGAGATCTGGTCTCAACAGGCATGGAGATGCAAGTGCTAAATGGATGCAAGATGTTTGGCTAAAAGATGTTGATGGATGAAAAGTTGATGAACTTCTAAAGATGATGACTTCTAAGATGCAAATGCAAAGATAGGGATCAAGAAGGTGATGATGGAAGCTGGATGGAACGGATATGGATCAAGACGGTGGAGGAAAGATAGGTTGCTGGTGGAAAGCTGGTGAAAGATTACTGAGTGGTCAACAAATGAGCTGCTATTTTTCCCAAATGGAGGATCAGAGATATGATGGGGTCAACCTAAGATAGACTGATGATCTTCGGTCAAATGGTTTCTTATCAATACACTCCAATCTCTTGCTCGAGATGATGGCTATGCAAGGATAAGGTTTGATTTCTTTATGACAACACGTTGTGTCAAAAAAGAGGATGATGGTCTCTGATCTTGGATAAGGGATAGGAACAACTCAAAAGGTAGAGCACTAAGTGTTGGTGGGTCTCTAGGTTTGGAGCAAAAGATGATGGATCTGCTTTGGATGACGGATGCTAAAAGATAAGGATAGGAAGCTGATTTAGTTTGGTGATGAAAAGATGGTGAAGGATGATGAAGGAACAATGCTCTAGAAGGATGATGCAAGTGCAAATGACAAGGACTGATTCTAGAATGCTGGTAGGAAGATGAATGCAAATGCAACTTTTATGATGTTCTTGAGATGCAACTAGGGTTTTGATGCTGATGCAAAGGGTGAAACTAGGATGAAACTAAGATGCAAGGCTGTTTGAGACAAGATTTCAAGATCTGAAGATGGAACAAGACATGAACAAGGATTTTGGCTAATTTTCTAGTTCAAGGCTGATGAAATGATGGTTAACTCAAAAACGGAAGGCGAACTGTTCGATGCAGGTGTTATGGGCAATGTTCTCAAGTCTGGTTTGGGACTTCTCCTCTGCTTGGGTTGCTTGGATAATGTCTTGATAGCTCTTGAGTTTCTTCTTGGTAACTTTTCGCTCTTGATAGGCTTGGGATTTGGGCAACTTCGCTTTGGGATTTTTGTTCTTGCTGGGCATCACTTGGAAAAGAGGCTTCTGATTTTGAGACAAAGGTTTCCAATGGCAAAAGTTAAAGTCAAAGCAATCTCCGCAAGGGACAAAGCAACCCTGCGGGATACAAACAGAGACCACTGACTCTGATAAAGCTTTGAAAGTGTATGTTTCAACAAGTGTTTTCACGGAGTCTTTGACTGTCAAGCACTTCAAACAGATCTACCTAAGGAAGGTGAGTATCAAAATCACTTGCCCACAGCTTGGTATCCCCCAGAAGGGAATACAAATGGTGAGTAATCTTGAGGCGACCCGGTAAACCCCTTGGAATCGGTCCTTGCACAAGGATTTTGATACTTTCGGATGTAGATAGGGTAGCCTCTATTTTATCAGGTTTTTAATAGTTCCGTGGAGTCTCCATACCCGATTTTGTTGATCATCCGTGACTCACTTAAGAGCCTTGCCAATAATGCTGAAGGAGAGGAATGTTTACCATCCCCAGACACGTGTTTGGCACGAACGCCCGACGATTAGGAGATATAAGTGATTCTTTTGGTCTTCACTTATTTGTATACCGGCCGGGGGGGATACCGGTTTGAGGTCATTCTCCGAGGAGGAAGCGCTTCTCCTTGGACAGGCCTCGCTAAAAGCAGAACAGGTGAACTTCTCCAAGTTCAAATGTTCCACGTTGCTTACTCTAACAAGGATTATGCAAGAATTGAAAAACTCCTACATGCACATCAAGCAGATTTTGTTCATTTTCCCAAATTTGATTAAGTGATGTTTGAATTTTGAAATAAAGACACTCGTGATTAGATTTTGATTTGTTCCTTTCTCCAAAATGTAAATGTTTTGAACGGTTGCAAGTTCTTTCCTTTTGTGCATTCAAGATTTGATTAGCGAGTTGATTTAAGAACTTTGAAAAAGCTTTGTTTTATCCCTTAGATCACTCAAGATTGAATTTGTTTGCTTGCTTTAAAATTTGAAACGAGATAGGGAATAGAGTTATTTGTTTCCTTTAGTGCATTCAAGATTGAGTTAGCTTTTCAAAATGACAATGACATTCTAGGACCTAAGTTCATTTCCTTAATGTCATTCAAGATTTTGTTTTGACCTTTGCTGTAATAAAAGAAATGAAAAACCAGTCCCAAGCAACTCAAGACAAAAAACCAAAAAGCGACACTGTCCAGCTTATAGGCGACGCTGGAAAGTGCAGAGGTGACATTTAATTCTTACAGGCGACATACTGTACCTCAAAAGGCGATAGAAGAATTGTGCAAAGACGATGAATAGTTCAACCAGGTGACACAAAAAGTATTACAGGCAACACCTAAATGACTCAAGGCGACAGAAGAATGCCTAAACATGACAATGAAACTTCTAGAGGTGAGAAAAGATTGGTTAAAGGCATAATTACAGTCGCTGAAGGCATGAAATTTTGTCTCAGGAGCGTGATTTCTTTCTGTCAAGGCGTGATTTCTTTATTTCTAGGCGACCGAAAAGAATTCTAGGACGGAACAGAAGTTATCGATCACGAGAAATCTCAGTTATGCAGGCGTGAAAATAGAGCTCATAGGCATCATTTCTTTCCTCAAAGGCGTGATTTCATTGCAAGAAGGCGTGACTGGATTGTATGTAGGCGACATTTCTTTTCATGAAGGCGACATTTCTTTGCTTGAAGGCAACATTTAATTGCTGTAGGGGACATTTAATTGCTTGAAGGCGATATTTCATTTGTTTCCTACAAATACAAGCATATAAAGTATAATCTCATCAAAATGATTATGGTTTTGGGTCCCACCGGGCGTGCCAGAATGTAGACTAGGATTTGAGTGTGCACCTAAACCTGTTTTGAAGGCCAAAGACAAACAAACATCATAGCATATAATCAAATCAAATTTAATGGTAAACAAACTAAAATCAAAGCCACCTTAGTTTAAGCCTAAAACGGATGCGCCCATGCACCGTTTGATATGCTTGGATATAGATGAATGTGGGTGTGCAAACTCAAGCACTTGGAGCATGCAAATTAGGATGATTTGAGGATCAAGAAGACCCAAAATGACACAAAATAGGTATGAGGAACCTATTTTGCCTCAAAGGCCTCAAGATCACACAAATGTGCAAAGCTAAAAGATGAACTAAGATTGATTAAACAAGAAATGAATCTATGTTAATCCAATTAAGCTAATTTAGTTTAAGCTTGAAAATGATCTAAAATGATGAGTTTATGCTTATGCTAGAATGAAAATGGCATTATAACTTTGCTATTGAGTTTGAGAGTTGAAAGATGATTTGCCTTAGGAAGTGAGGGTATTTATAGGAAAAGGGAAGGGCTTGGTTTAAAAGGATGAGTCAGAGTTAGGGCTAAGGTTAGGGTTGAGTCAAGGACAAGTGTCCTGACAAGTGTCAAGGGAGGATTGAGTTGAAAGTTTGAGGGCATGTGCACAATTTGGTAAATGTGCCCAAGGCCAAGAGGTGGCAAGGAAGGGATAAGGTCTTAAATGCATTTGAAGAGGTGGCCAAAGAGGTGTCCCTCTTTGTTGACCAAAAAGGATGACTAAGAGGAGGTTAGCATAAGTTTTGGTAAACCTTTTGCTAATGGAATGTGACAAGATTAGAAAGGGGATTAGGATTAGGATTAGGAGAAAGGGATGGGCAAGTGGCTTTTGGTGAGATTTAGATATTTATTAAAGGTAAATTTAATAAATATTAAATATCTAGGCTTAGGGTTTGAAGGGACTAGATTAGGGATTTGACCCATTTAGAGGAAGGTTTAGGACTTTCTAGAAGAGTTTAGTGCTCTTTAGAATTTTGGCCAACTTTGGGATAAAAAATAAATTAAAAATAAATTAATTTATTTTTGAAGTTTTTTGATCAATTTATTAATTAAATAATTAATAAATTAGGGATAATGTCCAAATGACATTTTTAGGCTAGATTCCTTAATTAAAGATTTTTAATTAAGAGAGGGATTTAATGCCATAAAAATAAATTAATTAATTAAATAATTAATTAATTAATAAATGATGATGTCATCAAGGATTTTCAGAAAACAAAAATAATTTATTTTCTGAAGGATTTTTCGGTGTCTACAATACCATTCATTTCACAAAAAGTATTAAACTCTCTAGATGTAAATTCACCACCTCTATCAGATCTTAGACACTTAATCTTCATTCTAGATTCATTCTCAATTTTGCTTTTCATGATCTTAAATTTATGAAATGCTTTAGATTTTTCTTTCAAAAATGCAATCCACATCATCCTTGTAAAATCATCAACAAGAATCATAAAATACCTTTCTCCACAGAATCCTCTAGTCCTAGTAGGACCACTCAAGTCTGTATGAACAATCTCCAGCTTCTCTGTCGATGTGAACTTCTTGTTGGGAAATGAACTCCTTTTTTGCTTTGCCATCATACATTCTTTGCAAATCATGTTAGTAGGTTTCATAATTCTAGGTAAATCTCTTACCGCAAGTGTAGTGCTCACCTTGACAATATTATCAAAGTTTATATGACAAAACCTTTTATGCCATAACCAACTGTCATCAATCTTAGTTATCAAACATGTCATCTCGATAGGATTCAACTGAAATACATTATCTCTGGTTCTGGATCCTTTTCCAATCAGATTTCCATCTTTATCTTTTATCACACTAGTTTTCTTAGCAAACCAAACTTGATAACCCTTATCAACCAATTGTCCAACGCTTAGTAGATTATGTCTCAATCCATCAACAAAGTAAACATCATCAGTGTTAGTCTTTCCATCAAGAGTAATAGATCCTATACCCTTAATCAAACAAGGTGCATTATTACCAACCCTAACAATTTCTCCATCATAATTATCTAACTTAACAAACTTTCTTTTATCTCCAGTCATATGATGTGAACAACCACTATCTATAATCCAATCAGATTTCTTTTCAACTTGAGAAACTAATGCTTTTTCTTCCCTTTCATCAGATTCAGAACTTTCTTCTTTAATTGTTACAAATCCTATTTCCTCAAAGTTATCATTATCACTGTCACTTAAATGTCTTTCAATTCCTACTTCAAGATCTTCATCATTTGCATAATAACATTCTTTAGATCTCCTAGGTTTAAAGTTGCTTCTATACTTCTGAACTCTTTTAGGACATTTAGATGCAAAATGACCATATTCTTGACAAGTCCAACATTTAAAGATTTTCTTACCATCTAGTTCTCTTTTTACAAGTAATGCAATACCTTCTTCAATCTTCTTATCTTCCTCAGATTTAGATCTGCTATTGCTGGCATAATCTCCATTCACACTAGTACTTCTTGTAGGTCTAATGTTAAGAGCACTGAATGCTATCTCCATTCTAGGTAGCTCTCCTGATAATCTCAAATTCATCTCTACTATTTCTAATCTTCCAAGAAGAGTCTCTCTTGAAAAGTTTGATGTACAAGGTATCACTTGTTCAATCATCTGTGTTATCTGCTTGAATACTAGTGTCAAAGTTCTCAGAATTTTCCATATCACTTCATTCTCTATCTTATCACCTCCATAAGACTTTATTCCTATTACAATCTCAGACATCCTACCAATATAGCTTCTAATAGATTCATCTTCCATCATTCTGATATCTTCAAATGCACAAATCCAATTATGTAATCTAGCCTTCTTTGCATGTTCATCACCTTCAAAAGTAGAATGTAAAGCTTTCCAAATTGCATGAGACATTTTCAAACATCTTACTTGACTATATTCATTCCCCGGTAGTGTTGACAAAAGTGCTTCTCTTGCAAGTATGTTACACATGAATAGATCTAGTTCATTTTTAGTTCTTGCCTCTAGATTGTCTTCCTCAATGATAGTCTTCTCATTCTTTGTAATCAACAAATAACTTGGTCCTAAACACAATAGATGTGTCTTCATCTTTTCTTTCCAGCTGTCAAAATTTACTCCATCAAACTTAGGGCTTTCTTTTCTGAAATTTGCCACGGATCTCCTTAAGTTGTTAAACTTTTCTTTCAAGGACCTACCGCTCTGATACCAATTGTTAGACAATATAATTAATGTACTAATCAACCATAGAAAGATAACCATACACAATTGCATAATAACACAAGATATGTTGACTAGGGAACCTCTTGAAAAGAGTAAACCTCGGTGGGAATGATGCCCACAAAATGATGCACTAATATGAAAGTTCCTTGTTAGAGGATGGACCTTGTTATGAGTCTTATGAAATATATTTAGTACATATAAATCCCTATTAGGAGATTTTGAATCCCTATTAAAAGATTCTAACCCGGTTAAGAGTTTATGGAAGACAGAAGGACCCACTGCCCAAACAACTTCAAGGCAAGATCTCTGAACCCACTGTCCAAAAGATCTTATAATTATTCAATAGAATAATATGAAATATATTACCTCCTTCACACTATGCCAAAATTGCACTCTTTTCTACACAAGATCACAATTCTAGATCTCTGTACTCACAAGTCTTCCTTCATCACTGAATTACCTCTTTTCTTCACTTCATGCATATATTCGCATCTCAACCTTCAAAAATACATATTTCAACAAGGAAAACATTCCTTCTTATATAAAAAACTCAAATAATTACAAATGAGTCGGTCCTCAATTACAAAATAATAATTTCTACACGCTACACACAAAATTCACATAAAACTGTCAGCTTCTAGATACTGTAACTTTCTCCAAACATATCTTCAAAGTTTGCACTATGAACCATGTTATCATTGAGTCTCCAACATCCCTTTAACTATGAAAAATCAGATTCCATCCCAGATAAGAGATATCCTCTGATTTCCAAAAATCACTTCACAGAAACACTGTCTAAACACTGCTTTCACCAAAATGCTCATAACTCTCATGAATGAATGAATTTATTTTTACATTGTTAACCATAGGTTAATAAAACACCAAAGAACATACCATCAACTACACAAAAGAAAATCTACAATAAAATATGTGTGTAAAACAAAACTGTACCTGCTTTCCTGCTGATATCTAGAATATCACTGTGTTGACATCAATGACAATCCAAGTCATGAATGCAACAACAACTACTACAGAATGACTGCCAAAGTACTTTGCATTCATTCCTAATAGTAAAAAATTATTTACAAGAAGTCTAGACTTTACACCATAAACCATCTCAAAAGGGGATTTCCCTGTTGCCTTCTTCTCAATAATTCTATCTGCCCATAATGTCAATTTTAATTTTGCATGCCAACTCCTTTTGTTCTTTTCTAGAGTCTTCTTTAAAATCTACATGATACTCTTATTACTGGATTCTACTTGCCCATTGGCTTGTAGATGGTATGGGGATGAGTATGATATAATTATTCCCATCTTTGAGAAAAAGTCAGTAAATTCCTGTGACCTAAAGCTCATTGCATTGTCTATTACCAGTTTGATGGGGACACCAAACCTAGTAATTATATTGTTCATTAAAAAATCAGTCACAACTTCACTAGTTGTCCTTTTAGTTGGGATGGATTCAATCCATTTGGTGAAATAATTAGTGGCCACCAGAATCCAACTATGCCCACCACTAGATTTCTCAAAAAATTCTCTAGTAAAATCCATGCCCCACATAGCAAAAGGAGCTTCTGCAACTACATGATTTAATAATAGGGCACCTGATAACTTTAACTTTTTTGAAAACCTTTGACATGGCTCACAATTTCTAACAAATGAATGAGTGTCCTTGAATAAAGTAGGCCAATAGTATCCAACTCTTAGAATCTTATGAGCTATAGAACGAGCTGAATAATGCCCTCCACATAACCCAGAGTGCATCTCTTGCAAAATATTTTCAAATTGGTGTTTGTCTAAACAAAAAATAAATATTCCATCATTGTCCTTACAAAAACAATCACCCTATATCAACACATACCTCTGAGCCTACAATATCAAGCTTCTTCTTTGATTATCACTCAACTCATGTGGTCAGCTAGAATGTTTGAGGAAATGAACAATATTTGTGTACCACAGTTGCATCTCAACACTAGTCATATTTTGTCCACCAATAGCAACATTGTTTACTTGTACAAGGTCCATATTCTCCTTTGTCATCATCTTTGCAAGTCCCAAACCTCTTACAAGCTTGGTAATGTGGAGCTCCATATCAAATTCTTGGATCCTATTAATCCATTTGCATCTTTTTCAAGTGACTTCACTCTGAACTAGAATGCCCTTTACTGCTGCATGAGGTACATATGCATTAACCTTTGCACAAACAACATAGGGTCTAAATGCCTTGACTACTTTAACCAGTGCATATGCCTACTTTTCCATTAGTTCATAGTTCAACTCAATAGATTGTAGTGATTTACTAAGGAAGGCAATGGGATGTTCAAATCCCTTTTCATCCTTTTGTAATAGAATAGCTGCAATTGTGTGAAAAGATGCAAAGGAAAATAAAGAGAAAGGCATGGAATAGTTAGGGGATATCAAGATAGGGGTTTCTTGGATAGCTTTCTTGATCTTTTCAAAAGATTGATGAGCTTTATAGCTCCAGTCAAATTTTACATCTTTCTTTAGGAGCTTGACTATGGGTTTAACTAGTTCTGAAAAATTAGCAATAAACCTCCTGAAAAAATTAATCTGTCCTAAATAGCACTACACACCTTTGATATTCTTTGGGGGAGGGACCTTTTTGATTGCTTCTACTCTCTCAGGATCAATTCCGACTCCCTCTTTTGATACTATATGACCAAGTAGTTTTTCCTCAGTCACAGTGAATTGACACTTCTTGGGATTCAATGAGATACCAAACTCCAAAGCCTTGACAATGACCTTCTCCAAATGGTCATAGTGATCCTTAACCTTCTTAGAGTATGCAGTTAAATCATCTTCATCTACAACCATAAGGACATTAATCAAATCTTTGAAAGAAACATCCATTTCCCTTTGAAAGGTTTCTCCAACATTTTTCAAACCAAATGGCATACAAACATACACATAGTTTCCCCATGGGGTGGTGAATGCTGTCTTGAACTATTTAAATTATTTAACCAAAACCTAGTTGTACCCTAAAAAACCATCCATCATAGACAATAACTCACAACCAGTCACTCTATGCAGCATAGACTCCATATTTGGCAACCCATAATTATCTTTTAGTGAGGCAACATTCAAATTTATTACGTCTACACAAAGTCTGATATCACCATTATTTTTCCTAACTGACACAAGATTAGAAACCTAGGAGGAATGCCTAATAGGCTCAATAATACCAACATCTCTTAATTTTGTCAATTTAGCTTGCATTTTTGTGGCTAATAAGGGATTGATGGATCTCTTCTTCTATCTAAAAGGTTTGGTATCTTCTTTTAGAGGGATCTCATGTTGAAATAAATCTACTCTATAAGCTTTGAGGTCATCATAAGACTAGAAAAACACATTCTTGTACCTTTTCAACAATCTTATTAGAATTCCCCTAACCTCTCTACTCAACTTTTTCCATATATACCATCTGAGGGGATGTCTCTGAACCTAAGTTTATTTCTTCTAGGTCCTCCATTTTGGTATTAGACCTTTAAGACATATATCCATCATTTATCTTAAACATGCCTTCTAATTCCACCAATCCCTTAGGTATGTGATTTGAGGGTAATTGGACTATCTCATTTCCCATAATACATTCCTTTCCATCAACAATCTGTTGTAAAGCACTGAAATCAATTTGCTGCCCATCATATTGATCTAAACCTTGAAGAAACCTAAGGATATCAAAGTCATCTTCAAAGACTTGCCAATTATATATATATTGTCAAGCACCGCAGGCCTACTTTTGATTTCTAACATAGATACACCAGTCAGAGTAATATCATTATTTTTTAGGGAAACATTGGCAAGGAAATCAGCCATGATATTATTTGACCTTTCTACCCAAATGATATTGAAAGCCTCAAAGAATTCTAATCTATCTCATATAGCGTGCTTATACAATTTCAGTCTGTCATCTTTAGCAACATATTTAGATCTAACTTGGGCTATAATCAATTGGGAATCACCATGGACTTTTAAACATTTTATACCATGTTTTATAGCAACATCTAAACCCAATATTAAAGCCTCATACTCAACAGTGTTATTAGTACATTTGAAAGTTAACAGAAATGAGTACTTGAATGTAGTACCTGATGGGGAAATAAGAACAACACCAGCTCCTAATCCTTCGTTAGAGAATCCACCATCAAAATACATTTTCCATAGCCCACCTTGTTATAGTATCAATTCATCCACTATTGGATCAGTGTTCTTCATTTGGGGTACTATCTCTTCAATCATGAAGTTGTCCATGTCAATATCAACACAACAGTTTAGATCTTTTGGTGCAACTTTTTCAACCATCACTGAGGAACAAGGTTCCCTATACAATTTCACTTCTATTCCATTGACATGAATAGTGGCATATGAAAAATCCAGTTGCAATTTTCCTTTGACTGTTGCAGTCCACTGTCTTGATAGAAGCATGCCATAATGGGGTTTAGTGTCAACAACAACCACATCCATCTTGTATGTGGCCTCAAGGAATGCAACAATCTTCACTTCTATCCCTACTAAAGTTCCCACAACAGGCACTACCCTATTATCCATGGCATAACATCTACCATTGGATGTGTCAAATTATAGCCTAACTCTTTCATTACATGATAGGGCATTATAGTAGCAGCAACACCAGAGTCACTCATACAATTTTTGAGCAAAAAATTATTCACAATCAATGTAACATAAAAGGGATCAATGGAAGATGGTTCTTGTGTCACAATGTGTCCAACACACACATCAGAAATATCTTTAGTTGTCTTAGGTCTACCCATTACATTTCCCTTTTCTGACATAACGGGGTCTACTCCTTGTTCACTTATAAGAGCAAGAGCTACTATTTTATGTTCTTTGATTTTCAACATTTCCAACATAGGAATAGAGACCTTCATTTGAGACAAGGCATGTCTCATGTCAAAATTAGGGGGATCAGTAGAAGATTAGAAGGATCCTTTGTTCTACCAACCCTCTTCTTAGCCTTGTTAGAAACAACTTTCTCACTCTTCTTACTATCAATAATAGGTTCCTCCTATTATTTCCACCTTTACCCTTGGTAACATTTTGTCTAGAAGGCTCCTTATTCTAAAGATAATCTTTAACAAATACTAATCTTGGTACTCCTTGATCAGCATCCACTCTTTTATTCCTCAAATTGTATGAGGACTTATCTTGTGTTATAGTAGCCATAGTCAAAGTTATAATTTCCTCTTCACTGGGCTTTCTCCATTATTTCTCATCTGATCCCGATCCAACCATACTAGTTTTACACATATCATAATCAAATTCATCATGATCAGAGTGGGTAAATACCTATTTCTCATAGACAAGGAGAATCCTCCTCTTATGATCAACATCAACACAAATCTCTTCATCATCTAAAGACAAAAGATCTTCCACCCTTTTAGTGGTAAACATGTTAACAATAGGCTTTTCAGATTCTTCATAATCTCCTGCATGTGGATTATCAACTTCTTCTTCTAAAGCCTAAGCCACAACACATTGGAAAGGTGAATGAGACATATTACAATCCACACACCAAGGAATTCTCTCCACATTATGTGCTATATTTTTCTTCAAAGGATCCAGTGTATCTCTCCCCTTTTGAGTCTCATGATTATCAAAGACTAGTTTCCCATCTTTCCAGTTTGTCTTATTAGGCATATCTTGTAATCTTGGAAACCTATCCTACCTTTGATAAGGGGGTCTATTATCCTGAAAGTTTCTCCCACCCTTTTCAATTTTAGTTGAGAGATCCTTGACCACACTGGCTAGTTTATCAACTTTATCTTCATCCTTAGTTGGCCTTGTAGCTTGTGGCTTAGTTTCCTTCCACAATATACCCTCATCTATTTTATACATCTGACTTGATGCCTTCTTGTTGCTTTCAATAGTTATAGACAATTTAAAGGCATCTCTCAGAGTATGAGGACTATTATCTCTCAAAAGATATGACATCTTTCCATCCAAGGCATTGAAATATGTGGTCAAGAAAATTGCATCATCTAACCTCAATACTTGGAATACTTTGTACATTGCCTTTTAAAATCTACCATTAAACTCTGACATGCTCTTATGTTGATGCTTTTTGATATTATTAAACTCATTGAGCATGTAGCTTGAATTAACATGTTCTGCATATTGTTTCTTAAAGCACCTAACAAACTCATCCCATGATGCAATACTATTCTTTGGTAAACCCCTATACCAATCCCTGGCATCTTCAATTAATGATTGAACAAAAAGCTTCATTACAACATCCTCATGCTCAATCTCATAGTCATTAATTTTGTTTGTAAAGAATTTTAGATGATCTTCACATGTAACCACATTGTTTCCAGTGAACTTGGGGATCTTCTCTCTGATCTCATTAGGGATAACATTAGGCTGACCAGGGATACCATCAAAGAAAAAAGGCCTGTATCTATCCAGGTGAACTAGTTTTCTTTGGAAATTTGGTGGGATATGGGGTATTATTCCAACATTTTGACCAGGCATAGTCCCAATTGGACCACTAGTCATCGCAGCTATTGGATTGGTATTTGAAATAGATCGAGGTGCAATTTGTTTGGGATTTGAGGCTTGGGGATTGGGAATTGTATTACAAGGTTGATTTGATGGTATTGTTCCTAAAGTTACATGGATTGAGCTAATAGCAGATGTATTCATATTGGCATGCAAGAAGGCTATCTTTCTTTTCATTTCATCAGCAGCAGCTTTCGATTCTAACTTCTCAAGTTGGAGAGCCAAATCTTCCTTAGCCTTTCTTGCCTTTTCCAATTCTAGGCCTACTTGGGAAACAATATTAGAAGCAACAACATTCTTCTTAGGTTCATTGATACTTACCCTAACTACCTTTTTCTTCCCTTTATTAGAAACATCCCTGGTAGCATTTCTAATGTCCTCATTTCTTTTAATTTTTGATGGGTGCAATTGTTTGAGAACATGACCCTCTCCCTCAAACTCATCTTTCTGTGGATCAGGCCTATTATCATCAACTTGTTTCCTTAAGGCCCTCATGTCACCAAATAGCTCTCTATCTAAACCTTGGACATTTTGACTTAGATCATTAGCCTGGATCTCATTATTCTTGGTTTTCCTTATGAGATCCTGCCTCTCCATAAGTAATTCATAGATTTGTTGTTCCCTCAACTTTCTCCTATTGGAAATCTCTAACAATTGCTCACATTCTTTCTTCCTCAGAGCAATTACTTCCTCTCTCAACTTTTTTGTATCATAAGAGGTAGTTTTTGCAGTAGAGGTTTCCCCTGTGTGATCTAAAGTTTCTCTTGCAGGGAAATGACCTATCTTTGTGGCCTCTTCAGCATTAAGTTTAGTTTTTTTAAGGAATTTAGGGTCATTAGAAGAAGAAGAGGGCTCATGAGGAGTGGGTGTAGGGATTCTTTCTCTTGAGGGTCTGGGAGAATTAGCAGTGAAATGACCTCTCCTAGACCACTATTTCCTACTAGGTGTGTGAAGTTCATCACCCATATTACTCTCTAGATGATCTTTGAATTATGACCTAGTAAATCTTTTCTGACTCATGACGTGTTACAAAAAAATACAATAAATCTTTGCACGAATACCAGTAACTGGTAAACACAAAGCTCAGAGTCACCACCCACAAACAAATGGGAATAGAAATTTATAAAGCTGGTCTACAAAAAACACAATAGATGGTTTAACATGAACATAAAAAATCCATTGCGTATTCCTATTAGATCGCCAGTACAGTTGCCAGTTTTGTTAGCACTTAAACTTGTAGATGATTAAAATGGTTCTGAAACTCCTAAATACAAAAATCTTGTACTCCCAACATATGCATCTAACAAAATTCAAATGCTAAGGTGTTAAGGTTAAAAACCTTCTTCACTTTGAGTATGAAGATGGGTTTACCTTTTTCAATAGCTTTTATAAAGCATTACAATAGTGATCTATGTGCTTGACATAGATGATTCAATTCATAAATATACAACAAATGAAAATTGAACAAATTATTTGTTTTTTTTTATGGTGAATATATGCAAATCAAGAAATAACCAGTGCCTTATTCATTTGGCATCAGAGTCAAACCCTCCATCAATAGAATCCTATCAAAACAAACATACTAAAACTTAAATGAAATGCCTGACACTCCATTCTCCCAATTGTTAACCCTGCTATCAATTTCATACATGGAAAATTAATTCCCAGAGACCTCCCTTAAGATTTATTCTTCCATTGAAAGAAAATTAAGTTTTAGCCCTATATCTACCTTGTAAACAATGCATGAAAGAGCTTTACAATTTAATACATAAGAGAACTTAAACATTCATATGTGAAGACAACCAGAATTAGCAAAGAAGTTCCAGTATTTTTGTATTAATATATCAACTATATCAATACATTTTAATAGAGACTTGTAAGAAATAAGATCCTATTATAAGCACTCTCTTTACAAAGTATTATCAACCACCCTTTGCAAAAGAAGAAATATTTCTATTTATATCATTAGCTATCTTGGAATCCTCAAAGAAAGGATGCAACAAGCTTTGGATAGCCAGGATAGTGACTTGCACTATAGAAAAAAAATACAAAATATGATGACAAAGAGACTGGAGAAACATAAAACAACTTCCAAACAAATGGAATCTTAACAGGTGGCACCTTCGTCTGAGGATATTTCAGAGAAGTTGCTTGAGTTTTTTTCATGAATGGTGACTGCCAATACAGGCTAGCTTACATCATTGTTTGTTTGATACATGCTCTTCCTTAATTTCTAGATCAGGTGCCAGATGTACTCTATTCTTCTTCTTCTGCCTCCAGCTCCATGACAACTAGTTTCTTTTTCTTTTTCTTTGTGCTTTTGTCCCATGCCACTACATCATCATCTGAGGGCCAATTATAACCTTGTAAGTCCTGTACTGACTTAATCTTCAACTCCCACCTGGAATCAATGATTCTCTTAATATCTGCAACAAACTTTATGCAATTATTTTCAACTTTGATTAAGCTGTCTATTATGTTGTTGCATCCTTCTAAGTCCAAAGAGCTATCACCACTGAGGAAATCCTCTTGCTTAATCATTATTTGGCCCATGCTTGACTTCCACTCATCCACACTTACTATACTTCCATCATTATTGTAAATAGAGGGCAAATATTTACTATAATCTTTATAAACATGGCCAACTTGGCCTTTACCTAATTTGATTTTCCTATAAAAAACTTAGAGATGGCACTGACCAACCCTATCTTTTCAAATACTTTTGTGACTACTTCAGGGAGATCAAGCCTATGTAGCTGCAAGGAATCAAGCTTCTCAAATAATGTACTCCTCCCTAACCAAACACTGAAGAGTGGCTCTAAAGTAGCTAGTGACTCATTTACCTTTTCATTTTCTTTATGCAAAAAGACAACTAACTGATGGACTGAGTCCATTTTCTCCTTTACTTTGTCAAGTCTATGTTGCACAACATATGACATGGTATTTAAGGCTGCATCTAGGCTTACCTTTTCTAGGTCCTCTAATGGCCTATTAGGAATTTTTTCCATTGGTTGGGAGGGGGCCTCAATCTAGGGCTCCCCCTACCTCCTACCCTATATTTGAAGGGGAAGGGGAAGGAGAAGCGCTCCCACCCAACTTTATTATCCATTACTACCTGTAGGTAGAAAGAATAAGTCACTTTGTCCACCCCTTTATAATATAGGGTTTCTGGTGGTTCCGAGTCAACGGGATCTGGATCAACTTCACCTAGTCGGATGACCCCTGTTTTATCATCTTGTAACAAGTTAGGAACTTCAAGATATGCTACTCGCTCGAATGCTTGCTTTGGTGCTACCCTCACCACTAGGTATCGATCTCGATCTGCCTAGGTGGATCTACTGGATCGAAAGAACTAGTTTCAGGGATGGTGGTTCTCTAACTCTTACCTTTAATGTCTCCTCTCCTACCTTTGCAATAGCTCCCCACTACTGGTACTTATAAAGGGCCTTCACGAGTTCAGATGAGGGCCTATAGTTCTAGTGGACTAGTGCAGAGGAGATGCCCTATATTATAAAGGGGCCGGGGCCAAGTCTATTCGGCAAGGGCAGCTCGCCTAAAAAAGAGTAGGGTGGGTGGGCCCCTTTATTCATTAGTCCTACTATAGTTGTTCCTATGAATAGGGTGGCCCCTGCAGGCTTATTCTATTCTTAGGGCAGGCACCCAGATTCTATAAGTAACATGCCAACCCCGCCCCCCTTAGAATAGTAGGGGCCCATAGAATTGTAGGGGTGGCGGGAGGCAATATATATTGAATTGGCCCTACTATCTAAAGGGATAGTAGGCTAATGCCATTAGAGGTAGCTACCGGAGGGACTCGATAGTTGGGTGGGAGGCTATAGATTAGGGTGGGAGGCTGGGTCACTTTTGCAACCATGTGAGTCAGACTCTTGATCACTAAATTCAGGGTCAATTATAGCTATAATTGGGCCCCTACTATTCGGCCGGCCCATCCTCTAGTTGAGGGAGAGCCCCTACCCCTACTATTATAAAGGGCCCTACTATTCTATTATTCTCCCTGATGTAGATGCCACCATTATCAGATTAGTTGAGGGGCATGCTTTAATGTTTAGAAAGAACAGTTCTATCTGGTTTGGCTGTTGTTTGAGCTAAATAGTGAATCTCGATCTCGCCCATCTAGCAATTTAGGGTGGGGAGTTGGAACCCACAATAGGGATTGCCATAGCCCTACTATTCTCAAGGTAAGGCCCTACAACTTATCTATAGGGGGGTAAGGGGGGGGCCCCTACTATTCTATGGGGCAGGGAACAACTAGAAGAAAGAGGGGAATTCTCTCCAGCCATAGTCCCCTACGGCTTCTAAGGGCCCTACTATTATAAGGCCATCCAACCATCATATATTAATATTAGTAGGAGCCCACCCAACCCCATGCATCCTATCTATATTGCCTGGGCCTGGGGCTTCTAAACAATCCTTCTCTTTTGGCCTACCGAGTACTTCTGGATGGTTCGGTTGCAGGCCCATAGAATTTTAGGACACCTTTGCATCGGCTATGGCATCGACTAGCTATTCCCTCGGTCCAGTTGCCCTCCTTATTGTAGTAGTTGAAGCATTACTCCAGCCAAAGAATGTTAGAGGGTAGGTAGACTATCATGCCCTTAGAATAGTAGGGGCCTGGGGGTGGGTGCCTAAAATTTGCTAGGGCACTACCGTGTAAAGGATGGGCGGTTAATGGGATTCTCCATCTGGGGGTGTGGGATGGTACTATCTAATGGACCTTCCTTCCCTCCGAACAATCCATATTCAGTATGGATGAGGAGCTACCCTACCTAAGTAACGAGTTGGATGCCATCTAATCAGAATTATACATAACAGGCCTTACAAATAATAGGGCAGGGTGGGAGGCTATAGTGGGGGGAAATTCTAGCCCCCTACCTCTTAATCTTGGATAGGGAGGATTTTTTCTTGCCTATAGAATGGTAGGAAATTCAAGTTGAAAAGAGAGTTTCCCTCCCTACCCCTTCACCTTCACCTTCACCTTCAAAATATAGGGGCCGGGCCCCTAAAATAGATTATTGCCCAAAATCAATTATTCCCCCCTTCGCCTATTATTGCCTTATAGATAGTAGGGCTCTCCTGTTCAGTGAAGGTTAGTCTTAGTGGGGTCCCCATTATTCCTGTTGGTAGGAGGGTTAACCCGCCTAATGGTCCTCTCTGTATTGGCTGGCCCTCCCGGTCGAGTAGTTATGGGATCCAACCTGGCCAATAGAGTTCTTTCATTCTATGCCTCCCACCGAGAGATAGTTGTGGGAGTTCCATTGGACTATGCATGGAAGCAGTGACTCTAGAATTCTATCCTATCCTTCCGATTCATCTAGCTTCCCACTGGATTAATGATAGGCTATCCTCCTCAATTAGGTTGGGGGTGAAGGGAGGTAGGCACAATAGGATAGTGGGGAGACCGGATAGATTTTTGAGGTGGGGAGGGGAACTAACTGTGAAGGAGCATGCGCCCTACCATTTTATAGGCCCCCTATGATAAGCTAGAAACCTCTACACTGCCCTATTATCAGATTCTTCCCCCAATCAATATAGCTTCAGTGCGAAGGGCATTCAAGCCTCCTAGCTGGGGCACCCAATAATAGAATAGTAGGGCAGTTGCCCATCTATTCGAGCATCAATATAGATGCAAAGGTTCTGTCCGCTAGAGCATCAATGTTTGATACTGTCACCGGAGCATGCAGCACATTCTTTCCCTAGGGCAGGAACCCCTGGATTGCAGTTTCAGGGAAGGGAAGACCCCTTTCAATATAGGGTGAACTGGTGAGCATCTGACAAGGCCTACTATTCAGCTGGGGGTTTCTCTTCTTGCCCTACTATTCTATGGGCCCTACTATTTTATGGGCGTGAATGAAGGATGGACAAAGCAGGAGGTAGAGGACCCACCCCCCAGATAGAGAATAACGACAGGGGGTGTAATATAATACGATGGCTGATGGAGCAAGCAACCCCGTCAAGAGCATGCAGCACATTCTTGCCCACCTATAGTTTCTTTTGGCATCCGGAGGCCCATAAAATAGTAGGGGCGGAGGAAAGGATCAAGTAGTTGCCCATGCCCTACTATTCTATGGGGCCCCGATGGACAGTGGGAGTGCCTGCCCTACTTTTTCTTGAAAAGGGCGCTACCCTAAAATTCTATGGCTAATCGGTAGGCCCATCCTATCTCTCAAGTCTATACGTAACATGCTTCCTAGCCTTATAATAGTAGGGCCTAGCCCAACCACGAAATAGTAGGGGGAGAGGATAGGGCATAGAATAGTAGGGTGCAATTCTATACGCTTGTGGGGTTGGGTGGGGGGCCCTACTATTCTCTAGGGTGCCCACCCCCGCTACAATTCTATGGGGACCCTTCGCGAATAGTAGGGGCCTCCCCCTGCCCTTTATAATATAGGGCCATGTTACATATAGAAGATCTTCCCAACAAAGCACATCAGCAACACTTTTCTGCTGATCAAGATGCGTCTACTCCAAGATGTGTCTCTGAGAAGGATCTTCGCCTGCCTCAAGATTCATCTCATTATTTCAAGGGGCCCAAGAAAGATTCATCTCAAGATTCATGGATCTTTGATCAAGATGCGAATAATTGGCATCAAGGGGCCTAATCAAGATCTGAATAATTATTGGAAGGGGCGGGTTCTATGGCTAGATTATAGCCGGTGAATGCATGCAGAGGGTGCCCTACCCCCCTACTATTTAAAGGGCCAGGGCTATGGCACTTTAGCACCTCCTGGCCAGATTCCTAAATCAAACTATCTATCCCCACCCGGCTATAGACTTCCCCCATACTTTTCGTTGGTCCCCAGACTTTCCACAAAACTTCCCTAATGATATAAAGGGCCACCTTTAGAATAGTAGGGCCCAGGCCAGTGGTAAAACTATGTCACCCCACCTATGCTTTCCATTGGTCAAAATTGACCACCACACATTGCTAAGAAATGTTTTAAATATCTTTGGGGCCCCTACTATTCTATGGCATGTAGGAAGATATAGTTTGTGTGTGATGATCCCATGATCAATGACCTACCTTTCCCTGCATGCAGAGTCAAGTGCCCTACTATTCATTGGTGGGGGCCCCTTTAAATAGTAGGGGGCCGGGGCCCCCCTTCTATATTATTCTTAAATCAATCCCTAGATCTTGGGGCTATGGATCAACCGGAGTGGTAGGTACTCAAACAGGCCCGGATGCTCGTCGGGTGCTAGTTCAATTGGAACTGGATCAACAAGCACTGGATTCAGCTTTGCAGGTGAACCCTTACCTGATCTAATGCGGGTAAGTATCCACTGCTGGATCAGAATCTCCAATTCAGAAATTAAGACCTCCCACTATAGAAAAAAGGGCCCTACTATTCTAAAGGCCTAGCCCTACCCCCTCTATTTTAAGGGCTCCCTCCACACCCCGGTGGGTGGTATAGTTGCTACCACCTGTGCTTCTTTTTGTGTTGCCTCCACTGCAGCTACCCCTACTTCTTCTGCTTCCTATGGCTTTGCCACTTTCCCCTAAGGCCCACTCAGGCCCTTATAATAGTAGGGGCCATAGAATAGTAGGGGTTGGGAGGGAGAATATAGTTCCGGATGAAGCTGATGTCTCCACTCTCCCACATCCACCTATTGATTGATTGATTGATGCGGGATCAACTGGTTATGGGGCAATTGGCCCTGGGCCTTTTTTATATAGGGGCCCATCCAATTCATAAACTAGGTAGTAAACTTACGAGGATTATAGCAAAATCCGATAGGCCCCCTATATTATAAAGGGCCCCCATTCCACCAACCCATGCTACCGTTACGGGGTCCCGATCTCACTCTCAAACCGTCACCTTTGCCTCACTCATATACCCCACCCTTCCCCTTGCCCTTCAAATATAGGGGTAGGGTTGCTGGGCCTTAAAATAGAGGGGGGCCTCCGGGTGACAAACAAGAAGTGGTGGATAAGAGCTAGGGAGAGGAGGGCCCCTCAAATTCTATGGGCTTCCGAGTCTTTTCCTTCTCCAGAGTCAACCACTTCCAACCAGAAGGGGTGCCCATAGAATTGTAGGGGCTGTTGGGGATCTGCTACTACTATGGGTGTGGAGTCAACTGACTCTACCTCTGCCTCTCCTGCCTTCACCCCTATCGGCTCTGTAACTAGGCGGTATGCTACCCTTCCAGTGGCTGGTACTTTCATCTCCGAATGACATCTTTTCAACCTTCAATCTCAGAAGCCCCTAATCCCTAGTGCAAAGATATAGGCACCTAGCTTGCTTGCGTGTAGCCCCTACTATTCCTTGGAAAATGCTTTGAATCTTTCACTTAGTCATTCTGCTGAATATTGAATATGTAATTAGCCCTCTTCCTTAGCAAGTGTTGATTCCAAGAAGTTAGTTGCCTTCAGGTGGAACTAGCATGGGGCATGTTCTCACCATTACTGGTCTTTAGGAAGAAGAATGAACCCGATAGGGCAGCCCTTTCATTTTCGATCCGGGTAGCTCGGCTGCACAAAATCATGTTTTCACCACTCCTCCAGTGCCAGTGTTTTAATCGGGTCAGGCGACGTATCATATGTATATGGGTAGGGTTCAATCACCCTATTATCCGACTGAGACAAGCTTCCACACGATGGATCTGAACTATCGCATGATGCCCTAATTATAGGTGGCAACTAGGGAATCAATTCTATGATGGAATAGCTAGTTGGGTTAGGTCCAATCCAATTCATAGCTCCTCGTAGTGCTCCGCGGGGGAAATAAAAGCAATGGAGCATTGATAAATCGATGAAAGGGCCCGGTTCAATTGAATCATCGGATTTAGATCAATGGATTATTCATTCGGGGGCCAGATGATTGATTTATTGGTTCCCACTGGAGATGGAAATGGATATTTCATTGGGATCCCTACCATTATCTGACTAAGATAGGCAATCTCTAATTAACATAGGCGCATGAATGTCTGTCTGGCAATCGGGAACTTCTTATCATATTGGCTTTGGGGTGGCAGAAGGGGGTCCATGCCGGTCTGTTCGGGGCCCTATATTCTAAAGGGGTATCCAATTTGGGGTATCATATAGATTGGGGGATTACTGTTGGCTCCTCAGCTAGAGTAAGCATAGCAAATAACATATATAAATGTGCATAATCATTGGAATAGTAAGTTCAGCGCTGACTCGACGAGCCCTATAATTCTATGGCCCGGGGCCACTGGGCATGTCGAAGAAATAGAAAGGTGGCCCTTGCATGTGCCAGGAGCTCCCCCGTCACTCATGCCCTAATTGAGATTCTCTTTGGCAGCTGCCTACCCCCTACTATTCTAAGGGCCCAGGATCACTATCTCTTGCTGGCCCCTTAGAATAGTAGGGCCCTCCTAATAATAATGAATGGTTAAAGCGCAGGCAACCATACCAAGAAGATTGTAACTAGATCCAACTTATCTAGCTTAGTCACTGTCTCCTTTTCTCAGAAGGTTCTATAAGCACTACTAAGCACATGAGCGCATAGTTACATAATCCGTGAATAATCATGCTATCAATACTTTATGGCCCCCCTATTTAATAAAGGCCCCCCCCCGGGAATCACTCAGCTAACCAAATCCACCTATTTGATAAAGGCCCCCCCCCCATTCAATTCTCCAGTACCATAGCTAGCAGCAGAGGTAGAGGTACCACAAGTAGCTAAGGTAGCACCAGCAGATCCAAAGCTAGTTTACCTCATTGATTAAGCACTAGCACCAGCCCCTTCCAATTTTATGGCATTTGAACTAGAAGCAAAGGTCACAGAGGAATCAACAACATACCTATTCTCGATCATGATCAAATACATCTACCCCTTTCAAATATAGGCAACTACCTCTATTGACTCTGCCTCTGATGCCCTTTAGAATAGTAGGACCCTACTGGTAGATTTGGATCTCCAATGGCCCTTTTTTTATATAATTGGGTCAAACAAAAGCCAGATCATCTGCTGGTTAATCTGCTCGAACATCTACTGTATCTCGATCTCAAACCTAGGTGGTGGGAGTGTAAAGATTTCTATGCCTGTGCAAGGATTGAAGCATGTCAATATTTCACCGAATATCCAGATAATCAAAGCATGTTAAGATCATAATGTCACACGTCAAAAATCCATGGAACCACTAGAAACTGGCCTACTATTATAAAGGGAGCTGCCTTTGGTGGAAAGCTCTTCTGCTGGTGAAAAGGCTACTGCTACCTCTCCCCTATGTGTAGGTGGGTTATGCCTTTGGCTTTACTACCTATGTTGGTAGATCAACAGGAACTAGGATCTCCGACTATAGGATCTGGACCTTAAACCTCGTATCAAAAAATGTATGTGTGAGGCTAGACACTCAAAAGTTATGCCTCTGTCCTAATGCCCGCTGAAGCGAGTAACTGCGAATGGGACTTAAACCAAAGCTGTGGGAGCAACTTTTGAATCAGCTCAATCCCCTACTATTATAAGGGGGCCCCTACTATTCTAAGGCAATGGCTTACGAATCGATTGGTTCAAATGCTGCTACTGAAGGGTGTTGTTACCTTTGTTCTCCCAACCTCTGCCTATGCCGTTACTATTGTTTAATGGTCAATTAGGTAAACTAGATCTTCATTGGAATATGGTTCAACCTGGTCAGTCCAATATGGAGATCTAAAGACCTAGGCCCCTTGGCACAAGCTCTCAATCTCTAGGTCTCCATCGCCCTTGACTCTGTTGCTAATATAGAGATAGGGGCTCCAATAACTGCCTATGCTACCCCTACTATTCTAAGGGTGGGAGCCTTAGAATAGTAGGGGCATAAATCATGTGGATCACTATAGAAAGCCAATCGCTATAGAAATAGGATAGCCAATCGCCAATCTAACTCCAAGCGAAGTCCTTACAATCAATCGGGCCCATAGTTTACTTTACTTCCAAGAAATGTCTATAGTCCATAAGGCCATACTAGCCAAGACTAGCTGCTACTAGCACGAATATGATGAGACCAAGGGCATGCATACCCCACCATTAGAATTACTAACTTGATGTTAGAAAGTCTTTCTCATCCCCAGAGACAACTAATGATGTGAAGCTGATCGTAGCAACTAGATCTGGTTCAAACGCAACTTAAACTAGAGAATCCACCTAGGCAAGTGAATCTGTTCGATCTGGATCAACAAATTCAAAAGATGAAAGGTCATCATGGAGATCCTTATAATCTCCATCGATGAGTGAAATGTACAAATTATCGATCGGGACCTGTCCAATAAAGAACGTGAGTTACAGACTGCTTGTGAATTGATATGATAGTCGTATATATACGTGAAAGCACAATCATGGGCTCTGTACCTGTGAGAATGGGAAAAACTAAAATGACTGAGCTGGGGGTCAATTTGTTGGCCAAAAGCCACTGTGACTGAGTGCAGCCAGTGGTTCTTTATTGATAAACTCGGTCCAATAATTGTTTGGTAAGTGAGAAGTTATAGGGAGAAAGAATGCAATTGGTTTGTTCCGTGATCACTGACAAGAGACCGTTCATAGATACTAAACCAGGGTAGACCAGGAAATAATAAAGTGGCTAAACCCCTAGTAGAAACCCTGATGCCCTACTATTCTAAAGGTGATCTTTCTCTCCTATAGCAATCTCTAGCTCCTTACCTTCATTTCATTCAGCCCTTTTTTATATGGTTGGCCCTACTATTTGCCAAGGCCTTACCTAGGATAAAAAGGTAAGGGATAAAAAAGTGGTTGGTTAGATACAAACACACTGGCCCCTACTATTCTAATGGGGCATAGCCACCCTATCCTCTAAGTGGGAAAGATATATGTGATACCTTATCAAATTGAAGCAAGTCATCAGTAGTATATGCCACCCCTGCAAAAGTAGTGAGAGTACCCCTGGTAAGTGAGGTAACAGCCACTGTCTATGGAAACATCCATGTGGGCAAATCAAAGTTCTCAGCACCGATAGTCTCCCTTACCCCGAGAAGAGAGAGAGTCATATTGAAAGATACTGCTACTTGAGTGTAAGCCCAGTGGTGAATGTTAGATAGGTTGTGAATATCTATAGCCTAGGGTTTTGAGTGGTATTAGTAGTTCAAATTGCAAGCAAGAGATTAGTGAAGATAGAAAAATCAATATATCAAGTGAAGTCAATAGATAACAGGTTGATTATAGTCTCCCTTCCATGCTTTTCCATGCTTATAGGATGCATGTGCTCCGAATGAACCTTTGGTCACTTAGATTGATTCCAAATCAGGCTTCACTTCTATAGGTCCCTGGGATCATTGGATCAGGTGGAGGTTTTAGACTTCGATCCTGCGTGGGGTTTACTTTGATCACTTAGACTAGGGTTAGACCCCTTTACTCTATAGGGGCTTTCAATGCCCTACTATTTATAAGGCCATGTCTACTGTTCACCTTATAAATAGTAGGGACTCCACCCTACGAGATCATTTCACACTCTTAGTCTTATCTTTTCGGATAGAGCCTAGCTTGGTGCCTCCTACGCTTGAAGGCATTTAGATTTTTGGTAAAGGATAGATCCGGTTGCATGTCATAGTGATATTTATCTCTCCTAAGTGGTCCCTATCCTATGCCCCTCCATTTAACCATACAAATGGAGTGGTTCCTAGTATTCATTGCCGGTCGCTAAGAAATGGTTCATGCCCTAGATAGAAACTATACTAGCAGTCGGGGCCACCCGCATAATAGACTCATTTGCTGCTTCAAAGTCCCTTTGGTGCCGCATGATCATGAAAACTAGTTGCTATAGAATCACAAACTACCCTACTATTCTAAAGGCCCTATGGGACCTGATGCTAAGGCCTTAAGAGGAAGACATTATTTACCCTTATCCGACTAAGCCAACACTAGCCAGCTCCCGAATCAATCGCAGTGAACAATTCGATGATTTCGGGGGGTAGCCCTGGGAGTATAGATCACTCAAGAAGTCCTCACTATGTAGCTTTAAGGTGGCCCATTATTTTGATAGGGCAATAGATACTACCAAATAAGCAGTTTCATACCCTTAAGAGGAGAAATGGTGAGATAGTCCCTGAGTTCACCAGTAGATTTGCCCTACTATTCTAATGGGCTCTATCATCATATCCTTGAGATTGTTATGCCATCTGAGCCAGCTTCCATGGTAGCATATGCAGCTGCCTTTGAAGCTGAGTTTGCCTTTCACCTGAGAGAAAGGCCTATTGTTTCTTTAGGCCACCTAAATGTTCTTTTTCATGATGTTGAAGACCAAGAGAGTAACATGAGGGCCTAAGGGATACAGCTCAAGACTAGATATGACCCCCCCAACTTTCTATAGTTTGGGGTGAGAATATCCTGATAGGAGTAGGGCAGGCCTAAATGCCTTCCTTCCATCTATCTGTAATGGCACAGATGAGAAGCCACCACCTATAGATCTCCCTACCAGCTTGAACCAGCTTTGGATATCCAACTAGAGCCAGCATGAATGGGTGGAAGAGATAGATGGGTGGAGTGGTGGATGGGTAGAAAGTGAAGCCCTACTTCCATTCCTAGAGTGACCCACTCTAGAGCCTCTACTATTATAAGGGCCCTACTATTCTAAGGGGGTGATTCCCACCTGGCCCCTACTATTCTAATGGGAGATAGACTGGCTGGAGAGACAGAAGTCGATCTACCAGCACCACTAACAACAGTAGGAGAAGAGCCAACACTAGTAGTTGATCCACCAACACCAGCAATAGTAGATCCCCTTAGAATAGTAGGGGCAGCACTAGCAACAGCAGAGCCCCTACTATTCTAATGGGGTTCCAAGCCCCCCTTTAGAATAGTAGGGCAGTTCTAGCTTTTGATCTTGTTGATCGACATCATTAGAAGCCTAGTGGAAGCTGTGGATACAGTTGTTGATTCCATTGATTCTGTTGGTTCTATTGATCCAATTGAACCAGTAGCAGCTTCAGCGGTCCATTTAGTAGTCATACCAGAGCCTGTTGATTAACCAACACCCTACAATTCTATGGGTGAGCAGATCCTACAGAACCAGATCCTAAGAAACCCAGCAGTAGAACCACCACTAGTACAACATCCATCTATACTAGTATCACATCCATCCATAACAACGGTACCACTACCAGGCCCCTATATAAAAAAGGAATAGAAAAAAAGGGCCACTTGAACCAGCAGCATATCCAGTAGCATCAGTAGAAGAGTCAGTAGAAGTATAAAATTATCCAGCATCAGTAGCACCCCTACTATTTGTCAGGGCAACACAAGCTTGACCAACATCTCTTCTAGTTATAGGACCAGGTTTAGCAGTTGGTCCAGGAAATGTGCATCTATATAAGGCACACCTGCCATAAAGCACACCCTACACACCCTAATAGTATATTAACCAGAGCGAGATCTAGCAGCCCCTTACCTTCCCTTAGCCCTTATAAATAGTAGGGGGTAGGGGCCCCCCTTCTATATTATTGCTATGGGCAGTGGTTTCATCAGTTTATTTAGTAGCCCTTATAATAGTAGGGCACCCGAGGCATAGGTGGTTTTTGACAAAGGCTATGGTCTATGAACTTTACCCAACAACAGCATCTATTCCTATTCTGAAGAGCTTATCCACCACCTGAGTAACCACCACCGCCTGGGTCACCACCACATGCACCTGAGTAAGCACTACCTACACCCCTACCCCCTACTATTAAAGGGGCCATGGTAGAGGAAGCATCAGTAGTTTATGTAGTTAGTTAGGCAGCAGTTGGCCCCATAGTTTCTATAGGCTGTTCATTATGCCATTGGTTCAGAAGTTGCCCTACTATTTAAAGGGTCGTCGATGAAGTAAGTGATTATGCACCTAAAATCTAAGTAGTAGAGGCAAAGGTGGCAGAGGCTACAGCAGTGATAGTACCTCGATCCCTTCCATTTCGATATGTGGTGGTCTCTAAAGAATCCAGTTATTTCCCCGTAGGGTGAGCAGAGGCATGCCTCTCGATTTCTTTAGGCAGCTTTAACAGCTTAGGGTAGGTGGGATTGCATTGATCGGTGCCTATATTGCTCTCCTCTCCGGCACAGACCTTTGCATCAGAACTAGACTTCCATCAATCCGAATCACGAGATTGAATGGGTTAGGTGGGCCCTACCCCTACCCCCGCCGGGCCCGGCCGTAGATTATTGGTTAGGCCCTACTATTCTAAATAAAGGACCCTGGCAGCCCCTACTATTCTAAAGGGGAAGATCCAATTTTTTGTCACATTCTTCCTTACCTGAATTTCATTAAGGTAAGGGCCCTACTATTCTATGGGCGGGGCTGCTTGGGCATCTTAAGTTGATTGGCTCCCCCTATATTATAAAGGGCGAGCGATGCAGGAACTGAACCAGCTCTCTTTGGGTGGGAGATGAAGATTTTTCTTTCAAGGTCGCCCTATTTTATTTTATAAAGGGGATAGATTTTGCCAGTAGTTTTTTGCATAAGAAGCTATGTCTGCACCAGCAAGCAATCCAAATCAAGGAGAGGCAGCCCTTTATAATATAGGGGGCAGTGTCGGAGGGATATACCAGTATATTCTCTATGTAATATGATGAATTGGATGTGATCTCGACTGACTGCCCACTACACTTATACCCAGGTCACCTCCAATACTAAGGGTGGGGGGCGGGGGTATGATTGCCTGCCTCTAGAAAAACATCATGTGCATTTTCATCACTCTA
The DNA here is from genome assembly GCA_027943335.1 of Chamaecyparis obtusa. Lineage (NCBI taxonomy): Eukaryota > Viridiplantae > Streptophyta > Pinopsida > Cupressales > Cupressaceae > Chamaecyparis > Chamaecyparis obtusa. The sequence continues at coordinate 2,940,038 of BSBK01007013.1, read as the reverse complement.
CTCCAGAGATGTCGGTTAGCAGTCTTTTGGGCCCTTTATAATATAGGCACCCTGCCTGGGCCCCTTTATAATATAGGGCTTCCAATCTTACCCGGCACCCCGTAGGGCCCTCTCCAGGTACACTATAAAGACGTGGTAGGGGTGACCCTTTATAATATAGGGCTCAGAACCGCTAGTCGATCTTCCTCACTACCAAGACCTTAACAAACTGCCCCCCTTTTTTATATAGTTGGCCCACCCTTTTTTATATAATTCCACCCACCCCCTTATAAATAGTAGACACCCTTAGAATAGTAGGGCACCCACCCGGCCATAAGAAACTATAGGTAGTCATATGACCTAAATAGATATAGATATAGGGGGCATCTGAGTTACTCTGCATGCAGGATAACAAAGAGGGATAAGAGTTCCTCCTCAAAGAGGAGAGGGCCCACCCTGCAGGGTGGGGGGCCCCTACTATTCTATGGCTAGGGTGGGGGGTATAGTTCTCAATCAGAGCTGGGGCCCTTTTTTATATAGTTGCTGGAACAAACAGAGGGATGAGCGGCACTTTGTCAGTCATCCCAGCTTCTACAACATTATTTATTTATTTTCGGTAGGGCCTAAGGCCCTTTATAATAGTAGGAAAAACCTACCCAGAAACAACTTTAGGTAGGTAGGAGCCCCAGCCGATTGATGGATTGATTGATGGATGGAAATAAAGAAAAGTTCCCTAGGGAATCTTAGTTTGTGAAGGTGCAGTGGTGCTGGTCCCCTACTATTCTACAGCAGGGGCATGTTATGTATAGAATCGCTCTTGCACGCCCTATATTAGAAAGGGGGCCTTCTGCCCTTTCTAATAGTAGGGTGCATCCATACGTAACATCCAAATAATCCTCATCTGAATGATAATGAAGATTACGGGAATGCCCTACTATTTTAGGCAGGGTGAGGTTCACAATTCGAGAAGTAGGGGTAGGGGTGCCCTACCATGGCCCTTCAAATAGTAGGGGGGAGGGTATCCCGTAATCTTAATGCAGTGCCCTACCATGGCCCTTCAAATAGTAGGGGTGAGGGTATCCCGTAATCTTAACGCAGTGAAGGTTACGGTGCAGGAGGGGCCCTCCCTAAAAAGATGGTTGAACCGTGTGGTCCATCTGCAGCGAGGGTCGACTAGAGAGCTATAGGGTGAGCAGTAGGGATTACCAAATGCATCATTAGAACAATGGGGGCCTTATAATAGTAGGGCAGTAGCTAGAGCAAATAGTAGCAAGCACCCATAGAGCCCTTTAGAATAGTAGGGATCCGACAACCCTTTTTTCTATAATTGCCACTGCCCTTCACTGATAGAGTAAAGAGAGCAGTAACAAGTGTGCTTATTGTAGTGCCTTATAAATAGTAGGGGGCGGCGGATTTCAGTAGTCATTAATTTATGGCAGTGGGAAGTCATTGCACAAGTCAAATGGAAACGGTCACCAAGGATAAAAAGGGTTAGCCATAGTTTCGGTGCAAGAGTGCCTACTATCTATAAGGGAGGGAATTTATGCTATAGGATATCAATTCGGATAGCCTTATAATAGTAGGGCCCTTAGAATAGTAGGGCAATAAATTCTTCAAAAATGAGTTGCAACCAATCAATGGTTCATTCATGCTTTCCCATCTAGAGTGACTGGGCCCCTACTATTCTAAGGGCAGTGAAGGTTAGTCTCAGTGGGGTTGTAGGAGGGCCTACCCTACCACCCGCCAACTAAACTATATTGATACTTGGATTCTAGATTGATGCTTAGATTAACAAGGCCCTACTATTCTAAGGCCCCCATCTCCTATAGTTCTAATTGAGAATCGGAAATTGGAAGTATACCCACACGGGTAATGCCCCTCACCTCCTTCCTTCCATTACTTTCTCTTTCCAATCGGATAACTAACTTGTTTCCCCTACTATTATAAAGGGGGAGCCATAGAATTGATAGCCCTATTATTCTATTATTTATTTATGTTACGTATAGAATCGCCTATAGAATGGTAGGGGCCTCCCCCCTACTATTTGTAAGGGCCTCCCACCCACTAGATTTCAATTAGTTCTTCCTGCTTCTTCTTTGTAAGTTCCCTACTATTTGAAGAGGGGCCTCAACCCATGGGGCCTCAAATTCGCCAGGGCTGCCAACCCCCTTAGAATAGTAGGGCAAATTGTTTTGCTGAAGCATAAGGTTAGTCTAGCTGCTATACTTGCTGTTGCAGCTCTTCATTTATGTCATCACTTCATTGTTATCACTAAACATCCTCCATATTCGTAGTGACCTAAAATAGCCGCCACCTATAGATAATAGGGCTGCCCCCAACCTTTATAATAAGGGCATCTTCTAGCAGTGATAGTAATCTGCCCCACTTCTATAATTCTATCTAGGCTGCCTTCGGGCTCTATTGATCTGATAGAATTTATGCCCTTAGGGGCCGAACCAGTTTAATTCTTGTTGTTGAGCCTATGCTTATAGCTTCTCATTCCCCTTAATCAGAGAGGCTACCTACAGTTAGAGTGGGTAATTGTTGCGTGCCTACACCCGATGGGATCCAAGTGCTCTTGGTCGGTGATCAAGAAGCTTTCAGAGGTCACTTTTCTACATATACCATTCCCAAGCTGGATATTTCTCCTTAATAGGTGTTGCCCCTATATTATAAAGGGCCTAACGGAGTTTTATTTGTTCACCCAAGGTAGCCTTGTAGTGTCTATTCTATTCCCCAATATCCATCTCTCTGATTTCCTATTAGGTCATATCTACTTCTATTGCTAGGGCCCGAACTGGTGCACCTAGGGTCAAATTCTTTTTCGAGGGATCTGAGCCAGTCATCCATTATGGTGATTACCTCTTTCACCTGTGAAACTATGAGCTCTGTCTGAGGTGCTTTCCCCAACTAGCCTTTCAATAGTAGGGTAGGCATTTGTGATTCTCGTTTGGGTCTAAATCACTCATTTGTTCCCTAATAGGTCCCAGGGGCCCCCTTTCTATAATTGTGTATGGGAATAGTTGTTCCTAATTTCTCTTTAGTCTCTGGCCACCCCTTATAGATAGTAGGGGCTGTTGGATCCCGGTGTACCCCTTTCCGCACCCTACTCCCACCCCCTACTATTAAAGGGGCCAAGGTAGTCAAGATTGTCCTTGATTCAGTGCCAACTCGAGCACTTGGTGTTGTGACAGCAGTGCACACAGGAGTCATGTTGAGTGTGATAGGGTTGTCCTGTGCACCTGTGATACCCTATTGGCCCATAGAATTGTAGGGGGTGAGCCTATAAAATAATGGGGATCCGGTCCATAACCTACAGAGGCAAAGGCAGTGGATCACCCAGTCGACTCTGTTGATTGAGAAGATTCTGTAGTTGTTGATGATTCAGTTGACTCAGTCGATGCCTCTTCATCACAGGTTATTTCATCATTAAGGCCTTGCTTGCTCCATTCCTATCCCATCCATTCCATTTCACCTTAAAATAGTAGGGGCATTGGTTACAGATGTAATTTCTATAGGAGACACTGCCAAGAGAGCTACTGCCTTTACTTTTGTCCATGCTTATAGTGGTGCGGGTGCTTGCACTGATGAATCAACAGAGTTGCCCAACAAAATAAACTATAGAATCTGCTGATGCTGGTGGTGCCACTAATGCTAGGAGGTTTCGGTCCTGATCTGGAAATGAAACTACAACCTTTGTGATCCTTTTCTATAGTACCAATCTTACTTTCTATGTGTCCGCCCTACTATTCTAAAGGCCCTGAGGAACAAGTTACTAATACGCTCCTTACCTAGGCGGTCCTTACCTAGTGGCTAGTGGCTAGTAGCTTTGTCTGGCCCCTACTATTTTATGGGCACGGGGCTGCCCTTTAGAATAGTAGGGGTAACTGGCTTTGCTGGGGCCCCATTATTTATTTAGGCTGCTGCTGGTGGATATAGAAAAAGAGAGATCTATATCTTCAGACTGCCCTATATTATAAAGGGGCCCTACTATTATAAGGGTTTATAGTTCTAAATGATAGGCGTGACAAAAATGTTTCCCGGATTGAATCGAAACATTGCATCGAATTAAGCTTACAAATCAATCAACTCACACAGAGACTAGCTATGAAACTGAGTTCACTTACATAAATCTTGTCAATGCAATGACATATAGTTTAGCTCAGACCATCAATCTACCCCTCACATCTCGATGCTAATCAATCCATAGGGTGGAGTTCCACCTTAAGCATTAGGGGTTATGTCGACTCAGATCTGGATGGTGGCATGGTGAAAGCCGATGATCGTAAGCTATGTCCCCCATCACGATGCCAAATGAAACTCTCCATGGAATCCTCAATCCACCATTTTGAACTCTATATAGAGGGTTTTTCTGTACCAGCTTCTTCTACCTATACCACGGTTGAAGCCCCTAAAGGAGAATTTGGTGTGTTTCTGGTCAGTAATGGGAGCAATCATCCCTATCGTTGTAGAATAAGAGCACCTGGCTTTGCCCATTCACAAGGACCTGATTCTATGTCCAAACATCACATGCCAGCAGATGTGGTCACCATCATCAATACTCAAGATATTGTGTTTGGAGAGGTAGATAGATAGGTAGAGGACAGTTGGTTGCTCACCCTAGCTTCATTACGAGCCAGAAACAACTGACTAATCCCCGGTGGGTCGAGGTCATGCGCTCGTGATTACACCACCATCATGCACCATGTGACATATAGAATATGGTATGGCATCACCATCACTGTAGCATCATCTTACCCGGCAATCTGGTTCCCAGTTCTGGGCAACTGGATCAATTGAAGGCCATTCCTTGGACAAGGTTTCAATCGGTGAACCTCAAACACAGCTTCTAGGTCTTGCCCCTACTATTCTTACAGTCGGGAAGGAATTTATGCTTGAGAGGCTGGTGGGGAAGGGTTTATCCTTCAAGAGGGAGATCACTCGACTGGTTCCTAGTCTAGAAATACTTCTCTTTTCATTGGATCAGAAGGCCCCACTCATTAGTAGTAGCTAGCCCGATTTGTGGTCCAACCAATAGAGGTAGGTGGGGTTGATCGGGAGGGGAGGGGCATTAAATGTAGTTGATCCCAGTTGCCTTGCTGGATGAGGAGTGTTATAGCAGTTCTATGATTGAGGTTCCCCTACCATTCTATAGGGCTGGTTCATAAGGTCATGAAATATCTTGCCTGCTAGGGCAGGGACTGGTACGGGTGCTCCAGGAGGAGCTTCTTTCCCCAAGGGGGGGGCGGGAGCGGTAGTAGGAAGCCCTTTACTATATTCGGGCAGCAATTGATCAACCAATAGAAGATCCATCTTCTCTGGCTATCAATTCAATCAAATGTATCCGAGGGCCTTGGGGATTCATCATCAAAGTAGCTGCTTTCGCCTCCCCCAGTCAACAACTCCTTATCTTTCATCTCCTCATCCGCCAAAAATTTCAATTGGGCAGGGCTGGACCACTACCAGAAGCAGGTTTGAATGAGTTGGGGAACTCAAAGCAATGATTTGTCATCACAGGACCTGAGGTTGCGACATCATATCTCGCTAGGCCCAGGTCATGGAATATCTAATTCATAGGGAGCCTGGCGGATAACGAATCTTTATTCGGTAGGTCACCGCCCAACTTTATAAAAAAGGGCCACTTTAAATAGTAGGGGATAGGGCCAGATCCCAAGGTAGGGGTTTCATGAACTCTGAATTAGTATCTATTGCAGCAGGAGCGGGACCAATGCTTATCTTCTTGCCAGGAGATGCGGTTCTATTCCAAGGATTTGACTTCGGGGAGATAAATGGTTACCATTTCATTATGATTTTGAGGCAGGAGGTTTCATTCTTTAGTCCCTGGTGGTTCCTAGTTCTGGGCACCTCGGGGAAGGGGGAATTCAATAAATGGGGATCCAAAGGAATTGAGGCTTGGAAGGTTGCCCTTATAATAGTAGGGGCTACTGCTAAGCCCAGGTAGGGGGTTGGCGGGTGGGGCCTTTATAATATAGGGGGGAGGGGGGTGGACGGAAGAGTTGAAATCCCTATTGGAGGGGAGTTCACTGTTCCAAAATCCTATGCTTCCAACACTGCTATCCTATGCTCTATCTATATTATCCATTGAAAGTGAGGTTTCTTAATCTGAGGGGGAAGGCTTGAGAGGCTGGACCACTACCTTCTTGTCTTTTCCTCTCCCTTATAGTCCCACCCAACAACCCTAGAATATCGAGTGCAAAAAATGGTAGGGAGGGCGACAATGCTCGGGTAGGGGATGGCATTGAAGATTGAACAACTTATGGGCAGGTCACCCTACTATTCTAAAGGGGGGCCCTACCATTCTAAGGTGATCAGCAGTCGGTTGAGTTGCTGTTGACACGGGTGACAGGTAGGGTGCATCGACAATCAATGAACAATCAATAATGTCTTCGCCGATATAGAGATAGGGCCTGGTTTTGATCCCCCTTCCTTTCAGTCAAGTGCCCTACTATTCTAAAGGCATATCCTCTTCCTTCCAGTCAAGTGCCCTACTATTCTAAAGGCATCTCCTTGATTCATCAATTAAGTGCCCTACTATTCTAAAGGCATCTCCTCAAACCAGGTCGACAGAGGTGGGCCCTACTATTCTAAAGGGGCCCCCCTTTCTAATATAGGTTCTAAGGGGGAAATAATGAGAAAAGGAATTAAAATGTGGGTGGGCCCCAGCCCTTCAAATATATGGGGCAGGGGGGAGGTTTCTTTTAATAATGGTTCTAAATGTAACATGCATTGGTACTCAGGTTTCGCCTATATTATAAAGGGGCCCCTTTTTCTATAGTTGGGGGAGACGGGAACCAGGCTTTACTGAACTACGTTATGTTCAGGTGCCGTTGAACAAGAATAGAAAGGGCTCGATTCTATACGTCTTTCTATAAGGGGGCCCGGGCTCAACCTGTAGAATTGAGAACCCCTCCCCGCAACCCCCAGAGGGTGACTTATATTCAGTCATGTCTGTGAGTTCAATGAGAAATTGATCCTCACCACCCTATAGAATGGTAGGGCCCTTTAGAATAGTAGGGCATTCAGATGTGGGCCTTCACTGTGTTCAAGTGAGTGATAACGATGGAGCTACCTTTTGAATAGTCGTTGGTCACTTCACTAGTCATGTCTGCAATCAAGGGGGTAGGGGGCTAGAGGTTGGAAACTAGAGTTCCTTATGGCATCAGCCCCCTTTATAATAGTAGGGGGCCCCTGGTGACTTATTTTTGGGGAGTTGTATGATCTAATAGTTGGAGTTGTATGATCTAATAGTTGGGCAGTCAAGATTCTATACATAACATGGCCCCGCCTGGCGGCAACATTGTTCAACAAAAGTGGCAATATTATTCTAGATAATTGTTCAACTATGATTCCCTATGCACCATGTCAATGGCATCAACTCCCTTTATAATAGTAGGGGGCCCCCAGAGGGAGATTAATAGGCCGGGGCTCCAATTAGAGTTGGGGGGTGGAAAGTAAGTGGAGGTAGATGAATTAGGAAACTCTAGTTGCGGCAACATTGGTAAGGAGCAGTTTATAGTTCAATTAATCAGTATGCTTGGGAGGCTCTGATATCAATACGGGTGAGATGCTTGACTAACGAAAAGAGTAACTGATTGAGATGCCCCTATGTATATAGGTGGTTGCTCCCCCTCGGCCCTATATATATAGTACAAAAGAGCCCTAATATTATAAGGTGGGGGACTAGACTGAATGATACCCCATGGTAGGCATCTGGTTGTATCACATAGATAATAGACCTACTTGATCTGCTATGATCAATGATCAATCAATGGAGAACCGGTGGCTGGTTGAATGGTACCAAAATGGCCAGGTAACTAATCGGTCATCGGATGGAATATCCGATGATTTAGAATTCATAAATAGTGGGGGCCTCCATGGTGGTGAACACAAATACCCAGGCTGGTTACGAACTCGTTGAGCTATATCCACCCCAGTCAATGAATTAACCTACTAGAGTAAGGGGGTGCTTCATGAATGTCTATTCGAATCGAGATGCCCTATAGATGTCTATGGGTCAGAGTTTCCCACTATCTATTCCTCTCTCCCCTTATCTGCCTGCCTCAGCCGACATGTTTATCCTACTAGGTAGGGGACATATGGGCCACCTTCTTGCACCGAACTAAACTATTATTGGGTAGCCCCCCATTCATGGATAAGATTCGGTGAACCTATGTGTAGTCCTGAGTGACCGATGAGCAAAGCGAATCAGAGAGGGGCGGAGGATAGGACGAAGCGATCCATGAATGGGGGGACCCCGACATCATTTTTCAGGACTGTCTTGGACCTGCCGGCCATTGCTGACTGGCTCTATCTATTGCTTTAGGTAGGGGGGCTCCTACCTGCGGGATGCTGTTGTTGCTACCATACCACCTCTGCTCACCGCCTTGGGTCGACTAGGGGTGAATTGAAATGTTATTGGCTTATTCATTCATGGATGGGGTTCGTGATCAGTTTGGTCGCTCAATCACTGCTGGGGAGTGGGGGGAACTGTTGGTCAGAGAGGTGAGGGAGGGACCCTAGAATTGGGATTGAACAGGCTCCTGAAGAGGGGACTAATTCATGAAGATGAGCCCTTTTTTCTATAATTGCCAGCCACCCCCCCGTCGATTTTGCAGCTCCTATAGTATGATAATGGCGAAACTAAAAACACCGATCAGAGGCAAGATTCAATTAGGGTGGGTCAGGTTTATATCCTATTTTAATGGCACCTACCAGCTCGAAAGCTGGTGGGATATTTCAAGTGCATAAACCAAGCCCTGTCGAGACGGCTCCCCCAGCTGCCCACCCACTTGACTAATGCCCAGGATGCCCTATATTTGAAGGGGCCGTTCGCAATCAAGTCGGTGATCTATATAATAAAAGGATATTATTCGGGCCTAAGAATCAATAGGGCATGTGGGCTGACGATAATAGAATAATAGGGCTCTGCTACATCCCGCTACTCAATCTGTAATGGGATCTCTTGCTCTTCGTGCTTCGGTAACTCTAGATGCGATTGGAGAATCAGCTGCTAGCACTGGGCCCTAGAACTGTTTGCCTATTGTTTCTTTAGGTGAGAAATGCCTTTATTTTTGCATTCACCTAAAGAAACAATAGGCTCTGCCTTAGATGTTAGAGTATCTGTCCCAACCTGTACCTTTGCTATCTACCCCACCTGAGGAAAGATGCTATTATCAGTCGAGTAGTTAGTTCAAGTAGTCAGAGTTGGTGATGGTGTGAACTGAGTGAGTTCAGAGTTAGTGATAGCCTCCAGTTGGAGTTAGTGATGGCCCCCATTCCTCCAGTTAGAGTTAGTGATGGTCCCCCATAAAAAGTGGGTAGTCCATGCCCGCACTACCATAGAATAGTAGGGGCCCCCCCAGGCACCGAATTGCCTATTTCCTCCCACAACTATGGAAGGAAGGAAAGCCAAGGTGGGTTGGATAAGAAGGTGCCCGGGTGGCTAGCCAACTCTATCCGAAATTTGACTATGGAATGAAACTTTACCTGTGCAGGCCCCCCCTTCATATTATTGTAAGGGTCGTTGCAACTATATAAAGTGCGGGCCCTATCCCCGGCCCCGCCCTATTTAAAAGGCCCCTTTTTGATATATGTGCCCCCTACTATCTATAAGGGCCCAGGGCACCCCTATATTATATGCGGGGGAATTTTATACCTTTTATAATAAACGCCGGAGCCCCCCAATCGCATATAAGGTAGGGCCAACTATATAAAATGCCCCCGGATATATAGGGGCCGGGGCGGCCCGGGCTGGGCGGGCCAACTATATAAAATGCGCATGGTGGCCCGGGCTAGAGATGCGAACCTTTATAATAAATGCTGGCCCTTTAGAATAGTAGGGGGTTGCAATAACCTATAGAATGGTAGGTCCCAACTATATAAAAAAAGGGGGTCGCCCTTTACCTTTATAATAGTAGGGGTCGGGGGCATGTTACGTATAGAATCTGGCCGGGTTGGTTCCTGTTTTATATAGTTAGCCGACAACTATATAAAATGTGGGCACTTGCATATATAAAAAAAAGGCCTTTTATATCATCGGCGGACCACGCATTTTATATAGGCAGCCAGATTCTATACGTACCATGCCTCCCCGGCGAGAAAGGATGGGGCATGCATGTTACATATAGAATATTGAACCCCCCTACCCCCTACTATTCTATGACTATAGTAGCTTAGCGTGATTCTTCTATGGCCCCCTACCCCCTACAATTGAAAGGGGAAGGGGTGGGTGGCAGCCCTACTATTAGATTCTTCCCTACTATTCTAAAGGTGGCCCTACTATTTTATTATTGCAGAGAAAGAGGTATTGATGCATCACCATCAGCATCACTTTGAGCATGAAGTGGTTCTTTCGTCTGTGGGACTGCTGCCAGCATTCAATTTCTAGCTGTAGGGGTTAGTTCATCGACCGATGCAGAGGAATAGTAGTCCGGGGAGAGGAATATGGCTATTGGATCCAGTGGTGGGTCATGAATGAAAAAGCAAGGGGAGTCAACTAGAGAAAAAAGGGCATTCCATCCGTGGTTCTTTAGCTGAAAGAAGGGTTGGAAAAGAAGTCGATCCCCGGGCACCTATCCCCGAAACAGATGAAATGATCCACCAACTCGATCTCCCCTGGGCCCCTATATTATAAAGGCATTGACCGGTGACCCTAATCAGCTATAGAGGGAGGAGCAAGCGAGCCTTACTATCTATAGGGTGCTTATGATTCTCCTAGTCGAGCAGGAAAGAGATCGGATTCATTCCCTTCCCCACCATCACCTGAGTCCCTACCCGCGGATTACAGAATGGGTCAAGCCCCCACCAATCTAAACCTTCCTTCCCCATCTCTAGTTGTTAGTCTAGTTGATTGCCTTAGAATAGTAGGGGCCTCCCACCATAAGGCAAGCAGCAAATCTCATACATCACATATGTATAGAATAGTAGCACATGCGCACAACTCTTTACACCAACTTCTCAATAGCTTGATCTCCCTTGCTCAGAACTCATATCAATATCTCCTCCCACCCACTATGGATATTCTAGAAGCGGGGCGAGAGAAAATTATCTCCAACTATATAAAATGCGGGCCATAGAATCTATATTAGTGCTGGGGGGGCCGCTCAACAATAGAATAGAGGGCCTCCCACCCGGCAGCATGGGGGCCCCCCTACCTATATAGCTAGAACTTGCCCCCATTAGTTATAATAGGAGGGGGGGCTACCCCCTACCTATATAGCTTAGCTTTACTCGAGGGGGCCCCCTTTCTCTAGACTATATAGTAGGGGCAGCTTATAATAGCTCATTTATTGATTTATTCTCTACATAGTAGGGGCGGCTTATAATAGCTCATTCAGGTGGCTCACTTATAGAAACTAGAATCTCTGGTTGGCCCATGCATCTCTTATATATGTTATACGCGATACAGCTGATATGTGCCGAGTGATTGGTATCAGTCATATGGTGTGTCAGTCATTTGCCGTATCTAATGGCTGATGGATGCCGCCCAGCTGAACTCTCTACCAAATTGAGTGATTCCAGCATCTCTCATTACCGGAGATAGTGATGCTGCCATCCCATCTATTGATATACGTGATATGACTGATACGAACTAGTCATAATAGATAGTGATGCGACCATCTCTTCTAGACTAGAGGCTGCCATCTCTGAAATAGATATTGATGTCCCCATCATCATCTATTACATAGTGATATGACCGATGACTACGTGATACAACTGATGACTGGTATCACGTATATGGTAGAATAGATGGGTGAAGGTGAGTAGAATATTTTTGCTTCTGAACGACCCCTTTTTGTAGTTATAGTTACAACCAGCACTAGGCCTTGACTATATAGGCCCGCCCTTTTTTATATACTTCACTGGGCCCCTTTAGAATAGTAGGGCCAGAGGCTAACCGGGTTGTTTGGTGAGGCCAACCGGATCTATTCTGTGACCGGCCCTTGGGCCGGTTTGAACCCAAAGGCCGGTTTGTTTCGACTTAAAGCCCTATAGAATTTTAAGGTGGGGCCAACCGGATTGAACTATTGAAGAGAGGGGGCGAGGGAAGGTAGTTGCTTTTCGCTATTCTCCATGGCTCGCTTGGTCATCTAATCCCGACCTATAGACAGTAGGGCACCTACTATTTTAAGGGGCTAGGGCCTGTCTAATGAAAGAGTCTTTCTCTCATTCCCCCGCCCCCCTCTCTTTGGAAATGGAGTATTAGATTAGGGGCATACCATGCCAAGATGACATGGGTACCATGCCAAGATGACATGGATACAAACCGGACTAGGCTGAGCATTCTGCAAGATTACCCGAGCATCACATGACAAAGGATTCTGGCCCAGTGACTTGACTCATGATTCCATACGACTCCCTTTCTGGTTCGGCTTCCCTTCAGCAATCGACTCCTTTTCTCTAAAGTGAGATGGGGGCCTGTGGCGGCTGAGCAACTATATAGATAGGGCATCAGGGCGGTTATTTGCCAACGTTCTTTCTCCTCATGGAGCAAGGTTCCTCAGCTGAGCACAAGTAGCAAGTTTCCCAAGTCCTCTCTAGTTAGATTGATTGACCCACCTCCCTATCTTCTATAGTGGGGGCCAGCCCATTTTTTTCTAGGGCCATATTTCATTATGCAGAAAAGTAGAATTTGCCCTATTGTTTCTTTAGGCTCGCCCATTAGAATAGTAGGGCTACAAGGCCGACCCACTATAGCCCCTCCCACCCTGCAGGGCGAGATGGCTTCACTCTTCTTCTCACTCTAACCGACAAGGCCTATAGATAGTGGGGCTTCTTGGATGTGGGCTACCACCTGACCTATGTATGGATCAGTTCACCTGAACACCCTATAGAGAGTAGGGGTTCACCATATAGAGATAGGGCTAGGCTTACGAACAAATAGGTTCACTGCGCTCACACCATCCACAATTGGTGGGTGCGGCCAGCCCTTCGAGACTGGGAACTATGATTCCCTACAGGGAACTTAGGAGGGAATCATAGTTGGTGGGTGGGAGACTATAGTGTAGGGTGGGAGGGAATCAAGCTGTTGTTCTTTGGTAGCTTGCCTATAAAATGGTAGGGCGGTAGATTAGTGGCCGTGCGTCCTATCACCCAAGAAGCTCTAGAACGAACTCTATATAGTGGCTTTGGAACCCCCTATCCACACCCATAATCTGGCATCCAGGCATCTAAATCTTGAACTAGAGATCTCAAAGATGCACAGGTTGGGAAACTCACCTATTTCTGCATGCACCATCACGAACGATTGGCTCAGGTTGGACATATCTCTTTTTCCACAAATCATCATCGAATCAAGGAGATTTGCCTAGGTGGACTAGAACTGGTGATGCAGGAGGTCGGGTGAGAGAGCATGGGGGTACATACTGGGAATAGAAGTGTTTCAGTAGTAGTAGTAAAGCTTTAGGCTATGTGGTAAGGCCCCATTAACTCTCATCTCTTATCTACGGATTAGCAACTAACGGTAACAACCACTCATTGCAGGTTCCAGCTTTGATCGAGCACTTCTATCTATTCCTGTGAGAGGATCGGAGGGGGTCGACAACACTATCTCCGGGTTGGGTGGGGATTCTAGTTCCCCTACCCTACCTTTCTAGTTGCGAACCGGATTGACTCTGTAGGGACATTCTAGTTGCGAACCCCCTATACCCATACTGCTTTTCCCATAGAACCGATCCGAGAAAACATTACAGAAATGCAGCAATTGCTTTTAAACTAGGAGGAGCCCTTTTTGCTAGAGCACCTCTTGAACGAAGTTAAAAAAAAATACCTCGATGTTTTTAGGCAATTAGTAAGGTGGCGGGAGTTTCAAAAAGTAGCTCATCTCCTAGAGATGATACAAGAAATGGCTGACCAAAAAGACAAGTATTTGCCTGCACGGCCGGCCCCAAAGCCCCCGAATTGCCCTTCAAGAACTACCTCACTGATCAAGATTCTATACATAACATGCCCCCTATATTATAAAGGGGTGGGCCCTACTATTCTAAAGGGCCCCCTCTTTTCTATTATTGTGGGTGGGAGGCAGTGGGAGGGCCTCGTAGTTGTTGGCCCAACGAATAGTAGGGGCCCCCTACCAATAGAGCCCATAGAATTGTAGGGCTCCCCCACCCCCCCCATTATAGTTGTTATATTGTGGGCATGTTATGTATAGAATCAGGCCCCCCCATTCCATTAGTTGGTGGATCCACTGATGGCAGTGCAACTCTTATTTTCAGATGATACTTTTCGGCAGAAGCTACTGCTGCCCGACCTCTGTCTTCGGTGCTCCCACTCTGCATGCATGCTGGTCTTCCTTAGAATTGCTCTAGAATGATCTGAATCAACTGCCCTACTATTTTAAAGGGGCCCATAGAATTTTAGGGGGGATAGAGAGGAGGATATCTGCCCGCTCCCAAGGTTACCTTTGCCTGCCCATAGAATTGTGGCTGATAGGTGTGTATGGCTGATCGATTGGAGAAAGAGCCCTATATTATAAAGGGCCCTACTATTCTAAAGGGGCCGGGTGGAGTCATGTTGGAGGTGTGGCTGGTACCGGGGCATTAGTGTAGCTGATTGGGCTGGGGTGGATCGATTCTGGTGCAGAGAGCCCTCTCTTTTCTATAAGGAGCGATCTCGGGGCCGCGACTCTTTAATAACTAACCTCATTCAAAAACTTTATCGGCCCCCACTTCGAAGTCAAAGTTGAAACCTTCACCCTTTTTTTCTATAATTCCACGAGCTGCAAAGTCTTTTCAGGATAGATAGCTCTCCCTATTACTACCGCCAAAGGCCGTTGCTTTCCCTAGGCGCAAGCAAACGATATTACATATGTAATATGATTGACATAACGAGTCATTCTTGACTTGAAAGCTATACCTCTCCCTAAAGGTTGAGCTCTCTCCCCCTCCCTCGACCAAAGTCTCTTGAGGGCCCTCGACCTATCGAAATGAAACTCAAGAGCCCCGCCTGGGCCCTCGACCCATTGAAACTCAATAGCCCTTGTATGAATAGTTAGTTAGCACTGCCTATAGAATAATGGGACCCTACTATTATAAAGGGCCCACCCTATAGAATAATGGGCATATTCTTCTGATCTTTAGGTGCTGTAGGTCCCACTCCTTCAGAGTAAGATATTGATCTCTGGCCAGATAATTTGATATGCAAAGATTCAATCGATATATGCATTGCTCGCCCTACTATTCTAAAGGGGGCCCTTTTTTATATAGTTGCATCCTAGTTTCGGGCCATCATATTATTCTGAACGTTGCTCTTGCCCATCCCATTCAGCATGGCCGCTTCAAACAACCTCAAAGCATATTCTTTCACATTTCTGAAACTCCAGCCCTACGGGCAATAGATGGCATTTTCGCAGCCCTACTATTCTAAAGGGGTCTAGCCTCAGCCAAATATGTTGCGATCCCATGATGGTAGAAATAAAGAACTTCCCCCTACTATTCTAAAGGGCGGCAGTCTTCTATCCTTTTTCGTTGCAGCCGGCAGGTCCCTATCCCATTTGGTGCGGGTAAAGGAGTCTCATCGGCATGAGATGGGGGAGAAAGGAGAAATGTGGACAGGGAAGAAGACTAGAACTATGGATGGGCCTCAGGTAGGTCTGCTATCTAGATCGGACAACTTATTATTTCATTTTCTCGCTCTACCTATAGAATGGTAGGGCATGCACTCGACCTTCTTGCCGAGTGGGCCCCCGTTCTATGTACGGAGAATTGGGTGGGATTGCCTTTATGCCTATTGCCAGTCAACTGGGCTTGAATGAAGGAACCGGTGACCGGGTGGGCTTGAATGAATGAGAATCATGCATAGGATCGACTGCACCTGGGATTGTAGTTCATGGTTCCCCACAACTAGAATGAAGTGGATGGGATTTCCTACTTTTCCATTTTTCCCCCCTTTAGAATAGTAGGGCCATACCGCGGGCTACCTCCCATTCATCAATTCTATGGGGACACCCCCCTCCATTTGAGAAAGTAGTCATCAAACCCATACCATCTATAGCCCTACCAGCTATAGTTGCCCTTGAGAATAGTAGGGGCACTAGCTAAGCTACTGGTGCTTCTAGACGTAACATGTCCCACTATTGCTAACTATCGAGCCCCAACCAACCCGCCCCTTTATAATAGTAGGGAACCCCCACCATAGAATAGTAGGGGCCAGCCACCCTACTATTCTAAGGGTAGGGGCCCTCCCCCCCTATCATTCCCTCCCACCCGAGATCCCCCCATCCAACCCTCAACCATGATTATGTGGGGCCACAACTGCCTACACAATGCAACCAGCTAAGCCCCCTTTATAATATAGGGCACCACCCCTCAAATTTGTTTCTAGACGTAACCCCATAGAATTTGGTGGGCATTTTTTGAGTAGGAAACACCGAAGGTGACAAGTTGGGAGGCTCAAAGAGCCCCATTGATCGAGAAATGAATTGAAGTGGGTTTGCGGAGCATCGGAGGTATAGCCAATTTCATATTATCCATCCGGTTACACCACCCCGCCTAGGAGCATCCAAGCCCATGATATTAGTGTATAGAAAATATCCACTTCTACCTTCTCCATGTTAATACTATGTGATACAAATCCCTATCTACTTCAACTGATCTAGCTATCCACCGTGGCCCACACGAAGGTTGTATGAACTGGGCCATCATGAGCTATTTCGAGAAGGGGTGATTCCCAATCTTGTTTCTCCCCGAGCAGTGATGATCTAGCCCCTATATTATAAAGGGCCCTACTATTATAAAGGGACTTTGTTTTATTATTGTGGATCCAAAGAAGTGAACATAGAAAGTGATTTCTCTGCTAATCCCGCTCCTAGAATGAATGATGTTTGGCCGATGATATAAAGGGCCCTTGCCTGAGCGTAAGCGAAGGTAAGGACGGAGATGTGAATCAAATTTGTTCTTTTCTATTCCGTCACACCAATCATTGTCGGTCATCATACTTTCTATCTATTTGTCTTGCCTCTCCTCGGGGGTAGAGGGGTAGTGCCTTATGGCAGAGACCGAACTATGAGCCCAATTTGTTGAATGCATCTGATCGAGCCTATATTATATAGGCCAAACATTACAGCCTCACCCGATTCAGACTTTCTATCTTTGTTTCTACTGTGCCTTCGCCTACCATTCTATAGGTGAGCCAATTGGATGGAAGGAGGAATCGCCTAAACTACAGGTTGAATGAAGGAACATGAAATCACTTCAATTTGCCAGAACTGGTTTTTATTATGTCAAAGATACCCTTCCCTATTCGGATCATTTGAACAGACAAATGGGACAGACACCCCTATTGAGTATATGCCCCATCTCCTCCCACA
Organism: Chamaecyparis obtusa; assembly: GCA_027943335.1. NCBI lineage: Eukaryota > Viridiplantae > Streptophyta > Pinopsida > Cupressales > Cupressaceae > Chamaecyparis > Chamaecyparis obtusa. Next base: position 2,922,733 of record BSBK01007013.1, on the reverse strand, counting down.
ATTGAATCTGAGGGGGGGCCAACCTCTACATGCCCTACAACTTATCATAGAGGGGGCCCTACTATTATATGCGGGGGGCCCTAAAATTCTATGGCTACCGGTCTAGAGTACAGTTCAGCCCCTTATAATAGTAGGGTAGGAAACCCAGCACCACGAGGGGAGTGTTATAGTTAACTACCCACCCTTATGTTGAGTTTCGGACCCTAACAACAACAAGAACCCAGCCCCCTACAATTCTATGGGGGGCCCCTTACTATTTTAAGGGCTTCCATCCAATAGAGGGTGAGGGTGGTCTAAGAAACTCCCTTCCGGGTGAAGTCCCACTTTCTATCCTGCCCCTCGGAACCAAGCTGGTAGGCAAGAACCTGCCATAATTTATTTGCTCGGTTCAATCTGTATCTCGGGAGGGAGAGGATAGAATAGGTTGGAGGGAGAGGACCCCCTTATAATAGTAGGGGCTTCACCTGAACACAGTAATGAAGGATGACCCGGATGGAGGTGTTTACCCAGCCCTACTATTCTAAAGGGGAGTGAGGTACCCGCTTCAGTCGAGTTGGCCAGAACAGAACTCCTAGATTAGTTTGGTTGGCCCTCCCTCCTATTTTATTGCCCATTCTCTTCATTGGGGAAAGGTAAGGAATGCCCTACTATTCTAAAGGGCCTTACCCCCTACCATTCTATAGGTAGACTCCCTTACCTTAATGAAATGTGCGGTAAGGCCCTATAGAAACACCCTTTTGATATAGGCCAGGCCTTTATAATATAGGGGCCCCTTACTATATAGGGCCCTATAGAAATGCCCTTTTGATATAGGCAGTCCCTATAGATAAAGGGGCCTTACCTGCAATGAAATGTGTGGTAGTAGGATGACCTGGTGAATAGTAGGGGCATGTTGTTCTCCATTCATGCCGATGTATTGCTCATTCATGGGTCCATCCATGTCCACCAGTCAATATGGGAAGGGTGGTCCGGTTCTCACCGATCGGATCTATGGGATTGACCAGCTACCCTATCCATCCATCTCTATGAAAGAGGTGAGCCTGTACACTCCTTCTAGGCTCCAAGTAACCCTCCTCTAGGCTCCGCTAGATAGTTGTCGACATTCCCCCCTCTGACCGTCCCTGCGATGGTTCCCTGGGATCGAATATTCCCACCTAGGTTTATGTCGCCAATTGATGATGTATTGTCGGGATTCCCCCCTATGATGCATATTTCATCATACAGGTGGCTATATCGAACATGCAGATGTTCTATCTCACCCCACCTAACTCATGAGAAAGAGACCTTTCTCGCAGCGCGACCCGGTTCTACGTCCGAAGTGCTTGTCCAAGGGCCAACTGGAATCACCTTTGTCATTGTATACCTTTTGCGACTAAGGAACGAATGTGACTGGCGCCCTACTCTAAACTAGACTAGACTAAACTCAACTAAATGCCAATTATCCCCCCTACTATTTGTAAGGGCCTCCCCCACCCCCGGGGGGGAGATGAATATTCCCTACAAATTCCCCTACTATCTATAGGGCCCCCATGCAGGGTGGGTGGACAAAAGGGTCTTCTGGAACTATACCCTTAGAATAGTAGGGGCCTCCCACCCCCCTTACCCCCCTCAAATTATGCCCCCCTTTACCCTTTATAATATAGGGGTAGGGCCCTTTAGAATAGTAGGGGGGGGGGGCTTTTTTATATAGTTGGGGGGGTAGTGGTGGGTGGTTAAGTTCTAGCCAGGATCTCGATAAAAAACAAGGAACGAATGCCCTTCGGCCCTACTATTCTAAAGGTGGGAGGGTATAATTCCCAACCATAATTCCCCCCACTCATTTCACTTCGTGATGATGCAGCAGGGCCCGCCTGAGATTTCTTGAGGGCACTCCTTACCTTCATTTCATTCAGGTAAGGGATAAAAGGGGGGCCCTCTATTCTATTATTCAGGCTCGCCAAGAGACCTAACCACAACAATAGTATAGGGGCCGATTATGGGGATGGAATCTGCCCCCCACCCAGGCCCCCCCTCAGATTCATTTGTGGTAACTATAGTGCACCTGCGGCTAACCTTAAGCAAGATATTACACCCTCTTTTAATATCAGCCTACGGCAATATAACCCCCCACCCCCCCCTCTATATTAATTCCCCACACATAGGGTGGGAGGGAAACTATAGTTCCAACCCCACACATGCAAATATAGTCAACTCCCTTCTTATAGTCCCCACCCACCCTGTGCATGCACAGGGAGGGCCCCTACTATTCGTGTGTGGGCAATGATTATAACCCTCTTCACTGGAATATAGTTAGAAGGGGCAAATAGGCCGGGGCCCCTTCCCCTTCTCCTTCCCCTTCAAATATAGGGTAGGGGGTAGGGGTAGGGCACCCTCCCTTACCTTCATTTCATGAAGGTAAGCAGCCTACTATTATAAAGGGCTGTGCATTCACAGGTAATATAGTAGAAGCCCAGCCCGGCCGGGGCCATGGGAGCCCTCTTCACCAGCTTCTATAATAGAAGCTGGTGCATGCAGAGGGCAGGCTTCTATGGCCCCTACTATTTGCCTATTATTCTATTATTCGGGAGGGTATGTATATTGAAACCCGACCCTACTATTATATGCGGGGCAGAGGGCTTCTATTATATTGAAACCCAGCCCTACTATTATAAAGGGGTAGAGGTAGATTAATTATGGGGGGCCCTACTATTCTAAGGGTGGGTGGGAGGAGATAGTTGCCACCTACTGGGCCCCTACTATTCTAAACGGCCGGGAATTATAGCTATAGTGCCAGTGCCCTACTATTCTAACAGGGATTCGTGGTTCCCAACTAAACTGATTATGAGCGAATGAATTGAATAGTGCCACCAGGCCCGGCCTCCAATCGATAAGCAGTTGGCCTTGTTTCAGTCTGAATTAGTCCCCGCCCTATAGGGACATCGGCTTCCACCAATAGTGAACTCCCAAGGATCGCATCCCGCGCATATTCTGCATTATAGCCTGCAATTGATTCAGCTTCCACTTCTAGGAGATCAAGAGGAGTTCGATTAATTTCTGCTGGATGAGGGATGGAGGACATAACCAATACGGGGAACAAGGGAATACCAAACCATATATGCCTTTGTGCCATGACAATCTCACTCAAATTATGAGAACCTACACGTATTAGTACGATAATAATGGTCAGACCAATAGATACTTCGTGAGAGATCATTTGAGCTACAGATCATGATGCCCCCGGGAAAGCATATTTTGAATACGGGGGAGTTCCAGTTCCCAACAATCAATGAGAGGTTCCCTTTATGGACCATACGAGCACGTCCTTCGTCACCCCCACTGCGCTTACGGCTCTCTACCCCAACCAAGGCTGCCCCTCCTCCTAGTTCTCCCCTACATAACTGGGCTTCGACCAACTAACTTTAACCCCCCACCAATTAGAATTCCCTATGAACACCTAGCACCCCCTACCCCCTACTATTGAAAGGGGAAGGGCCCCCCACCCATCCCACCCTTAGAATAGTAGGGGCTCTTAGAATAAATTTGGCTTGAACAAAGATCGATTCGCCCGCCAACAATAGAATAGAGGGCCACCCCTTGTCGAATAGTAGGGCCATAGAATTCCCCAGCCACCTTGCCAAATAGTAGGGCCCTTACCTTTTTCTTCCAGGCCTTTGTAATATAGGGGCCGCCTATATCAAAAGGGCTATCTATAGGGCCCAGCTAGAAATGCCCTTTTGATAAAGGTGGCCCGTATATTATAAAGGCCTGTAATGCCCTACTATTCAGCAAGGGAAGGTAAGGAGCCATAGAACTATAGCTTGGGGGGTAGGGGGGGCCCCTACCTTTAGAATAGTAGGGGCCCAATCTAGCTATTTCTAAACAATAACAATATCATCATTCATTGGTTAGTCACTCCATCCCTTCATGGAGTTCAACGGCACCTATAGTTTCTTTGGATAATCCGGCAACAATCGGTAGGAAATGAGGTGATACAGGATGGCAGTTCAGGGTGGCAGTGGCTATAGTTCTAGTGCAAAGGGAGGATATAAAATAGAAACTAATACAAGTTGGGAATCGCCCTACTATTCTAAAGGGGACAGATCATCGAGTTCTATACGTAACATGCCAACTATCATCGGCCACCCACCCATGTTACGTATATAATCTTCTTGTTCACGGTCAACATCGAATCAACTTTTACTGGTTTGAGAATCAATAATCCTTGCTCAACCCGCACTATTTTAAGGGCTTCCCACCCCCCTGTATGTCGTATCTCCGGATCAACAACTCCTCTCCGGGCTATGGGAACTACATTACGAGTATCTGTAGCATCCATCCGGAACCAAGCCAAGAATATATTTGAGGTGCATCTCAGATTTATTGATTCTGTCCGGATTAATGCCACTTTTTCACTATAGTAGGAAAAGCAGGCTGATGCCATGGCAGTGGGGGCCCTAGCTAATCTAGCCTAAACTAATCTAGCCTAAACTGAACACTAGCAGGCGCCCCCCCTCTATAGAATTGAGGTTGAAAAGAATTATTCTTAATTAACTTCTTAAGAAGCCCTACTATTCTAAGGGGCCAGATTCTATACGTAACATGGGAACTAATCAAGATAGGGGCCCTGGGCCTTAGAATAGTAGGGGCCCACCCCCAAAACATGTTACGTATAGAATCTGGTGAATCTAGGATGGGAAGCCCTCAAAATTCTATGGGCCCTACCCCTACTATTTGAAGGGGCCAGGGGGAGGATGGGCTAACATTCTTTCTTTCCGAAAAGGGGAAGTGGCTCCATCCTTTTCACCCCGGGCTGGGTTCACTAGCTAGTCTAGCCATCTAGAGCACTGGGTGGGAACTTAGAAGGCCGTAGGGTTGCTAATATAGTTTTCTAAGGGGTGGTGGTTGGCCTAACTTTCTTTGTTTCTGGAAAGCTAACTTTGTTACTGGATACCTACCTTTCTTTCTTGAGAAAGACCCTCCTGAGACTAAAGTGAACTCCCCTTCATTGGCCTAACACTAAAGTGAACTCCCCTTCATTGGCTGGAAAAGCCTACTTCCGAGGTGAGAAGAGTTCTCACTCTACTTTCTTGATTAGGCGGGCAAGGAGAAATGCCCTTTATAATATAGGGCAATCTCCAGGATGGGCAAGGAGCCCTACTATTCTAAGGGCTGTGCTCTTCGATGCTTGAAACCCCACCCATATAAATTGAGGGGGATAGATTTCCCCTTTATAATATAGGGCGTTGCGAGCAAGGAGGGAGATAAAGCCTTCCCATCCATCCCTCACTCCTGCCCTGGTGGAGTTAAGGATGGCCCAGCACCACATCATTCATTCTCATCCTTTGCCAATAATTTTCCCTTTTTTATATAGTTGGGCAGGCTTCCCTACTATTATAAAGGGCCCTACCCTTAGAATAGTAGGGCGGCTGGGGGAGAGGCCGGTGACCCAACTAGAGCATGTTCTATCTGCTGCTCCCCCCTTTATAATAGTAGGGTATTGATACCAGTTGCCTAACTAACTGTAGGTAGGTTCGACCCCCCCAGCCAAATAGTAGGGTGGCTATGGATGTTGGGGTTGTGACCGACCATATATTCCTTGCCCAAGGAGATAACGACATCTGATCTTTTCCCTACTATCTATAAGGGGGTTTGCCTTAGAATAGTAGGGGTGGGTGGGTGGTTGCTAATATAGTTTTCTATGGTGGAAACTCTAGTTGGCAGGGAGTTCTAGCCCATGAACCTGTTGCCCCCCCTCATTGGATTGCTGTTGCCCTTTAAACGTTCCCCGAGAAGGAAAGGATAGGTGATGGTCCGGATGGATGGTACTTCTTTTCGGATGAGCTACCCTTTTGAGTCCAGTTGCTAAGACAATAAAATAGGAGGGAGTGAACTGAGTCGGGATGGACTTGAACTCGAGAAAGTGATTAGTTGTTTCCGAAAGCATGCTCAAATCATTTCTTGCCCCCACTATCTCTAGGGCTCCTCGGTTCTCATGAGATCTCCAACTATAGAGTAAAGGGAAGGTAGGATGGTCTTCCCGATTGCCTCCCCCTTAGAATAGTAGGGCTATGGCCTTCCTAACTATACTCCTCCCGGCTAAGCCTGCTATAGCCCTACTATTCTAAGGGCCCTACTATTCTAAGGGGCTGTCCTTGGCTAAGAATTACTAAACTGTACAACTATAGCCCAACCGTCAATTCCGACCATATATCCTTTTGGCAAATTGGCCCCTATAACTATTCAGGGGCCCCTACCCCCTACTATTAAAGGTGCCAGGGCCCTACTAATATAAGGCAGGCTGAGTGCCCCTACTACTCTAAAGGGAATTTGTTTAGCTTCCTTCAAGAACTGCACCCCTACCCTAACTAGGAGGCAACTAATCTACCACAGCAGGGAACTTAGGAAGGAAGGGTGGCCCCCTATATTATAAAGGGCCCTACTATTCTCAGGGGAGGGCAACTAGAAGGCCATAGAATTGATAGGGCCTCATCGACAATCGGAAGGAATTAAACTATATTTCATTGGCCTTAGAAAACTATATTAGCAACCCTGCTGACTGGGGCCTCCCACCCTTTTTAGTCCAGCTGCTGGGACAGACGTGAGCAGAGACTCCGCCGAGACTCCTTCCTGGGATAGCACTTGACTCTCTAACTTCCTCAACCACCTTCCGACATTAGAATAGTAGGGCTCGCCCCCTTCTCAATATATGGCTATTATTTCCCCTACTATTCTAAAGGCCCCCTACTATTCTAAAGGGGCACTCGGTCAACTAGAAAGAAAGCTCCCTTCCCTGGCATAATAGTACGGGGAGAAGCCATAGAATTTGAGGGGGCCTGGGAACTATCTATATAGAAATAATTGGCTGGCCCCACTGAAGGCTGGCCATAGTTCACTCGGATGGCCTTTTTGAATAGTAGGGCTGCTTTCCCCTTTAGAATAGTAGGGCCCCTTTATAATAGTAGGGGCGGGGCCCTACTATTATAAGGGGAATCCCAGATGGATCTATTTGTTAGGCTAGGTGATAAACTCATGTCCATCCTTCACTGCTCAACTAGAATCTCCCCCCAGCAGAGTGAACGGTTATAACAGGCAGCCAAGATGAGTCAACCTGTAGGGCAATGGTAACTTGAACTGTCGAAGATGCTGGCTTTGTTGGGGGTGCACCTACTGCTTTTGGCTCTACCTCAAAGAAGTCAAAAAGCATATTTCTATTTATTGGATTGGTTCAAAGCCTACTATTCTAAAGGGCCCTACTTATCTATAGGCAACTGATTCCCTTTAGAATAGTAGGGGCCCCATAGAATAGTAGGGGGTTAGCTTCCTCTACTTCCGGTGGTGGTCCTACTACTAGTGTAGATTATCTATATCAATATGGAATGAATGCTAGGCTAGGTAATGTCTCTACAACTAGCTCTGCCTTAGCCGCTAGGTAAACAATTGGCCCGCCCTAAAATGGGTGGCCCCTACTTATCTATAGGCAACTGTAACCGGAATAGTTCTTGGGCGAGGTGGTGGGCAGCTGGTACTAGCACTGGAACCATAAGGGGTGCTTACGCTGGCACTTAAGTGGCTCCCCAAATAGGAAGGGTAGGTTTTCAGGAAAGGTCAGCCCCTTACTATTTGAAGGGTGGTTTGGAAGGCAGGGTTCATATCATATTTGCCCGGTGTTGATCTGCTGCCATTGCGGGTGCTGCCCCTTTATAATATAGGCCGACTGGTGGTTCTGGTGGTTCGTGCTAATGATGGTGCCTGCCGTCGTTACTGCTTCCAAGGCTGGTGCCATGGTTGTTGCTTGCATAGGGCTGGTTGTAAACACTTCTTCTACTGGTGGGGACCACCTTGGGGGGTTTTAGGGTGCTCCCTCCCCCTGGCACGGCCTTACCATTATAAGGGGGTGGGGGTCAATATTGGTTGGAGGCTTGCTGGCTCGGTCATCAATAAACAACTTATTTGCTATCAAGAAAAAGAATGAATGGTTAGGGCCCCATAGGGGCAGGAGAAAAGAATGGATGGGAACAACAAATGGCCCCTATCTATATTATTGTGTCATGCCCCATGGTTCACTTAACCTTTTGTTCTTGTAGGTTCAAATAAAGAAAACCTGGGTGGCTACCCGCTGGGAAAGCCAGACACCCAGGAGAAAATGAGAAAAAAACAAACCGTATTGGCCCTGCCCAATGCCAAGATCCCCCTTTATAATATAGGGCCTGAGTCACAAGGTCAAGCCCAGTCTATCTACTGATGGGGCCCTATTTGAATATGCATGCTTCTAATGGCCAAACAAAAAAAAATCCCCCCTTTATAATAGTAGGGCCCCTTGCCGAATAGTAGGGGCTCGATTGCTCCTACTTGAAAGTGGGTGTTTTTGACTATTGAATGAGGGATATGAATCGTAGAGCATGGTTGGTTTTGCATTGGTTGCAGGAGAAATAATATAATAGTAGGGGCCCTCCCTATAAAATCAATTAATCTCAAGTTGGCCAAACCCACGATTCAACTGCTTTCATATCATTCTATATATATAGGTGCCACCATCATATTGCCAACCAAGCATTACTGTTTGTTCTGTTGGGGGAGCTCTCCACCACCACCCTTAAGTGGGGCCAAGCCAAGGAATCAATCAAGTGAACAAATGCACCCCATCCGACATGGATGGAAAAGAATCTGCAACACGACTTCGAATATGATATGGTAGATGCTAGTACAATTCCATTTCCTTCATCCACAGCTTAGTTCTTTTTTTTTGTGCTCTTGCCCTACTATTATATGCGGGGGCTGTTTGTGCGAACCTCACTAAGTTCATCGGTGAATCAAAAATCCATAAATAGTTAGTTTCTATTGCTTGGTCTTTCTCACCACCCTTATGAACCATCCCTCATTGAAGAGAATAATGAAGATGAAATCACTTCATGATGATATAATCCATATGAAGTGCTGGGGTAACCCCATATCTATCCTCACGTCGTTATGATAAAGAAGTAGTCACCCTTTGTTTCAGGTAGGGCCCTTTTTTCTATAATTCACAAATGGTAGGTGGAAAAGAAAGAATAGGTGGGTGGCGAGGCCTTATAAAAAGTAGGGGCCCAAATGAAATGCAGCAAGCACAGGTAGTGAGGTGAGTGAACCATTCAAGGATCGATCAAGATGAATGTATGGAAAACCATGGTTGGTCTTGACTCCTCAATTAGGCCCTTTATAATAATAGGTGAAAGGAAGGTTTGTACACAACCCAACTAGTGGACCACATATTAGTTCATTATAGTGGTTGGTTTAATCCAACCCCACAAGGTTTTTATGTTTATCAGGGAGGGGATAAACAGACTCATCATCAATAAGTTCAGAAGTGAATTCAGTCAGCTGAGAAGCTCATTCGTATCATCGAAACTATCAAAGTAGCCAACCTTCAAACCACCATATCATCAGCTCTGACCATGAGCATACGCCATTTATCACCCCTTTATATCATCAGCGGGCTGGGCCCCTATCCAAATATGGGTGGCACCATATTTGGATAGGGTGCAAGTTCTAGGCACGGAGGTGGACTGACATGGGGTGGCCCTACTGGATGGACGATCATTGAATCAAGGACAGATTATTTCAGCCTCCCCGATCAATATTGTAGGTCAATGTGAACCATCACTCAATAATTAGATCTAACAATGATTGATTTCTTCACGGATCAAGCGGGTCGACATCACAACCATCCATCAGGGGTGAATATAGTAGCTGAATGCACCCATGAACTGGGCCAACCAGGATCACTTCGTTATGCCAAGATCAGGGTAAAGCCAAACGGATTCATTCTCAAACATAGCACATCCATCACGGGGTATTCTCAATAGAAAGCTGAATGATCATGGGCGGGAGGAATAAGATTGATAGGAGGATACTATAGTAGTTGGTGGGAGGAATGCTGGGATGGATTCTATTTCGGCGAGTCGAACATAACCCCCCACCCCAATTCTATACGCCTGTGGGGTTGGGTGGGGGGCATAGTCGCCAACCCCCCCCCCCCTTATAATAGTAGGGGAGATTCTGCGTGGTGCCCTACTATTATATTATTGCGATAGAGCAATAATATAATGGTAGGGCCACCCATTAGAATAGTAGGGGCCTTCTCTCTTTTTACCTACCACCACGGCCGGTGGGTTTTCATAGTTGTTTCAGTAGCCCCCCTACAATTCTATGGGGAACTATAGGCCCGTAATCTGAGTGAAGGTGAGGGAAGCAACACTATTATCATGATAGACCAGTGTAGAGCCCATTTCATGGTATAGGGACCATAGCCATAACCTATTGTGCAAGCAACAAAAAAAGCATAGGCCCAGTAGGATCCTACATCAGTTGGTCCAGTTCCATATCCTCCAGCACCAGCTTTAGTAGCACCCCTACTATTTGAAGGTCATCTGATCAGTAGCAGTTCCATTTATCGAACTAGAACCAGTCAATCCAGCAACACCACCAGCATCATAGATAAAACCAAGGTATCTAAGCTTTCCAGAACTTTATCCAACCATAAAGCTAGAAGGATAAGCAAAGGCTATGCACTAGGGTTTTCGGTGCATAGTTTATTCTGTCACCCTACTATTCTAAAGGGCCTGCCCCTACTATTCTATGGTAGGAGGATATAGGCTGATTCTATTGGGCTAGTTGCCTATAGATAAGTAAGGGCCAACCAGCACCTTCTCGCAGTTGACCCTGTGCCCGCGGATTAAGCAGTACACTTTGCACCAGCAGTTCCAGGTCTAGAAGTAGTATATCCAGTTGATCCTATTGACTCTAGAAAAGATTCTGTTGTAAAGGAGGCCCATATAATAGTAGGGGCCCATAGAATAGTAGGGCAACATTACTATAAAAGTAGCTATTGGACATCAATATTATGCAAGTGTTGGGGAGCATAAATCCTGACCCAGAAGGTAGTGCTCTATCATGTTAAGATAGTGCTAGGGGGTGTATGGGTTCGGTTGGTTAGGTTGGTTCAACAGTTGATGGAGTAGCCCCTATATTAGAAAGGGCCTAAAGAAACTATAGGGTCACCTAAATAAACTACAGGGCCTGGTTCCAGATCCACCATAAGTCTAAAAAGCAGCCATTGACAATTTCAGTAGATTAAGTCATTGGTTATGTAGATGTTGACCGACCTGCCTTGTTCCAAGAATTTGCACATTCTGGGCGTAGTTTTGATCAGATTCCCCATGCCTTCCCATGCTACTGAACCTAGTGAGAAGCTAACCCGCCCGGGCCTGCCTACCCCTAGCTCTCCACTAGGGATGCTTATGATAACTAGGGGAGGGAACGAAGGAAACACGGTGGAGGATCAGGCCCTTTACTCTATAGTTCCAAACACGGTTCATGATGAAAAGAAAGCCCTATTATTATAAAGGCTCTATTCTATACGTAACATGCGGGTGGGGGGAGAATTCTAGTGATTTGTTTGCCCTATATCCATTAGTCAAAAGTGAAGGTGGGGAGTGCCATCTGAATAAATCCAATATTGTATAATGGGAGGGTATGTCCTGCTTTGTCCATCCTTCATCAGGGGTGTATGGGAACCTTTTGGGTTGGATTGTTCGGCCGGGCTCCTCCTACTAATAGCTTGCTTCCATCCTTCACCCCCAGTAAGATAGTTGATGCCGGCTATCCCTAGATAATTATATATTGATAGAGGGTGAATGAAGCTCCATCCTTTAGAAGGTATAAAATTAGGAAGGCCCTACTATTCGGCTGGATGAGTTAACAATTGATAGTAGAGCGGGGGCTCCCATTACCCATCCAAGAAAGACAGTTATTCCCCAGACCCCCTACTATTTGAAGGCAGCCGCACGCCAGAAAGCCCCTACTATTTCTAAGGGGCCAGTTGCCTTCCTTCTCGCCCCCTATAGGCGAGGCAGTTGCATAGATTGCTATCAACCCAACCGAGAAGAAGCAAGATAGTTAAGCAGGGTAGTTCGCTAGCCCATCTCCTTCGTCTCGCCCATGGAGCTCCATCTAGTAGACAATGAAGCTGGTAGGATAGTTGATAGTTGAACCCCAGCCCTACTATTTGGCAAGGGGGTTACCCGGACTGAGGTCGGGATAGTTCTACTATTACCGGACCATGGGTGGGAGGTGCAGAAACCTACCCCTAGACCGGCGGGGAAGAAAGAACTACGAGGAGGGATGGGCCCCATCTATTCAGAGAATATGGCTATCCGATCTAGAAAGTACAACTATAGCCCTACTATTAGAAAGGGGGCCCAGGAGGATATAGGAGTTAGGCTATCTCTAGGTGGTACGCAAGATCTTCTCTAGTTTCAGGGCCCTTGCTATTTGAAGGTAAGGGGACTATCAATTAAACAACCTTGCCCTTTTTTCATATAGTTGGAGGCAGGGAGACCAGAAGGAAGGTATACAGCTAGCCCATCTCCTATTTGTTTTCACCCCCATCTCCAAGGAGCCCTATATTATAAAGGGACCCTACCCCCTACTATTTAAAGGGGAAGGGTGGAAGGAAGTAACAACCCCACCCCCAGGCTCCACCCTTCACCCCCACCTTCACAAATACAGAAGGATCTTTACACCCCCTGGATAACTAGTTAGGATGGCCAGAACAAATAGAAGGTGAGAGGCAAGCGAGAACCGGTAGTTAGCTAGTGTAGGAAGGGTAGGACTCTGGGCCTCCCACAAGAAAGTCATCTCCATTCGGGGCTACCCTATCCCCCCGATAGAGAGTTGGCCCTCCCCTTAGAATAGTAGGGCTAGGAGGTAGGTTCCTCCGCCAGATTCTATACTAGTGCTCCCGGCCTGCCTAACATATAGTTCACTCATCAAGGATGGAAAACAAATAGAAGGAGAATAACGACCCATCTCCTTTCACCCATCAGGTGTTCATACCAAGGGAGTAGACTAGTTAGTCTCATCTATCCCATCTATCTCCGTTGCAATCATAGTAAGAAGTTAGGCTAGCCACCGGGGCCCCTACCCCCTACTATTAAAGGGGCCAGGGCCCTACTATTATAAGGTAGGCTGTCCTCATTAGCTATTGTTTAGCTCCCGTTGAGAGAATAGGGCATTATCAGGTTCTATAATGCCATCTACCTTTAGAACAATAGGGCCATCCTTTGTTTCTTAGCATCCATCCGGCCTTAGCCCCTACTATTAAAGGGCCTATGCGGGTGATGCCTATACTAGTTTAGCTGCCAATGCCTAGTATTAGGAGGTGAAGGGCCAGGGACAAGGATAAAAATCAAGTATGAGGAGCCACAAGAATTTAGAAGGGGGCCCTGACCTACTATTCTAATGGACGGGATGGACTATACTTCCTTGGCTCCGAGCACAGAGCCACCCTATCCTGATCAGTCGAGCTACCGGGGGTTAGGCAGGTAGCTAAATTGACACCGCCAAGGAGAATAGAGTTTAGACTGACTTGCCTAACATTGATTCCCGGTAGTTGAGTTGTTATACTATTACCAGACTGAGCGAGGGATAGTTCTAGAACATCCATCCGGGAAGGTTCAATCAAATGAAGAGCATGCCCCTTTAATAGTAGGGGGAGGACCCGCCTCCCCCTACTATTCTAAAGGTAATCAGCCCACCCTACCCCCTACTATTAAAGGGGCTAGGGCCCTACTATTCTAAAGGGGCCCCTACTATTTTATAGGTGAGGGATAGTTACTGTTACCAGACCATCATAATCTATAGTAGTCCATCCTTCACCCCCTATCCTAACTCAACGAGGAGCTACGGGGCAGGCCCTAAACTCCCACCCATCCGATGGAGCCATCCTACAGTTGGAGCTCGAGGAGAATTCACTCCCTCCCAGAAGTGAACCCCCTTACAAATAATAGGGATGGAAGGATGGAAGAAAGGTTCAATCAGAAGGCCCTTCCCCACTTGAGATAGTAGGCTATGGAGGAAGGCAAGCTGGAGATGCTAATCCATCAAGAAAGAATGTGCCGGCCTACAATTCTATGGGGAATCATTCAGGATGGCCCCTATTATTATATTATCAGTAGGCCAGCTAATCAAAGAAAAGAAAGGATGGTTCAGTTCAACTAATAGTAGACTATCATCCTCCTGATAGATTAGGCTAATCTCTATCCAGAAGGCCCTACAATTCTATGGGGCGGACCCATACCAGTTTCAACGAGACCCACCCATACTAGAACTACAGGCTGAGAGTTAAAGAAAGTCAATGAACTGGAAGGGAGTCCAATATAGTGACAGTGACTCTAGGGAGGGAATCAACTATAGCTTAAGCCTCCCACTGCCAGCCCACAGAGTTAGGATAGGTTGAACAATATAGATAGAGGGCCTATATTTGAGTGGTTTGCTAGAAAGTAATGTTAGGCTAACCGTGGGTGCCCTTTATTATATTATTCGGGTAGGGGAGAATAAAGTCACAGCCTATATTATAAAGGGGTCGGGGCCCTCATTCGATTGTTTAGAAGGAATGTGGTACTCGAGCAAGGAAGGTTACCCGGCTAGCTCTGGCACATCGGTGAGGTTGGTCTAGGTATACACTGATTTGACAACCGGTCTGAAATCGGTCCATCTGCAGACTAGGTAAGCATGAACCATTGCTTCTGCTCCTGCCCTTCCCACCTTTGCTCCCAGTGAAGACCGCCCTGGCCCCGACTATTCTATGGGTAGGCTATCGAACTTTTACATGTCCAGGGATGCCCTTCTCTCCTTTCACTGATGCCTCTCTAGCAACCTATGCTGGGAGTATATCACCCCGCTCTAGCTCTTGTCCCCTCGTCGGCCTATAGGAACTGCGTAATCGCTACTCCCTATTTTATTGAAGCTAGATTGAATGAATTAGAATCAGGAAGGGCCCATAAACTATAACTAATGAATTGATTTCTAGGATTCACTCATGTATATCCCCCTCAGTCCAGAACCAACTCTGATTCAAAAATAGATAGACCGGCATTGTGTTACTACTTCTGACAAGGCAACTAACTACGAGAGATGGGCCGCCGGTGGATTAGATCGGCTGCAATAGTAGGGGGTAGGGGAAATCATTTGACCTTATATACTTTCTATCATAATAGCTTAGGTTCTATGGTAAAGGGCTTGATTGAGCAACTAGAGATAAAGATCACCTCTGCATGCACAAAGATCGACCTCTATCTAAATCTTTTTTGCGTGTCTAATGAAAGAATAATGCGTTAGGTTGGTGCGGGTAGTCACCGAGGGAAGGTTGGTGTGCCGATCCCTCCCCCAGCAAGTCGAGAGAATGGGCAGGTTGGTGCGCCGATCCCATTGGAGCTATCCTATCCTTGATCCCCTACTTGAGTTGGTGGGGGCCCACCACGAACATCTATAGACGACTAAGAAGTTTTTGGGGGACAAGCATCTTTTTATGGCTCCCTATATTATAAAGGGCCCTCCCTTTGTCCATCTTTATCGATGCCGCATATCCCTTTCCTTTGCTTTGCTTTCCTTTCCACCCTATACTATAGTACCTCCCACCCCCCTTTAGAATAGTAGGGGCAGCCCTACTATTCTAAAGGCACTGCATGTTATCAGGGATAACATGCAGGGGCCCACCCTACCCCCCTACAATTCTATTGGGCCCTACTATTCTATTATTCTCCCCCTCATGTTACCCCTACTATTCTAAAGGGAATCGAGTGCCCCCGTGGGCCTCTGGAATCATAGCAGGCTACCATGCCATTGGGGCAGCGAGGTAGATTAGTTGCGGGCATGTTACGTATAGAATCAAGATGCGGCTATAGCACTAGTAGGTCGAGTATCTAGAGTTGAGTATAGGATATGCCCACTAGAGTGCCGAATCACTAGAATGCCCCCCACCCTGTGCACACACATGCAGTACTATAGCACTAGGTTGACTAGAGTTGAGTAGAGGGCCGAACAATGAAAGGACTAGAATGCCTATTCACATGCAGGTTCTCCCTGCCCTGGTCACATGCATGCAAGGGGGCCCCTACTCTTCGCCACCTAACCACCCCCTAGCCCCCCTAGAAATATTTCTATGGGCCCCTATTTTATATTATTCTAGGTGCGGATCGAGTTGAAGGCTAAGGGAAGGGGGGTGGGCATGTTACATATAGAATCGAGCCTTTATAATAGTAGGGCTATCGCCCTACCTCCGATGAAGGTTGGGGTGGGAGGAGATGGCACTTTCACACTAGTTGTGGCTCCATCAAGGCGAGATTCTATACGTAACATGTCGCCCAGTGCCCTTTACTATATAGCGGTAGGGGTGGGAGGATATAGGAAGTTTCCTCACCTAGAATGGATGTGCCATATGTTCTCGCATACCATGAGAGGTAGGGATTCAACCGCTGCCTACATTGGGTGGGTAAATGTTGTTTCAAATATGGAAGGGGCTTTGTTTTAAGAGAAGGGGATAATCGTTTCCTAATCATAGACCGACTATAGAATCTCTATGTTCCACTCTTGTTCCTGCGGGTGGGTGGGGGAACTGGAGATACCAGTGATGGAATGAAACTTCCGTAGCCTTTACCGTAAGATCTTACTAGAATTGTATCTCATCTAATACAAGAAAGAGATATGGAGGGAATAATGTTTCATTAGTTTGATCTGCCTTTTCGCCCTTTAGAATAGTAGGGCAGTAGATGGATAACCGCTCACTAGCCCCCTACTATCTAGCCGGGCATAGAGATTAGTAAGTGTCGCAGAATAGCTCCCTCCGCCCCCCTACAATTCTATGGCATACTCACCATCAATAGATATTCTCACTCATAGCTAGATCTATTACACTACAATTAATATAGCGTTGCCCTACTATTCAACGTGGCCCAATATAGTAAAGGGCTTGGATTGTTCCACTTTATCTCAAGCACCAGTGAGAGGAATATATGAATAATACCTCGCATCTCCCCTTCGGGTGAAACATGTGCCCTAAAATTCTATGGGGCATTCTAAACCAATAATGGGTGGTACGAGGAGGGATACAAAGGTGGGATATCAAGCTCAGTCAGGTGAAACTAGTGTTCTTCTATTCTATCTAATTTATATATGACCTAGGAAGGGAAAATACTTCTATCTGGCCCTTTTTTATATAGTTGGCCCCAGGCTAATAATACGAGGGTGGAACAGCTGGTCGAAGCATCTACTCCTAGATATAGTTTACAGCATCTCCATTAATGTGCCCTTCTAATAATAGGGCCAAGGACCGGGCAATTGATAGAGATTGGTGGTAATGAATCAAAGTATGCGAACCACAATTCCCACTGCACCGGAGTGGGATATTCTTTCATAGCGGCTTAAGGTAGCATATAGAGTGGGATGGCATAGTGATTATGGCATGGTAGCTGTAGTAGGGGGTATTCCCAGAGCATATCATCAGTGGGGAGGTGTCTTAGGGACCTTAGAACGGGAATATAGTAGGTAGAGAGGGAGAACCCACCAATCAATGGCAGAATGAAACCACAATGATGTGAGCATCATCATCAATCATCTCGTACGGAGAACTAAACCAATCCCTTCCCCGTAGGGGGTAGGGGCAATTATAGAAAAAAGGGCCATCCCAAGCCAAGGCTGAGGGGCGGGTGATGGACTTCTTGAAATGAATTGCCTTACCTTCCCCGACACAATAGTAGGGGGTAGGGCCCCTTTTTAGATTATTGCAAAGCAATAGAAAAGGGATACTCTTAGTGGAATTATAGTCAGGATGGCCCTACAATAATATAGAAGGGGGGCCCCTACCCCTACTATTTTAAGGGTAAGGGCCCTACTATTTGGCAAGGGCCCGGCCTATAATTTATAAGGGGCTCGCGGGAATCTTGGGAACAATAATTCCTCCCACCTGCAATTATATAAAAAAAGGGGCAATAGTAGGGCCCGACCGCCTACTCTAGCTTCTACCCATGATGAACTAACAACACACGACTACCGAACTCCGGACTAAGGCATAAAGCACTACTGGACTATATCTTGCCCTTTATAACATAGGGCCCAGCACAACATTGTCCCTACTGGATAAATTAATAGGGCTGCAACACACACACATGCACATGTTTATGTCATCGACCACGGGTGAACTTAAGCAACATATAGGCCAATAGCTGGGCTTACACACTATCTTCTGCAATACTATGTGCTCGCAAGAGTTGGAGTGTCACCGGTTGCCCTACTATTTGAATGAAGGCCAATGCCTTTATACTCTCTAGGTGCAAATATACAAAACCTACAGAGTCCCCCCTATATTATAAAGGGCCAGGTGCCTATAGAATGGTAGGTACCTAGATGCAGTTGCATTTGCCCCTCTCTCTATATGGGGCAAAGTACGTAGAGGGATAGTCTGCATAAGCAGGGACGGGTGCCTATAGAATAATGGGGCGGAGCCAACAATAGAAAACACTATTTCTCCCTGGGTAAAGATCTGATCGGATCACAGAAGGGCTTAAGGATATATCAGCAACAGGGGCCTATCTATAGTAGGGCTCACCAGGGCCTATCGAGTGGCCTGATATAGAGATAGGGCCCACAGTCCACCGTACTGACTTACAGGGAGGGAGGGGTATAAGAAGATATTTTGGTAGGATAATATTTAGCGGGGCCCTACAATTCTATGGGCAAGGAAGAAGCTCTATCTGATGCAAGTTAAATGGTTCTTGGGGGCCCCCCACCTATCCCCACACACGCTATTCCTCAAGCATACCCGGGCACCTTCCCTTAGAATAGTAGGGGCCACCCTGCAGGCAGGGGTTGAACCCTATGATTCTCGGGGGTTCGGCACCATTTATCGGTAGGGGGTCTAGTCGGGTGTTCATAGGGAATTATAGGGTGGGGGGGCCCTACTATTCTTAGCTAGGGGCCTAAGAGGTAGATTAGTTGGAGGTCTAGGGGGTGCCCCATTAGAATAGTAGGGCACTCGGCCCCTTTCTAATAAAGGGCATGCGTAGGCCCTACCATTCTATAGGCCCCTACTATTCTAAGGGAACTTTTGCAGCGGCCCGACCCCGTTAATAATTTTGTTCGGATACAGCAGCGGCCCTACTATTCTAAGGGGCATCTCATGTAGCGGCCCAATAATAGAATAAAGGGCCCCATTAGAATAGTAGGGCTAGGGAACCTACCTACCCTACCATTCTCTAGGCTATGGGGCATGTTACGTATAGAATCTAGATGGCCAAGCCTGTAGGGGTAGGGGTAGGGGTGGGTAGGCTAGTGGGTGGGGTTCCGATAGAATAATCTATTTTAGGGGCCCCTTTAGAACCCTACTATTCTAAAGGGTGTGCCCTATTATTCTATTATTGTGAGATTCTATATGTAACATGCCACCCCCTCAATAATCTTTCTTAAAGGGGGCCTGTTCACAGGTAAGTTGGAAGGCTCTGGCTTTCAAAATGCCTACTATTTATCAGGGTAGCGCTTTCTTCTTCACTTGCCCTACTATACAATGGGTGCAAAAGGAACTAGATCAACCTCAATAGGATCTACTCGAATAGGGACTGGGTCTCGATATCACTTTGCGAGGTTCGTAATAAGCTATCAAAATGGAAAGGATTCCAAGCAAGATGGTGGTGGGTATTGATCTCAGTCTATAACTATGTATGTAAAAGGAATAGGCCCTAGGTGGGATGCTGGCACCTTAGAATAGTAGGGGCATCACTTCTTGGTATGGTACAAAAGGTCTAACCAAGAGTGCTAAATGAATTGAAGAATCTCTCTATAACTAGCGATCTCACTTTGATGTTTTTGGTTTGGATGCTTCCTTCTTTCTTGCCTTCCATGCTACTTTATCCACCACTGAAACTCAGGCAATGAGGTAAACTCCCTCCACCCCTGCTTGCTCAGATGCATTTGGGTCTACTACTCGTACCCCCATACCAACATGCTATGCAATGATAGTGATCCTTCTTCTAGCTTCCGCTCTAGCTGCCTCCTATACCTATGCCTGCGCCCAACTATATAAAAAAGGGCAGGGTAAACAATAGGTTCTGCCCCCACTCTAGCTGCTTAGGCTTCTGATCTACTGGGCTATGCCCTTGCCTTTGTGGGATCAATTGGTGAATGGATTTTTTGCCCTTAGAATAGTAGGGCCCATGCTGTGATATTCCGATCCGATCCTTTGTCCAAATAGGAAATGTTAGACTTGAACCTCGCCGCCTAATAAGTAATAGCAATAGCTTGATGATTCTACATGAGGAACAAGAGCTATTACAGTACAAGAGCATTGTAATAAGGACCTCGCTTGCTTTTGATGTGATATCAACTACTACTATAGAGAGTTGAGGAGTCGAAAAGAAAAGCCATTACTGTGTTTCGTGAAACTGCCTTTGACATGGCACTAGTCTTTGTTCCCCTGACTTGCATTTCCTTTTCAATATAGGGTGATGCGAGATGCAGCCCTTAAATGAAAGTAGGGCTATTTCTATGTCCCGAAACTATTTTACTAGTAGCTCCAGCTTTGCTATTGCTTATCTCGTTCTGTGGAAAGGGCCCTACTATTCTATGGCAGACAGACCTGGCAAAAAAAGTGATAAGAGCATTAGCTACTTGACTCAAACCTCTCTTTTGCACTTCTTAGTTGGCTCGCTCTTGGTCTAGCTCCTACGAAACTGCCTTTATAATAGTAGGGCACCCCCTTTATAATAGTAGGGCCCCGTAGGGAAAAGGTAAATAAAGGAACCTAGCAACTTGTTGGACTGGTGGCCCTTATAATAGTAGGGCCTTTTGACGCCTCGCAGAGCTCACCCCCACTTGTCGAACTTTGTTTATGGAGTGAGTCCTTAAGTCAAGGAGCCTTCAGAACTTGACTCCACTGGGTAGGTTAACCCACATCCAGGTAAGGCCGCCTTACCTACCTTTTCAATATAGGGGGCGATTATCCATCATTCTTTTTTATGGTAAATAGTCTTAATGATGACGAATCAGACTCAACCACTTCCACTGCCAGCCGATGACCAGAGTACATCAGGGATGGTTTGAGAATAATGAGCTCTAAAAGACTCCGAAGGTAGGTCAGGTTCCATTCGCTAGTCTATTCTTGGACCAGAAACTTATCCTGATGTTTCACCCTTTTTTCTATAATTGGAAAAGAAGCTACAAGAGAAGTTAGGAGCTATCAGCCTCGACAGCCACTCTTGCGGAACAATCCTTCTTAAAGAACAGCCCAGCCACTAATGTTATCTTTCTTTCCTTCCCCCTTACCTAAATCTGGCCACTCTAGCTGTCCAAGCTCTGTCAGCTCCAACTTGTCTTTCATTTGTGAGGCCCAGCTAGAGAACCATAGATAGACCTCAGATGACACCTAACCTGGAATGGGACTGATAACATGTTCTCATTTGCTAAGTAAGGCTCTTGCACTCCAAAAGGCCTCATGGCTCACTTTGACTTGGTCGATCTGCAAGCTAAGGTCAGACAAAAGGAAAGAGCAAGTGATACAAAAAAAGTAGGATCACCTATATTCATTGATCAGTAGGAAAGCATGAAAGCTAAGCTCCAACTCCTTTCCTTTCACTTTTGGCCTATCACCTTTCCCCCTTTATAATAGTAAGGCCTCCGATTCCAAAAGTTGCCCTATAAATTGAAAGGGCTCTCAATTCTAGGTCGAAGTTTCCCATTCCTCGCTCTTAGTTCCACTCGTCATTATTCTCAAGACCATGAAGCAGTAGATTGAGGTAAACACAACCCCCTTCTATTATAGTTATCTCTCTTTTTGGTTTCTAAAGCCAATCCGAAAAGAAGAGTAGGGGTGAGTAACTCTAGATCTATGCTGACATGTCAAATAGGGGCCACACTTCAATATGCAAGAACTCATTGAATGAAGTGCCATCTCAACCCGACCAGCCACCCCCTCTAATAGAGTTCCAGTTCTATTCTCCCCCTACTATTATAAGGGAGCCAGATTCTATATGTAACATGCCAACTATCCCGAGATGTACCGCTGTTTGTGTTTTGTTGCCGAACCAGACATAATTGATAGGGAGGGCCCCCTACTATTCTATGGGCTGGGAATTCAACTATAGTCAGGTGGGTGGGAGGAGCTAGACTATTCTAAAGGGCTTCCCAAAGATAGTTGGTCAAGATCGATCAATTATAGCTATAGTTCAATGGTTGTAGTGGGGGAGCCCCTACCATGGCCCTTAAAATAGTAGGGATCCCTACTATTATAAAGGGGAGAATCTAGCCTTTATAATAGTAGGGTCATCAACTATAGAATGGGCACCCCACCCAACTGATCATTTCTTGCCCCTATAGTTCCCACCCATACTCTAGCAAGCTTCTTAATCTCGACCCCTACAATTCTATGGGTGCCCATTAGAATAGTAGGGCCATTTTATCCGGTGCTTGGGAGGTCGCCCTCCCCAGCCAAATAGTAGGGCTATGGGCCCTTCAAATTCTATAGGCAGCAAGGTGGGCGCCCTAGAGAATAGTAGGGCCCCCCACCCAACCCCACAAGCATATAGAATCTTGTTTGGCCCTACTATTTTCTAAAGGGGGTTTGGTTCTCCGACATTGGATAGTGAAGATAGTTGGCTAATGCTAATTCCTTGGAAGCCCTACTTTCCTAATCATCAAGCACTTTCAAGTCTATGCCCACGGAAAGCTATTCAAAAGACAGTCTGAGGCCTATCGGTTATCAATTCATAACCTGCCTTGGTATTTGAACTAGTTAAAAGGTGGCCTATCGGTTATCAATTCATAACCTTAACTAGGTCAATGCACCCTTAAAATAGTAGGGCCAATCTTAAGGCAGGCATCAATTCTACTACTGGCTATTCTTCTGTATCTACTACTGGCCCCTATTATATAAAGGGTTGCTTCCCCTACTATCTCAAGGGCTAACTCCCTTACTATCTAAAGCTACTGGAGGATATGAAATGACTAGCTAAGCTGCTACTGATACTACTGATGGATCTACTACTCCCTCTATAATCGAAGCTCTAGGTGCTCCCCTACTATCTAAAGGGGCTCTTTGTGCTGCTTTCTCTGCTCCTGGTGGATATAGATGCTTCTAGTTCTATTGCTGGACCTGGAACTACATAATCGACTGGATCACTGGCTACATCGACTTATGCTGAACCAACTGCTAAATCAACAGCATCATTGGCTTACTCAATTGACTCACCTACTTAGTAAATTGTTGGATCAACTACTACTTCTGGTCCCGGATCGATTAGGTAAACTACCCTTGCCTCTGCATCTGTCTCTGCTAAGGAGCTATAACTACGTACTAGAACTTATGGACCTTCAACTATCACCCTATAGTTGAGAGTAGGGGCTATGGATCTTTGGCTCGCTCACGAAGGTCAGTAGAAACTGGGACTGGGTCCCCTACTATTCTAAAGGCAGGATCTGCCCTTTAGAATAGTAGGGGTTGTCGCCCTTGTTTATGATTTCACCCTTTTTTTATATAGTTGGCTCTGCTGCTTGCTTTGTTGCTTCCTTTTCTACGGGGGGTGGGAGCCCTACTATTTGAAGGGTTGTGCTTATGAAAAAAAAGGCCATTTAGACTTTTTTTCTTCTCTCCTGCTCCTTGTTTGGGATTGGTGGTGCTACTTCTGGCTTTGTCACTTGCTCCTACCCTTGTCTTTACCGTTACTTCTCCTGGGCTTAGATGCTTGCTTTAGACGAGAAGCTGAATGGGATTTAGGAAAGGCCTGCCTTTGCCCTTTATAATAGTAGGGTTGCCTCTACCTTCGCTGTTGGTGTTGGCCTGCTGGGTATCAAACTGCGAGAAGGTACTTCTAGGACAGGAACCAAGCAAAGCTAAGCAACTATGCTGGACCACCTGGAATAGCTCGTGTAGCTAATGGGACTTTTATGTCTTCCAGCGGTGGTATGTGCTACTCTATTGGTTGTTCAAACTACTACCCTAGCTGCTGGCTCTGCTTATGCCCCTTTGTCTGGCTTGGTTTTCTAGTGCTAGGTGGGAGTAGTACCATCATATGATGCTGGTGGCTCAGATGCTTTCACTTGGTCAACTGAAACTACGGGCACTACTACTGGTGGTAGGTGATGCTAGTGAGGGTTCTGGGTAAACTGCTGCTTCTTCAACTCGGTCAGCTGGCTATGGATCTTTATCTGGCCCTACTATTTATAAGGGCTCTACTCTTCTGTCCACCTTCATGATTCTTGGTAAGATTCGATCACTAGGTGCTTCAGCCAGAACTAAACTTCTATGAACACTTGCCCTACTATTTAAAGGGGCCGGTCATGGGTCATTGACATAATGAACAGGATTTGGAACTAGATCCGCCCGCCGAATAAATAGACTTAGAATGGGATTTAGGAAAGGAGTGTACCGAGGGACCTTCTTTCTTTGCTCTTGGCCTACCCACATGCAGGCTTGGGGGCCCTACTATTATAAAGGGGCTCACTATCCACTTTAAAGTAGTTAGCTGCCCACCCATTGGATTAATCATGGCTCCTAGTCCTATATATTATCTGGCACCGGCCACATTGAAGAATTAGCTGTTGGCCCGTAGGGTGCTCGATTCAGATCATAACTTTCATCTCTGAATGCCATCCTTGGTTCTATCTATGATGCTAACCTCCTATTGAAAAATAAATCCACCGTGAAGCCCTATATTATAAAGGGGTGGACAAAGTCACTTATTCTTTCTACCTGCAGGTAGTAATGGATAATAAAGTTGGGTGGGAGCCCTTCCCCTTCCCCTTCCCCTTCAAATATAGGGTAGGGGGTTGGGGTAGGGCCTCCATTTGACAAATTGCTTCAACCTTACTAAGAATACAGTTTGAGCTTGCTTCCCCCATAACTACTTTAGCTCAGAGGCTATCTGAAGTTGCGCTTCCAAATGTCAATTTGAGAGTTGGGAAGGATAAAGAGAGTTGGGCCCCCTACTGATAAACCTCTTCTTTTCAACTTCAAATTTTGGGTTCCAACAATTATAGAAAGTAGGGCTTTCTTTGCCCTACTATTCTAAAGGCAGCCCTACTTTCTATAATGAACCCAACTCTCATGTTACATATAGAATGAATTATAGAAAGTAGGGCGTTCACATGCATCGGGTTTCAATATACATACCCTTTGAACCGAAGAATAATAGAATAATAGGCCCTATATTATAAAGGGGTTGGGGCCATTGAACCCTCTGAACCAGCTTCTATAATAACCCTCTTCACCAGAATAATATGATAATAGGCAAAGAGTAGGGGCCATGGGAACCGTCCCTCAATAGCCATAGAGTAGTAGGGGCACCCTCTGAACTAGAATCTAGTTAGAAGGGGCAAAATAGTAGGGGTATTATCTATTACCGGGAGGGATGCCCTGCCCCTACCCCTGGCCTATTGTGCCAGCAGGGGAAGGGGAAGGGGCCGGTGCATGCAGAGGGCTACTATTATATTATTGCCGATTCAGAGAGTATGTATATTGCGGTGAAGAGGGATAGTATATTGCGGTGAAGAGGGTTATTATCTATTGCTCCCATCCACCCCTACCCTTAGAATAGTAGGGTGCCAGGTAGTCTTTTGGTAGATGCCAACTAGAATTCCTGGCCCCTACTATTCTAAGGCTAGGGAGCCCTACAATAATTTCTCGGGCCCTACTATTCTAGAGGCGGGTGGAGGTAGATTAGTTGTGGTGGCAGGCTGATTCATTAACCCGTCTTATGCCAGCCAAATGGAATAGGTAGAGGCCCATAAAAAAAACCCACATATGTAGCCAAGATGTTAAGCATGGATGATATGATGGCCCATGGGGTGGATTATCCAGGGTGGGAGGCTATAGAGCATCACCGCGCTTTCACTCTCTTCCCAACCATGGTTGGCATGAATGGGAGTGGGAATGCAGACACTAGTTGTTGGTTGAATCCGATACAATGAATAGAATAAAACCACTTAATGTAGGCATATCTCAAAGGGCATCTTTTCCCCTCGTTGTTCCATCCTTGGCCATATATTGAGAAGGGCCATAGCCCCCTTTATAATATAGGGTTCTAAAGGGCCCTTTTTTTATATAATTCCACCCATGTGACATATAGAATGGGCATCTTCTCCAACAACTATAGAGGTAGTTCCCATGGCAACCTCGCTTAGTTTTCATTCCCTCAACACCCCACAAGTGTCCCGAGTGCGTTGCTTATGTTCGTTGGGTGGGGTTAGAAGAACCGCCTTCATTGGTGGGGTGCTATCTTGGTTCATTCGGGATTTCCCTATTATTCTAAGGGGCTGGCCCCATTGAACTAAAAGGGTAGGGTTTTCCATGAGAAAGAGTGCATTGCTATTGTGATCCTCATTGATTTCCTATTCATCATGGTGTTACCTATCGTGTTTGTGCACATTGTTGGTGCTCGCCCTTTCATATTCTTCAGCGGGTGGTGACTCACCGAAGAATCTGAAAGGGGCCCGTAGGGGTTGGGATTCCCCCTCCCTATTGTTCTAAGGGTGGGCAGGCCCCTCATTTTCTTTTCTTGTTCACCCCGGAACCCCCTCGCATTCCCCCAGTTACTATTGTCGCTTCCTTTGAACAAGCTTCCCCTCATTGAACTGCCCGATCTTACCTCACGGTTCAGAGTGTGTGTTAAAATGGAATTGATGGTTCACCCCTATTCAATACGTAACATGATTCCTCAGCTAGCTGGGGTATGCTGCTGCTTTCCCTATCTCCCTATTCATTGCGGGGCTGGTCCTTCCCTGTGGTTCATTCTTTCTGTTCGTTGATGAAAGCCTCTTAACCTTCCAACCAATTCTTCATTGTTCTCCATTGATATCTGGGCGTGTAACATGATTTAGCATTCAATCACCCCTATTGTTATCTAATAAATCTTCAAAACATCTTCAAAACTCCATTGATGCCCCCTATTTTTTCTTATGATTTTTTTTTTCGCTCCTTTCTTTTAACATGCGTTTCAAGATCTTTCCCCGATTATTATTGTTCCTCCCATGTGCCCTACCCCTACTATTTTAAGGGGCTAGGAAACTATATAAAAAAGGGCCCCTTTAATAGTAGGGGGTAGGGCCCTTACCTTCATTCCATGAAGGGCCCTTACCTTCCTTTAGAATAGTAGGGCATGAAGGTAAGGGGCATGTTATGTATAGAATATGGCATACCGGCCCCTACTATTCTAAGGCTGGGTGGCATTTATTGAAATAAAGTTGTCCTCTGGGGTTAATGCCTCCTACTCTCTATTTGACTGGGTCCCCTCTGCATTTTGGGCCTCCGTGGGAGTGCTGAGGTAGAAAGAACATAGCACCACCCGTGACAGGCCTACTCAAACTATTCCTCTGCATGCACCAGAACTATTCCTCTGGAACTCTAATCTAAAAGGGGGCATCGGGGGCTCTGATTAGAGGCTACTAGATCCAAGTACTGTCCTCCACCCTCGGTGAAGTCTTAATACAGGGTTCAGGCTGGACCGGTAGTTTATTAGCATCCCTCCTGAGAAACCTCCCCCCTTTCTAATAATGGGCAAAGATGAGAAATGAAGCTTTCTCTTCTTGGGATGGACCCTTGTCGTCAACTTGTTTTGTAGGATAGGTAGTTGTTCTCGCACTAACTACAAGAAGGCAAACAGAGGCCCGGGGTGGGGGGCAGCCCTTATTATAAAGGTTGGGGGGCCTCCCACTACATATAATCTACCTCCACTATAGTTCCCACCCACCTACTTACTTTCCACCCACCCTGCATGCAGGGGCTCCGCCCACCATCCTATATTCCTTAGGTCGGTAGCGAAGCACATGGTCAGTCCCAAAGTCATATAGGTCGGTACCAAGGGCCCCAGCTATCTCCCACCCCCCTGCAGGGAATGCCAAGGGTGTATCCTGGCTATCCTCCCATGAATAGAATCTACTGACTACCATAGCCCTACCCCCTACTATTAAAGGGGCCAGGGCCCTATGGGCCAGGGCAAACTATAGAAAAAGAATCATAGTTCTGATGGCGGAGCTTGGATGGTGGGGTTGGTGGGTGGGAGATTAGAGTTGGCTATCCTACCATAATAATAATCTACCTCCACTATAGTTCTGCCCATAGAATAGTAGGGGCCCACCCAAAATTGATTGCCTCCTAAGTTCCCACCCCATTGTAGACCCCACGGTTCCTCGGTGGGGTTGGTGCTTTAGATAGGTAGATAGGGCCTCCCACCCACCCCTGGTCGAATCGATCTAACATCCTTTTCCCTCATGAACATCGGGGTTTTCTTATATCCCACCAACTATATCCACATGCCATAGAATAGTAGGGGCCACCCCCGGCCCTACTATTATTATTCAAAGGAATGAAATGAAGTGTACTTAAGGGAACAACTAATCTAATCTGGGGGTGTGGCCCCTACTATTTGAAGGGCCCGCTCCACCCTTCACCTCCTGTGGGAGGATTAGGCTAGCTAGGGTGGGAGGGAATCTATAGTAGGGAGGGGTGTGGAAGGACTAGTTGAGTTGGGCTCACCCCATTGAACTAAAAGGAAGTCATATGGGAGGGACAAATGTGAGTCGAGCAGCAAGTTCCCAAAGCTAAATCTAGTCGGGCTTGGCCAAATAAACTATAGGCAATCATGTCCACAAGAATTTATCTGCCCCCTACCCCCTATATTTGAAGGGGAAGGGGAAGGGCCATGGTAGGGTGAGAGCTCTTCATCAAGTGGGGCTAGGCCCCTACTATTCTAAGGCCCCTACTCTTCTAAGGGAGGAATGAATGAAATGTACACATTCTCTCCCAATCCACCCAGAAATAGAGATTGGTGCGGAACCCACTACTTTAAATTCTCTATTTATGTTGATAGTTCCCATTCCAGTCAAGATTGATTCTCCACAATCATCCCTCCCAACCGGCCCTACTATTCTAAGGGTAGGCATGTTACGTATAGAATCAAGTGCAACCGCAGCCCTTTAGCCCTTTTTTATATAGGGGGGCATTAATTCGTAACATTTTGATAGAATGAATGAGGGGAAACCCACCGCCCATTCTCCCCTCCCAAACACGGGGGCCCCCGTGTTTGGCCTCTGCACGCCCGATATAGAGATAGGGCCCCCCTTAGGTGAAGGGCATGATCCAACTGCATGCACATGATATTTCTTTCTTTATCTGTCTGCTATCTCGGCTCCTTCAGTGGGTTCTCCAATGGCTAGAAAGTTGGGGGGGCACTTGCTTCACATTAGGTTCATAACTCTATCAAATTATTCCCTGGTGAATAGTAGGGCAACACTATGCTCCCTCGAAGCCACACTCATTGGATGCTTATTCATCAACCGATTTGGCATTCAATCCTTCCACCCTCCCACTTGCTTGCGAGGGGTATGGATAGAACATCCTAGCCTTCACCCCCTATTGGGGAGGAGGAAGGGAGTTCATTATGGTTGTCATTCCCCACCCCCTGTAGGGTAGTCAATGAGTTGAGGATGGATGTTCGGTAATAGTAGAAAACTTTTTTTCAATCCGCCTGGGCAGCACAGCCCCTACTATTCTATGGGTCCCCCCTTCTAGATTATTGTCACGGTCAAGGAGAAAATGCAATGGCTTCCACGGTGACCCCTTTCAACCTTTCCCCTTTCAAATATAGGGGTAGGGGTAGGGCAATTGGATCTCCTTCAATCGCAGGGGGTGCCTCTATTTATTGCTTTGTTGCGGCCGGTGCTTCTCTCACGTGCTTTGCTGGGAACTGGATAAACATAATATAGTGCTGGATCCTGCTAGTTGAATGTCAAACTGGGTCTCACCCTCAATCAACTGAGTAAACAACTGAAGCACTAGCCCTTTATAATAGTAGGGGCTAATCAACTTCAAATCTCTATCCTTGGCAACTTTCATTGATTTCTCAAACAACCAAGCAGACCTGTCTGCCAACTAAGCTATCTTTGCTTCATTGAGGTGAGAAAAATGTGTCACCATCTTGGACGCCTCAAGATCAATGGTATTCTGGACAGTCCAAACAATTTTATCTCCTTCCATTTTATCTTCAATACTCACCAGAGAAGGCTTTTGAGTTCTAGGAGCAAGAGACCACAATGCAATGACCTAAGAATTAGGGTCATAGCCACTTCCTCTTATCTTGTCTCCTATATGCACCTCATAAGATAGGCTACCTGCTAGCTGCTTTCTAATCTGATCTATGATGAAAGCCGAAGTCAGGTCCCATCCAGGAGTCAAGAGCATTCCACTTGATTTTACCATTTCTCTGGCCTCTTCAATAGTAATCTTTTCAAGGCTAGGGTCATTAGATGTTAGAGCTCTCATAGTCTTCTCACTTGGTTCCATTCTCTCTCGTAGAGCCTTTGCAACCCCTTGTGACTTTTTCTAAATGAGGAAGTTCTTGAATTCTCACTTTTGATGAACTAGTCATCACTAAGGAATTCCTCCTAATATAATTCTTTTTCATCTTTTCCTAGCAATAGAGGCAATTCCTCTTCCTCTTTGGACACTATTGTAATACCCCAAAAATGGGCTATAGGTTCATTAACCTCCTAGATCTTCAATTTGAATGAAATCGACATCAAAGTCCTAACCTAAGGCACATCTTCACATCAAAATCCTAATTGATTTTATCTTAATTCTGCATCAGGGAATATTTCCTAAATATTCCTAATTTATCTAATGATCTTTAATTAAATATTATTTGGTGAATAATGTTATTATTTATCCTAAAGTTGATTAATTGAATATGATGAATATTTAATTAATTAATTTAATTCTGCCACTTAATTATTTAATTAGATTTAATTGCATTTATTCTTAATTAATATTATTTTTATTTTGACAATAAATCAAAATTCCTACAAACAATCAATTGGATATTTATTTAATTGATTTAAAATCAAAGTTGTCAAATTTAATGATTTAATTGGAATAAAGTTTGATTTAATAATTAATTAACCCATAAATCAATTGTTTTAATTCAAAATTAGTTAAGTGGAAAATAAATCACTTTATTTATTAAATTAATTCATATTAAATCATGCACAATCACAAAAGTTGTCAACTTTAAAATAATTGCTAATTTCAATTTGTAAACTTTCTAAAACTCAACATCTAATGATGAGTTGAAAAAGAGAACTAAAGCTCTATTTTGAGATAAAAATTACTTTTGCATGATTTTATGAATTAAATATTCTTAATTTCTTGTTAACTCAAAAATCAACCTGAGTTTATCAAGAGTGATTTATGGCTTTTCTCAATGCATCCTCAAGCCCTGGATTTCTATAAAATCAAGGCTCAACTCTTCACAATCAACACCTCGAAATTGCATCTGCACTTTGGCAAATTTGTGACTGAAGAATCAATCTTTTGCGAATCAAGGCTATTGTGAGATTTTCATTTATTGTTTTGAGCATTCATAGTTTCATATCATAGATTTTTATATGCATTCATAGCATTTCTTAGATTAAATCTGCATTCAAACTCAATTTAATACATTATAGCTTAGATTCATACAATTTCCTATTCTTATTGCATAGAAAATACAAAAATATAGATTAATTTGCATTCATATTTCATTGCTTTCATCATCTTAAATCCTTGGTTTAGGTGTTGCATTGCCACTGATCTCGATTTCAATTTGAGAACATCATACTCACACCTACTAGAAGGCGGTAAATCGCTTGGTTAACATAATTTCAATTATTTACAAGATTTTAGTTTTTGCTAACCTCTAATGTTTTACTGAAGTGTTGTGTCTACAACTAGGTACAAAATTCACACACATTTTTGGCACCCACTGTCGGGCCCTGAAATGGGTTTCCATTCTATTATATCAAATTTCTATCATTTTTCTCGAACTCACGACCACAAGGTTAATTTTTGTGAGTTTTGTGATAAATTTCTGGGCTATTTTTCCAGAAACCTGATTGATATTTTTTATTTGTACATGCACATATGACATGATACAGATCCGAAATTTATATTTATGGAAAGGTATTTGAGTTAGCTTTCATTTTCCATTGGGTTGGGTTAATTTTGTTTTTATTTGCAAAAGTTATGATCATTTTAGTGAAGACAGGTCTGAACCTGATTTTATTAAATCTGACTGATATTTTTATTGGTACATGCACATATGATATGATAAAGATCTAAAATTTATATTTATAGAAAGGTATTTGAGTTATATTTCATTTTCCATTGGTTTGGATTAATTTTATTTTGATTTGAAAAAGTTATGATCATTTTAGTGAAGACTAGTCTGAACCTAATTTTATGAAATTTGACTGATGTTTTTATTGGTACATACAAATATGACATGATACAGATCCAAAATTTATATTTCTGAAAATTTATTTGAGTTAGCTTTCATTTTCCATTGGTTTGGATTAATTTCCTTTTAATTTGCAAAAGTTATTATTGATTTAGTATAGACTGGTCAAAATCTGATTTTTTATGACAACAAGTTTTTCGATTATCAAATGACATATTATCTTTGACTAACCTGATTTTCTACCACATGGGGTTAACATGTTGCGTTTCTTTTTTTATGGATTTTTGTAACAATGGGTTTCATGTACAAGAATAGGTAAGTTTTTCATAGCAGTGGTTTGCAAGTACAGGTGTAGGTACGTCCTGTGGGTACAAAAGATAGAAGACAATTGCTCAAAAGTTGCTAAAACAGGTAAAATCTACTAAGCGTGTTGTGAGGAAATAAAGTATTCTATTACATCTGATAACACTTCATTTTGGGACATAAAAAAAACTCTCTTGTGTCAAGCTTGAGTGCCTTTACACCTTTCATAATTCACACTTCAGTTTTGGGCTCTAAAATGAACATAGATATTCTTTTTGCATATCAGTTACACATAGTAATCAGGCCCTATGAACACTATTTTTGGATGATCTTGAGAGAGTGGGCTTCTTTCACTTGTTCATACATGTGAATCTCTTCTTAATGATAGATCCCCTTGTAGGTAGGGAGGTTACTGAGATTGTCTTGCGTTATACTAGATTTGTGCATCTTCAACTTTTGA
Organism: Chamaecyparis obtusa; assembly: GCA_027943335.1. NCBI lineage: Eukaryota > Viridiplantae > Streptophyta > Pinopsida > Cupressales > Cupressaceae > Chamaecyparis > Chamaecyparis obtusa. The sequence continues at coordinate 2,889,925 of BSBK01007013.1, read as the reverse complement.
TTGATACATTCTCTCTTCGGAGAGGTTGATAGATCATAAGCAGTTGACATCATAGATATTTGCAAGATAATTTTGGTCTTAGTGTGTCAGATTAATTTTTCTTCTTTGTCTTAGTGAAGTGAAGAGGTTAGGGGATTATGCTCTACTTCCTTTTTGGATAGTACCAGAAACCCAGATCTTTGAATCTGATCTAGTCCCCTTGTGGTATATTTTGTGAGTCACCTTTAGAGAGGGTTAACCATAGTGGACATTCCCTTAATTGGGTCAACCACATGGATGGAACCTCAAGTATTAATAGCCATTTTCACTATGGTAGCAACAACCACTATATAAATGTCCTTGTGGAGGAAATCTTCACAGGTGTGGTCTCTTGTTGGGCTATCATATCTCCCTAGTAGCTCCTGATTGATTAAATTCTTGGACTATGTCAAAACCCCGGTGCACCTGGATTGGAGTTCACCCTCTTGAGATCACAAAAGTTACAGAGTTAGAACATTACTACAAACCCTAGTGAGGCCAATTTTTTTAATTTTCTAGGAATATGTGCATTATTGAAATTTTTTTTGGAACATACACAAGTAGTATTTCTAGGGATTAGCACAATAAGTCACTATTTCTTGTTCATGCACAAGGTTTCTTTTTTCCTTGTTCATTGTTTTCAGATGATTGCTTTCTCCCCTTGCTTGTTATTCTGTGTGCTTGATATCTACTTGGTTACTTGAGACAAACTTTTACATAGATCTTCAAAAACCGGATAGAAAAATTTGCAAACAAACTGATACTGAAAAACTAAAAAATTGCAAATTTGAAAAAAAAATCCTTTCTAGTGTCAAAAGTCATCTTAAAATTTCAAAACTCGTATCAAAGCTAAAGTAAAAGTTGTCAGAGATTGGTCAAATTTGTCAGAAATCCAATTTTTACAGCCTATTCCCAAATTCTGTCAAAATAGCAAACTGATTCTTGTCATTTCTAGTCATCCTTGGTTGGTCTAGGTCAAATCTTAGGTGCTATGACATGTTGCTCAATATCCAAATAAACTTAAATGGTATCAAACTACACAAAATGACTCTTGGTCTTCTTTCTTCAACATCTCTCATGTCTTCCTAGTCTCCCATTTCCATCCTTTCTCCTATTCCTTCATGCTTCTTCCTCTTCTTCCTAAAACTCTTCACGTCTTCTTGATTGTTTTCCTCTTATTATCTAGTCTTCTTTCTTCTATTCATCTCTTCTGTCACTTCCATGCTTGATTCCTCCTCTTCCAGAACCATGAATTTTAGCTATCTTGTTATGGAACCTCTCTTGAAAATGAATGATCTCGAACTCATTGCTCAATTCAAAGAGTATTATTCTAAAAATCCCATGAGTGATAAATTTATGATGAAAATAAAGGAAAAATTGATTGAATCAGATGCCTTTGGTAGGATCATATGCATGGTCATGTCACGGCCTATCTCTTCCAAATGTCTTTCATCTTCTAAGTCTTTTCATTCTTCCTCATCTTCCAAGTCTTCTTCCTCCACTGGGTCTTCACCTTCATCTTCTCCATGATCTCGTTCCTCTTCTACTTCTCCCAAGAGTCTTACTCCTTGTCTCAAGACATACTATATTGAGCAACATGATAACCCTTATGATACCTCTTACACAGAGAGTGACACACCCATCTTTGAAGACTATGATTACTATGATGACAGACAATATAATGATACCTATGACACCTCTATTCCTAAGAGTCCTCCTCGTCGTGTTCTCGTGCTTACTAGAAATGGGTCATCACATTGGATAGATCGTGATGGTGATCCATATGATCCTGATTATGAAAGTGACTTTGATGATTTCTATGCACAATACCTAGGTGATCCATCTATTTCTATTGAGGAAGAGAAAGCTTACCATGCTGATTATAAACATCAATACTATAAGGATCTCTCCTCTAAGAACTCTCATGCTGAAAATAAAGATTACACTCTCAGGAAAGCTCATATTAATGCTGAACCTTTGTCTTGTGATGGTTCCCTTCCATCCCCTACTTCCTCCAATACCCATACATTTCCTAAAGCTTCCAAGCCTATCAAATCTTTCACAAGTCCTTCATCCACCAAAGGTCCTAATACTTTTCATGCGGTTTCTTATAGTTATCCTCAAGGGCTACCTCTTAAAGAAACTCAAGCTAACCTTCACTTGGCTGCAAATACTTTCAATAATGCTAAATCTAAAGAGCCTAAGCCTTTATACACCATAATGCCTACTTCATCTAGTCCTTCACCATCTCTTCCAAAGTCTTCCATACAATCCCAACATGCTTCCTTGTCCTTAGAAGTGGCTCGATGTCAAGAGGACTCCAAAAATGATAAAGAAAAGAACATAAAGAAAGATCAAGATCAAGAACCCTTCATGTCATCCAATCCTTTTCATGATGTCTCTTATCCATTTCATGGTTCTTTTGATCCTACACGCCCTTTCTCATTCATTCCACCCTGTCGTAAGTCTTGTCCTAAGAAAGATCAAGTTACTACTTACACTATTGAGCTTATTGACAATCAAAATAACCTTACTACACTTCCAATTTCCAAAGATGATACTTCCATTAAGGTTGGTAAAAATGGCATTAATGTTAAGCCTATTGAAAATCAAGAGAAAAATTATGCGCTTATGCTATCCAAAGATCCTTGTCAAGATCAAAGTCTTCCATCTTCTTATTCTACCACTCCATGTTCGTTTCCACTTTCTACTCTTCCTAAGTCTTTGCAAGCTTTGAACAATCCTATCAAAGAAGGTGCTCATATTCAAGATGTCCATGATTCTATTGAAAATCCTAATACTCACTCTAAAGATGATGATTTCATTGGTTGTCATATAAATGTTGATGAACTTGTTGATTATCCTTTTGTGTCTTCCACTTCCATCCTTGGACCTCTTCCACCACCACTAAGGGCTTCATGTCTGCCTTCCATTTTGGGTCCTTATGTCCCTTCACTTTCCCCTCTTAACTCTCCTAATTCATCATCCATCTTGGGTCCTTACATCCCTCCATCTCCTATCTTTCCTCAAGATCAACATAGACCTATACCCTTGAATCTTTTTCATCCACCCACCCATCTAAACCAGTCATATCCTCCTTTTTCCACAAGTCCCAAGTCTTTTGGAAGTAACTTGAATTTTCAATACAAGAAAAAGAAGCAATACAAGAATCCATCAAAAAAAGAATATCACCATGTCTCCTCTAATCAACATGGAGGAATAAAGTCAAAAGAGATATCTAAGAAAAAAATTACAAGACAAGTATGGGTTCCAAAATCCATCATTGAAGATATCCTCTCTAAATCATCAAAAAGAAATGAAAATCCTATGGCTATATGGATTCCAAAATATCTCTTGAAAAATTATGATGTTGAGCAACAAGTGAAGTTGATATTCAAGCTTCCAAATACTTCCACTTCATCTTCTTCCAAAAATATTCTTCCATTCCATGTGCCTAAACCACAACCTCTACTATCCATTCACCATATTCCTTCATTCACATTTCCTGCATCCTCTTGCCACCCTTCAAGGTGTGTGTTGATGTTGATCTTTCCTTCCTTTCCATCTACCCTTTCACAATCCTTCCATTCATTATCCTTCTACCTTTTATCCTTTTTTCTCACTTGCCTATTCCTCCTATCTTCCAACCTCACTCGCTTTACGTAAAACTTTATTCTCTATTTTTCTCTTCCATCTTCCTTTCCCTATCATCATCTTTGAGAATATCATTTTGAATCCTTGGCATATCATGGTTTATCCTTTCAAGGAGCATTATCTAAAAAGCTTGCCTTCTTCCAAAAAAAAATAAAAAAATAAAGAAATGAAAAAAAATTAAAAATGTGCCTTGGTGAAAACCTAGAAATAGGCACCTTGGTAGAAAAAGTAAAGAGAAATAAATTCACCCTATGGTGAAGACCACTCTCTTGTGGCACCTTGGATAAGTACCGTGATGAAAACTTGGCAATCAAGCATCATGCATAGTTCTTCTACATATTTCATCAATTCCATCTTCTCTCTTTGATCTTGACAATGTTGATCTATACACGAACATTTGGCTATCTTGTGAGCTATCTTATGATGATCTTGCTTTCATTCTCTTCCTGTTTAGCCTTCATATTTATTTTCCTCCATTAATTCTAGCCTTTTGCTATCTTTTTCCCCTTTGGTCTTGATCTAATAAAAAAAGAGTAGAACACGATGCTTTGAAATCTCTTGACATGTCTACTCCTTTGGACTACATCATTTACTTCTTTGGCATTACACTTTTGTGACTTATCCTATGCTGGCCTTTCATTGCTTGTCCAAATGTGCTTTACATGAAAATTTTTTCCTTGCTTGGGTATTCTTGAGGATTTTTCCCTTGAGAATTTTTTCCCTTCATTCTCCTTCATTCTCTTGTCTTCCATCTCTTCCACCAACTTGCTAATCCCTCTTGTTCTCCACCTTGCTAGACATTGGGACTGCATGATATGATCTTGCTTGGGAGTTTGCAATGGAGAAAGATTCAATCAAGTTTGCTAAGAATTGTCAAAAGTGTCAAGTCCATGGGAACTTGATTCATGCACCAAGGAGAGAGCTTATTCCCTTTACTACACAATGGCCATTTCAACAATGGGCCTTTGATCTCATAGGAGCCATACATCCTCATTCTTCTAAAAGACATACCCATATTATTACAGCTACAAACTATTTCACAAAATGGGTAGAAGCAGTCCCCTTGACTCAAGCAATTGGCAAGCAAATTTCTATGTTCATTCTAAACTACATCATATGTCGGTATGGTATTCCACACTCTATAGTCATAGATAATGGTGGGCAATTCAAGAATAGAGACTTAGATGATCTATGTGCCAAATTCAAGATTACACAACATTTCTCATCTATCTACTATCCTAAAGGGAATGGACAAGCAGAGGCTTCTAACAAGAATCTATTGAAAATCTTGCACTATACAGTTAATGAGATAGGAAGAGATTGGAATCTCATGATCAATCTAGCTCTCTGGGCCTACAGAACAAGTATCAGAATGCCCACTAGGGCTACACCATTTGCTTTAGTTTATGGGTCTGAAGTGGTACTACCTATTGAGGTTGAAATCCCATCAGTAAAGAATTAGAATGCATGGTCTAGTAACTGATGATGACTACAGAGTGTCTAGGTTGCAAGAACTTGAACTACTAGATGAGCACAAACAAGTAGAGTATGATCATCTTAGAGTATATCAGAAGAGAATTTCTAGAGGCTACAATAAGAAAGTTAGACACAGAGAATTTTAGGTTGGCGATGTAGTCTTGAGAGAGAATCCTAAAAATCAATCACATAGAGAGTGCAAGGGGAAGTTTGAACCCAACTGGCTAGGTCCCTTTGTAATCACTGCTACTTTTGGCTTTGGTGCCTATCAACTCTTAATGACTGAAGGAGAATAGCTCAGAGAACCAATCGATGTTCTCTATCTAAAGAAATTCTACACCTAAGGCATTCAATCTATGGTAAAATGTCCAGAAAAAATCTTAAAAATTTGAAAAAAATCTTGAAAAATGAACATCTTGGTGAAAACCTACTAAATTGGCACCTTGATGATTCACAAAAAAAAATAAAAATTCCAAAAAAAAATTGAAAAGATGAAAAATACAAAAAAATGAGAAAAAGAAAAAGTGCCTTGGTGAAAACCTGGAGACAGGCACCTTGGTAGCAAAAATAGAATCTCTACCAAGATGGTAAAAACTCAACAAACAGGCACCACTTGTTTCAAAATACTCCATTTATCAGTACAGTCTTGGTCTTTCCTAGCTTTCAGTCTTGCTTTAGTTTGTACATATCTCTTGGTTTGTTCCCACATTCATGTTTTCAATAAGTTGGTCTGTACACCAATCAGCTCAAGCGTCTATATCCTATCAATGCATAACACTTGGGGGCCATCAATGTCATACCCTATGGCCTCCAATGTATCTTAGACATGTCATATCTAGGTAGAGTCTTTTGAAGCTTCATCTGAGTCAATTAGTCAGTCTCCTCTCCAGAAAGGATTTTGCACCTACAACAACGCAATCAAACACAAATTGAAAACAATCTATGATTTTTACATGCTTTTATCTCCTTGTATGCTTACTAATTCACATTGAGATTTTTGCATATTGTGTCATTTGAGCTCTTCGATGATGTCCTTTATAGGATTTAGAGAGTGATGACTAGGGGCATAATCTTTTCTTTGTTTTCTTCTTGTATGTGAAAATCTAACAACTTTGGAAATTCTGGATTGAAATGGTGTCTTTCTGTAAGAGCCTCTATCTCGAATTGGATGGCCATGAGTACCTCGACCATTGATACTCAAAAAATTCAAAGAAGTTTAATCTAACTATTATCTTTTTGAGTGAGTTCTTTCTCCTACTGTGAAACATGATCTTTCCTAAGGATGTGAATGATAAAGGGTCACTATGGGTAATTCACATTGGATTTAGAATGATCTCTTGACTATTTGATGTGTTTGAACACAAGGCGTATTCAGGTCATCACAACATTTATGTTCTGATGCTTATACAAATTGCTATATCAAAATGGACATGATATTCATGTCATCCTGGCATTTGTGCCTTGGTGCTTATATCTAATCTGACATTCTGAAAATAAAATCAATATTCATATGTCCATGGTTGTCAAACAAGTGGGTGTTGTATTGATTCTTGCACATAAAAATTGATATTCATATGTTCATAGTTTCATAACTAGTGGGCATTGTATTGATTTATCTAGTTACCTAAAAGTCCAATGATGACAACAAATCGACACATGATCAGTGACTAGGTCCTAGGTCCTAGGTTTGCATTTCATTTTGAAATTTGCATGATCTCACAAATTTCTTGAACACTTAAATGAATCTTCAAAACCAAAAATGCTAAACATGACACAAGGACTGAGCATTGTATAAAGGTTCCTCCAATGAAACAACAAGTGGAACTCATTTTCAGGATCAAAATCAAAATCTAAGATCATTCATATTATTAACTACTTGCATAATCAACCTTCTAAACATCATAGAAATCTAGAATTCAACTTAACTGACTATCTTACATCAAACTATTCAAATTTCAACCTAGTCAAACTTGGTCTCTAGGACCTCCAAATGATTCAGAACACATTCTCGAATGTGTACAACCACTTTTGAAATCAAGTAACATGCTTCTAAACCATTCCACACTGGCTTTTCTTGTCAGATTTTGATTTTCATCCCGAAGGGGGCATGGTATTGCACATCATTCAAAGTCTGTAATCAAATATTTCCTTAGTAATCAAGACAACAACCATGTCTAGTTGCTGATTCATCTAAAGTACTCATCGCTTGGGGAAAATCTATTGCAATTTGGTATCCTAAATCTATCTTGTAAATTGTATCAGCTTTTGTAACTATCGATTCATTAGTGTTATTTCCTTGTTTCTTCATAATTGATGGGTTCAGGATGTAATACCAATATGATTCATCTTTGAGGACATTCAGGTCTGGAATTGGTCACTCACTTCTTCGCAATCATAAGGTTAAGAATTAGGTGTTGTGACACTCTTTCATAATCACTGGTTAATTGTTTCTATAGTTGACATTATCCTTGGTCAGTCAGGACCTAAATCTTAAATCGTGCATCTTCAAATCTTTCAATCAGTTTCTGTCTCAGAATTGGTTAATCTTTCAAATCTATCAAATCAATTTCATACATCTTTTTCAAACATAGACTATTCTTTGAACCACTACGTTTTGCACAGTGATTCAAAGAGGGGCAAAATGTAATACTCCAAAAATGGGCTATAGGTTCATTAACCTCCTACATCTTTAGTTTGAATGAAATTGACATCAAAGTCCTAACCTAAGGCACATCTTCACATCGAAATCCTAATTGATTTTATCTTAATTCTACATCAGGGAATATTTCCTAAATATTCCTAATTTATCTAATTATCTTTAATTAAATATTATTTGGTGATAAATGTTATTATTTATCCTAAAGTTGATTAATTGAATATGATGAATATTTAATTAATTAATTTAATTCTGCCACTTAATTATTTAATTAGATTTAATTGCATTTATTCCTAATTAATATTGTTTTTATTTTGACAATAAATCAAAATTCCTACAAACAATCAATTGGATATTTATTTAATTGATTTAAAGTCAAAGTTGTCAAATTTAATGATTTAATTGGAATAAAGTTTGATTTAATAATTGATTAACCCATAAATCAATTGTTTTAATTCAAAATTAGTTAAGTGGAAAATAAATCACTTTATTTATTAAATTTATTCATATTAATTCATGCACATTCGCAAAAGCAGTCAACTTTAAAATAATTGCTAATTTCAATTTGTAAACTTTCTAAAACTCAACATCTGATGATGAGTTGAAAAAGAGAACTAAAGCTCTATTTTGAGATAAAAACTACTTTTAAATGATTTTATGAATTAAATATTCTTAATTTCTTATTAACTCAAAAATCAACCTGAGTTTATCAAGAGTGATTTATGGCTTTTCTCAATGCATCCTCAAGCCCTGGATTTCTATAAAATCAAGGCTCAGCTCTTCACAATCAACACCTCGAAATTACATCCGCACTCTGGTGAATTTGTGATTAAAGAATCAATCTTTTGCGAATCAAGGCTATTGTGAGATTTTCATTTATTGTTTTGAGCATTCATAGTTTCATATCATAGATTTTTATATGCATTCATAGCATTTTTTAGATTAAATCTACATTCAAACTCAATTTCATATATTATAGCTTAGATTCATATAGTTTCTCATTCTTATTGCATAGAAAATACAAAAATATAGATTAATTTGCATTCATATTCCATTGCTTTCATCATCTTAAATCCTTCATTTAGGTGTTGCATTGTCATTGATCTCGATTTCAATTTGAGAACATCATCCTCGCACCTACTAGAAGGCAGTAAATCACCTGGTTAGCATAGTTTCAATTATTTGCAAGATTTTAGTTTTTGCTAACCTCTAATGTTTTACTGAAGTGTTGTGTCTACAACCAGGTACAAAATTCACACACACAACTATCTTCTTGCCCTCTCTGATAGATTTTCTCAATTGATGATGATAAGCTCTGTCACCAAGTACTAGAGCAGAAGCTCTATCTATTATCCTTTTCTATTTCCTCTCCTTGGAAGGTTCATCCACCTCAAGATTTTTTTTCTTCAATGTTGGCTCTGAGGTGTCCCCTTCTTCTAGTGATTCTTGAGTCAATTCAATGATAGGTGAGTCCTTAGCTTGAGGTGGACTATCACCTTCTTGTGATTCATCAGTATATTCCTCATAATATGAAGAGAAACAGTGCTCCTTTTGTACATCCAACTTATCTTCAATCAAACCCTCCATCTGGCTTGACAGGGTGCCATACATTCCAATCATTCTTTCCATCCTTTTCAAATATGGGAGCTCAAGGAAAAACCCTCCAAAATCAATTTTGGCCTTCTTGAGTTTGGCCTCCAATCTCAACAAGTCAAAGTATTTGGTCCATCTCCTACTAGCCTCATCTTTGTCCAAGATGTTCCTTATCGTATCTTCTTCATCACAACCTTCATGCTCCCTTACTATCCCAATGTTGGGAATCAATGTCATTCTTGCAGTCTTGATAAAATTTTCATGATTAATGTATCTGCCATTGGAAAAATGGTCAGTGCTTCCCTCAGGATTCGTGACATGGCTTAACTACCTCCTGTGTCTTCTATAAGTCTAGTACATGTATTGGGCATTAACAAGTTGATCTTTTGGTGCAACAAAAACTGCTGCGTGTAACAAGTGGTATCAGAGCTTGGTCATAGGTTTGAATTCCCTCGGGTAACACTGAGGGGGAGATTGTTGGAAAAATGGTCAGTGCTCCCCTCGAGATTCATGACATGGCTTAACTGCCTCCTATGTCTTCTATAAGTCTAGTGGTTGTATCAGGCATTAACAGGTCGATCTTTTGGTGCAACGACAACTGCTACTTGTAACATCTACAAGTACTATAAATCATCTTCAAATGATTTAACCAACTACTGAGCTAGTCCAATGCTCTCTTTCCAATCAGGAAACTACCTACCCTGAACTACCTTGGCATGAAGGTGCCCTTCCTGTGAGGTGGCAAGTGCTCCTTGTCAATCCAAATCAACCGCCATATGAATTCTAATAGGGCAACCCTTGGTGGTAAAAATTTTGGAAGTAAATGTGGGGGTTGAGGGCAGCCATAAACTCTGATAACTTTGAAATTCTCCCCTAGGAAGAAGTCACCCCAATTGTGGTTTCCTTGCCAATTATTTTCATACTGCATAGGCCTCAAAAGCTGCAAAACCTTGCCTTGCAACCTTACCACATTTTTCCCCAACAACTACAGAATTGGAAAAACAAAGAAATTTTGGAACACACAGAAATCACACTTGTTAGAGGTATAATTCACTCTCATCCAGTATTGCACTAGATTAGGATGGCCTTCAAATGTAAACCTTAGCTTCAACATCCTTCCATCCAAACTATTGATATTGAAATATAAAATCAATTGCATCATGAGGGAGTAATGCATTAACCTAATAGGCCTCTTACTTTCTTTAACAACCATCAAACCCTCATGCATTCTATCGATTACATATTGGATATAATCATAGTCAGTGTTGGCATGGGAATTTTGAATATTTAGAATTATCATCAGCAAGTCAACAGACAATTTCTCTTCATCTTCATCCATCCCCAGAACTCTACACAATCCATGACATAAAAACTTCATATAGAAGTTGAGGGATTTGAACTCATATGGGGCATTCATGCTTGCAAGGAGAGGAGCTATGTATTTACCCTGCTTTGGTATATGCCTGACAATTTGAATGTTTACAGACCCAATATGAGTTGCGTACTTTTGCCTCTCTTTCTTTAAGTCAATCTCAGTAGAGGAGGAGGAATAGAAATCAAAATCTTTCATAAAATATCCCCTATCTAATGTTGCCAAGGCAGACTGATCCTCTCTCCTAATGGTTTTTGAAACAGGGTCATATAATCTAGCTACCTCAATGATTAAATCAACATCTAAGAAAACATCTGGCACAATTAATTTTTCCATCCCTAACACCCAAGAATTACAAATTGGTATAGCTTTATGCCTATTATTGTAAAAATAAGTGAATATTGTGTAACTTGAGCTAGAAGGAGTGATAGGGTCTCTGCATTTGTCCATTATATCCTTGAAAGCCGTATTAATAGCTTTCTTGTTCTAGTTGGACCTAGGAAGCAATTTGAGGAACTCATCTGAATAATTGGGCTTCCCTTTCTCTTCACCACTCCATCCTTTGGCCACTCCACTGGATGATGCAACACTAAGCTCTAGTTGACTCATCTTGGAATATGAATATCACTTACTCTACAAATTTTACTCACTTCACACTTTCTTCCTTTGCTTTGGAAATCACAATTCTCTTCGGAAAACTTCATGCATAGAAATCAAGGGAGTCCTATATATTTATCATTGAGAATTGAATGTGTATAGTTGCCAAAATCATTGCAAATCAAGCCTCGATCACCTCTGCATTCAATTTTGCACATTATCAACTTCAAATCAAGCCTAGCCATGGTGTGGATGTTGACAGGTTGATTTAAAAACTCAAAAATAAGGAGGAAAAGTAATGATCACTGTTTAGCTTCAAAACCCTCATTTACTAATAAAAACCCTTGATTAATTTTGATTGGATGAATTTTTACTTTTTTCCAACTCAATAGAGTACTTTTCCACATAGCAATGACTATTATCACTTTTTAGTAATGAACACTTAACTAGATTTGATTCGAAGATCCAACGAACAAAGGCTCTCGTGATCTCTAAAAGAAATGTTAATCCTGGGTTAAGCTTGGAGATTCAGTGACAAAGTCATTCTCTTGATCTCGAAATGATTTTCTAACTCATGACTTTACTTAGAGATTCAGCGACCACTGTTGATCCCAAAGATGATCAATGGTCCTTAGATTAACCTTTGAAACCCATCATAACCTGGCCGCATTCAGATAATGGGTGTCTAAAGGCAATCTCTAGTTCTTGGAACACCTGGGTCAACCATGGTTTAACTTAGAGAATGAGTGACCAAAGAATTTTCTAGTTCTCACAATATTTTACTTAACCCAACAACCATCAAGAGATTCAGTGAACAAAGCTCTTGAAACCTTGACCACAGTCAACATCTAGAGAATCAGCAACTGCACCTATCTCTTAATCTTTGAATGCCTTTCTTAACTCTTGATTTATCCCACAACTCAGCGAACAAGGAAATCTTGTGATCTTTGAATGAAATACTTAACCTTGGGTTTGTTATGAGATTGGGTGAACAAAGGTATTCATTAATTTGTTGAATGCTTTCCTTAACTTGAGTTTCATTTTGAGATTAAGCGCTGGATAGAGATCTTGAAAACAATTGGTGGTTGTCGCTGAGTTAGTGAATCATTTAAACCTTTGCCATTTAATCATGAGATTCAGTGAATGCCTTATTTGTTGAATCACCAAATGACTTAGAACTTTGCTACTTTATTCTAAGAACCCATGATTGAAGAAAATACAAGTCTTTATCATACTTAGTTGTTGGGTCACCAAATCCAATGGGGATTTACTAACTGATCATGAGATTGCATGAATACACTATTCACCAAGTTGCTAAATGATTTGGAACTTCACCATCTTTTCTTGAGATCTAGCGACTGAAGAAAATTTCACCTTTTGCCAAGTTACTTTATTGGAGCCACCAAACTTAGTGAGCATGAGATTATGAATCAACCACTAAATCATTGAATAATTTTCTATATGCCCCATTCATTATGAGATTAAGACACCATTGTTGATCTTAGAGATGATCAATGGTCCTCGCTGAGTCACCAGAAAACTTAGAGCATGACTGCCCAATTCAACGATTAAGAGATAACTGCCTCACCCATTCGCTGAATGTTAAGAGAAAACTGCCATAGATTATGAGACTTGGAGACAACATAGTCACCAAATCACTAGAAGAAAGACTAACTGTGGCTAGAACTAGGAGATTCAGTGACCAAAGGAAATCATAACAATCACATAGACACAGTTGCTAGTTCGTTGAATGTTTTAGTGACATGAAAAGTTATTGTGTGATTTAGCGAACACCTAAGGAAAATAAAGTGCACATGAAAATTGGAAGATCTTAAGTGGCCAAAAAGGTAACATGGAAATATAAGAAACTAGGGAACACTTAAGATAATTCAAAGAATTAACCCTACCAAGGTCAAAAAGACCTAAGGAAAGGTTTTACAAGCATAAGCATGGCTGATTTTGAGAAATTAAAACCCTAGACCAAACAAAAATATTTGCAGAGACATAGAACAAGGACCTGAAGCAATATTCTCAGAAAACCTAAAATATACCCAACACAAGCCAAGAATGCATGCAGAAAGACATGGAAGAAAAGATATAACAATTTGGAGATGCTACCTAAAGAGAACATCAGAGCCTACAATCAAAGAATTAATGAAACAGTTGTAGGAATTAGAAATAATGGTGGAGAGATTTCAGAAGAAGACATAATGGATAAATTGATGACTACATTGACAATAGATTATGAGAGCAAGATAATAATCCTAGATGAGACTATGTAGTTTTCAAAAGAATTCAAGAGAGAGACCATAATTAGCAAGATTTCAGCATTTGAGATATCAAGATTGAAGATAGAGCCTAAAAGTGAAACATAATTCAAAGCCTCAGTCCATGGTAAGAAATCTTTGATCACTTCTGGTAATTTTGATGATGAAGATGATGATAAACAACTAGAAGAATTGATTTCTATGGTTTCTAAGAAAGAAAGAAAAGGAAAAGGAAAATATGAATTTTAGTTACCATTTAAATGCTTTTCATGTAACAAGATTGGTCATTTTGCATCTAAGTGTCCTAAAAGAGTCAAGAAGTACAAAACTAATTTCAAGCCTAAGTATACAAAAGAATGTTACTATGTTGAAGATGGAGTGACAGATGAAGATTCAGAAAAAGATGAAATTGTATTTATTGCAATTGAAGATATAGAGAAAATGTTTGATGACATGGATATTGAAGATGAAAAGAAAGCAGAAGAGCAAGCATTGATTTCACAAGCAGACATCAGGACAGACTGGATCATTGACAGTGGTTGTTCACATCACATGATAGGTGACAAAGACACATTTTTACATCTAGATAAGTACAAAGGCGTTGTGGTTATATTTGGGGACAACACTCCTAATCTATCATAGGTAGAGGAGCTATCACCTTGGATGGAAAGAATAAAACTAATGATGTTCTATATGTTGATGGTTTAAAGCATAAATTACTAAGTGTTGGAAAGTTACTTGACAAAGGATATCAGTTGGAATTCAAAAACACTAAGTGCATCATTAATAAAAAAGAAGGATTAATGATTACATCAGGTTCAAAGACAAAAGGTAATGTTTTTTAGCTTAATTCAGAGGAAAGTTGTTTTGTTGCAAAAGTAGATGACAGTTGGTTATGGCACAAAAGACTATGTCACATCAATATTGACAATATAGTAAAGGTAATCAATGTAAAGGTAGTAAGAGACCTACCTAGTATTGCAAGACCAGTTGATAAAATGTGCAGGGAATGTGTGATGGGAAAGCATGTAAAAAACTCATTCAAAAGTAAGCAGAATTCAATAGAGAACAAATTAGATCTAGTGCATATAGACCTATATGGATCAACTCAAACAAGATCATACTATGGTGAAAGGTACTTTATTTTGTTTGTTGATGATTATTATAGAATTATGTGGGTTGCATTCTTAAGAGATAAATATGAAGCATTTGAGAAGTTCAAAATATTCAAAGCTAAAGCTGAAAATGAGTTTGGATTAAAGATAAAATGTCTAAGATCAGATAGAGGAGGAGAATTCACTTCTGAAAATTTTTATGAGTATTGCAAAGAACATGGGATAAAAAGACAGCTAAGTGCACCTAGAAACCCTCACCAGAATAGAATTGTAGAAAGGAGAAATAGGATCATACTTGACACAACGCACACTATCATGATTGAAGGAAAAGTTGTACACACCTATTGGAGAGATGCAGTCAATACTGCAGTCTATACTATCAACAAAATTCAATTAAGACCAAGCGCAAACAAGACACCTTATGAGCTATGGTTTGGGAATGTACCTACAGTAAAATACTTTAGAATATTTGGAAGCAAGTGCTATATCAAGAGAGATGATGGTGTTGGTAAGTTTGATGCAAGAAGTGATGAAGGTATTTTTCTTGGTTACTCTACTAAAAGAAAAGCTTATAGATGTTTTAACTTGAGATTGAAGAAGTTAATTGAAAGTGCACATGTAAATATTGATGAAAAGTTTATGATTCAAGATAGATTCTATGATTACACACCTATGATCGAAGAAGAACCTAGAGCTATCAATAGAGAAGCAGATGTTGAAGAAATGTTTGACAACATTGATGTATTAATCAATGAACCCAAACTAAGTGAAGAAGAATCACATAAGACAAATGAGAGAGTCACACCTAATGTTCCAAAATTCACATCTAGATACCATTCAAAAGAAGATATCATTGGAGATTAGAACAACAAAGTCATTGCAAGATCAAGAAAAAAAAGGTTCAACAATTGATGAAGTGGTATGTTTACTTTCACAAATTGAACCCTTAAGTGTTGAAGATGCATGTAATGATTTAGATTGGCATGAAGCAATGAAAGAAGAGTTAGATTAGATAGTTAAGAATGATACATGGGAATTGGTCCCCAGGCCCAGTGACAAAAATGTGATTGGAATTAAGTGGATATTTAGAAACAAGATGAATGAAGTGTTAATATGATTTAGAACTATAGAGAGGGGGGGTGAATCAGTTGTTCTCAGGTCTAGATGTATAAAACAAACTTCAAAGTTTTTTCCTTAAATCAGATCTAACAACCAATACCAACTCAGTGATCACTGATTTAATAATAAAAACATATAACATTGCAGTCCACTACCTAGCTGTATCTAACTTGTAAAACACAGAAATGTCTAAACCAAAACATTCACACAAGCATTGGCACTAGGATTTATAGTGGAAACCTAATTTGGAAAAAACCACTTTGTAACATGCTACTATTATTTTCACTCTTCTGAAGTGAGCTCAGTTAAAAGCCAACCCTATCAAAGGTTATAATACACACTGTTAGGTGTGACCTGGTTAAAGGATTTCAATCACCTTGTTAAAAGTGAGCCTTGTTATATGAATTACATACACCATTATAATGCAACCTTGTTCAAAGAATTTAAACATATGACAGTTAGGTCAACCTCTATTAAAAGGATTTTGACTGTTACAATGGTTAGAAAGTAGCAGCATTATTGATCTAAAAAACATACAACTCACTTTGCAAATATCAGATTTGATTCCGTACACAAATGCTAGTTTACTGACTTTGAAACTTTTCCATCTCCATCTCTGATCTACTCAGAACTTTTCTTCAAGCAATCACCACACTTCTCCTTCAGCCTTTTCTACTTATACAGTCAATAACATCTACTGATCTTCCAACATCCTCTATTCACCCATGCACACACATACCTAATGCTTAGGTTACCTTAATACTTCCTCAATTAGGTTAACTCATCTTTTTCTACTCAATCTCCTTCATAGATCTTAGGGTTAGGTTAGATTCATCGAATCTACTTGCTTTATGTTCTTTGGCTCCTTTTCTAGAAACATCTCAAATCTCTTAAAGATTTACAATAAAATATTTTTCAATGCATTAAATGCTTTCAAATAATGAATAAATAAAGTCAACACATTTTACATAATCCAAGAATTCAACAATGTCAGCTCCAAATCTGAATTCTCTTCAAATATAAAAATACTGATGCTTGGTCAATACTATGATCAACTACTCGGTCTTCATGTAGAAAGCTCGGTCATTACTAAAAATGTTTCCTCAGCTTAAACTATCTTACTCGGCAATTAATTGATGTTCGATTGAAACTAAAATTTTGCTCGGTATACACTGACTCGGTCGACACTAACATCACTCGGCTTGAACATGATTTCTCTATTTTTTCTCGATCAAGCCTACCAATTTAGTCTTCAATCTTACTAAGATAAACAATACATTATCTCATCATTGTACAACATAGTCAAGTACACTTTGTAGTATCAAGATAACTCAACCTTTCCTTAGGTGCTATTGTTACCAACCTTGCCTATCCCCTTAGCAACACTCAAATAGATATAGTACTTTCCTAAGTAGCAATAGTCTTATCAGTTAAGATTTGACATCAATGACAACACAACAATTTCTTCAATTGCAGTATCCAACAATCTCCTTCTTTGGCATTGATGGAAAAACCATATGATATCACCTAAATAACACATGGATTACCAACCAATCCAAAACTTATCTATCCATCAGAATTTTTTTTAATATCCTTAGCTTCATTCTGATTCAGAATCTATAAGCCTCACTTTTGTGACCGTAAAAAATATCCATATATCCCTCTATCCCGATCCTTCATTTTAGTTCACCATCTTCTTACTTTTTCTTTTAGTGTCATGTGTTATTATATCATCTTAGTTCATCTCCCTCTTTGACAAAAATGCCAAAGAAGAAACTAAAACATACATCCATTAGATGTAGATATTATCTGTGCAACTCAATGTTTCTCCCTCTGTCATCTTACTTATGACTGTTTCCTTGTCTTTTCTCTTCTTCACAACTCTAGGCCAATCCTAAAGTGTGACAATCTTCTGCATCAATTTGTCAGATATTCTGCTATAGCATATTTGATGTAGTGCTCCTAGCTTAACTAGGTAGCCTCAATTAGGGGAAGGACCCCTAATTGACTTCTCAAATACTCATGTGCTTCTTTAGTTAAAGCTTTAGTGAATATGTTTGCTAATTGTTCCTTTGTATTCACATATTCCATTCGGACTTCTTTGTCTTGTACCAATTCTCTCAAGTAGTGATACTTGATTGCTATGTGTTGGTCTTAGTATGCATCATTGGATTCTTAGAAATGTTGATAGCACTTGTGTTGTCACAGAAAATAACAACAGGTTCAATGATTTATTCTTTCATGCCTACCAACAATTGTTTTATCCATACCAAATTTGAACAGTTTACTACAACATCAACATACTCGGCTTCAATAGTAGATTGAGAAATGAAATTTTGTTTCTTGCTCATCCAGGAGACTAATCTCTATCCAAGAAAGAAAGCTCCACCACTAGTACTCTTTATGTCATCTACATTTCCTCCCCAATCAGCATCTGTATATACTCTTAGTTCAAATCTTTCATCCTTCTTGTAATATAGGCCATAGTCAGCAGTCCCTTTCAAGTATCTCATAATTCTTTTTACTACCATCATGTGTGTTTCCTTAGGATTGGCAAAGAATCTTGCCACAATCCCAATAGCTAGTGCAATATCTGGTCTACTATGTACATCAACCTACAATTTTCCAATCATAGATTTGTACAAAGTCTGCTTCACTTCTGCAGCATCATCATTCCTAGATAACTTTTGTCTAGTAGCCATAGGAGTACTCATTGGTCTAGAATCTTCCATCCCAAAATTTTTCAGTATTTCATTAACATACTTAGACTGTGTAATGAAAATTCCTTTCTTCATCTGATATACTTATAAACCAACAAAGAATTTGATCTCACCAAACATGCTCATTTCAAATTTAGTTTGCATTTCATTTGAAAATCTTTTACACAAAGCATCTTGTCTACCAAAAATAATATCATCCACAAAATTTTTTGCCAACAGGATACCTTTACCTTCTTCATCTTTCATGTATAGATTTCTTGTGTTATTTGTTCTTGAAAATCCAATCTGTATCAAGTAGTTATGTAATCTCTCATACCATGCTCTGGGAGCTTGTTTTAATCCATATAATGCTTTGTTTAGTTTGCATACCATGTGTCTTTTGTTTGGATCAATAAAACTTTATGGCTGTTCTATGTAAAATTCTTCTTCTAGTATACCATTTAAGAATGTAGACTTGACATCCATTTGATAAACCTTGAAATCTTTATAAGCAGGGTGAACCCACAATAGTGGGTTACACTTTTTTGCCTGAACAGACACTAAAGTCTACATTTTGAAAAAAAAATCAGATTCGGATGCATATTGTCGTTAAACCGTTTGAAATAAGAAGATGAAGTAAATTAAAGTCTTTTAGGATTTTTTGTCTAGATTCTAAATATATTTTTTATTTTTATTTTTGAATTGATTTGAATGGTTTTTTCTTTCTCCCACGAAAACTGGTATGTTTCTAAAAACGTGATTTTCAAAGAGTTCCATTGTTTTCATAGAGCATAACTTTTTTTCTAAAATAGATATCAATGTGATTCTTTTGAATTTAGTTTTTTAACATCCATACGAAGGGCATACAATTGGTTTGATTATATTATCATTATTATTTCTTATTTTATTAATGTTTTAAGTTGACTAAACCATAATTTTGACATACCTTGACTACATAGCTTATAACTTGTCATGTATTTGTCCAATTTCATTTTTTTTTTTGATAGAAAGATAACTTCAACACCTAGGGCATAGATATTTTTTTAAATTTTTTTTTTTCTCATTTACTATTTTTCCATAAGTGTCAAACATAGAGGTAGACATATGGTGAAATATCTATGTTTAGTAAAACTAAAAATACAAAGTCATAATAAAATTAATATATACTAACATTATAATCATTGGAAAGATTTTTCTTAGTAGTGCCTTACTACATAGATAGTTTTGTCAAATGAATTCATTTGATTTTCCAAAAGATAAATTCGAAGTGATTTTTTGTCAGCATTTTAATAGGTACGAAGGAGACTCCCTTATAGGTATGAATGAGTAGTATAGATGTTATATCAATGTTTTTTTTATCTAAGAGGCTTTGAGATAACCATTTGTAATGAAATCCTTCAAATGGAACCTCTCAAGGCTTAAATCATCATATTTTATTAAAAATCTATTATTTTAGCAAAAATTAACATTTCTAAAAAAGTGTAACCGACTATTGTGGGGTCACCCAGTAGCATATGCAAGTAGAGTTTTTACTCCTTCCAATCTAGCTACAGGGGAAAATGTCTCCCCATAATCTATTCCTTCTTCTTGTGTGTTGCCTTTGCATACTAGCCTAGTTTTGTTCTTGGTTATTTCACCCTTTTCATTCAACTTATTCTGGAATACCCACTTTATTCCTATAACATTTTTATTTTCAAGTATCGGCACTAGAGTCCAAGTATCATTCTTCTCTATCTGGTCTATTTCTTCATTCATTGCTTGTATCCAATCTTCATTGTCTAATACCTCTCTAATTGACTTAGGTTCAAATTCACACAGTAAACATGTTGGATCCATTGTTTTACTTCTGGTCAAAATTCTAGTATGTTTGTCTCTAATTATCTATTTAGGCTTGTGATGTCTTCTTACATATTTTGCCAAAATAGGTTAAGATCTTCTCTCCTCTATTTCATTAGGTTCCTCAACAAGATTTTTAGATTCAGATTCTGAATTCTCAGCAATCTCTTCCTGATACTTGGCAGCATTATCTTATCGCTTAGCATGTTCTTGTTCTCTTTCGGTACTATTTTCCTGATGATCGACAACCTCTTCCTGTCACTCAGCATTGCTTACCCAAGAATCGACATCAAGTGCAAGTATGTTACTTGCCTCTTCTTCTTCTTTAATATACACAAAAGATCTATAATCTTCTAGTTCTCTTTTGCTATCAACTTTATTTCTTTCTGCATACTCATCAACTTTTACATTCACACTTTCCACAATTTTGTTAGTGTTAGAGTTCAAACACTTATAAGATTTAATTTTTGTGGAATACCCTAGGAATATGCCTTCATCACTTTTAGCATCAAACTTTCCATTCCTATTGTCTTTTAATATGTAGCACTTGCTTCCAAAGATTCTAAAGTATTTAACACTCGGTGCATGCCCATACCATAATTCATAGGGTGTCAAATTTGTAGCTTTCTTGATATGTACCTGGTTAAGAGTGTAGACAACTATACTTATAGCTTCTTTCTAGTATTTCTATGCCACATTCTTTTTAATCAATAATGTCCTTGCACAATCCAAGATAGATCTATTTCTTCTCTCTGCTATACCATTTTGTGGAGGTGTTCTAGGTGCAGACATCTGTCTTTTGATTCCTCTTTCATTGCAAAATAGATTGAATTCATTTGATGTAAATTCTCCACCTCGGTCAGATCTAAGACATTTTAGGTTCCTACCTATCTCCTTCTCAACCTTAGCCAAATACCACTTAAAGAATTGAAAAGTATCAGATTTTTCTTTTAGAAACATCACATGCATCATCCTGGTATGTTCATCAACAAATAAGATAAAATATCTGTTAGAGTAAAGTATTAATTTTATTAATTAACTTTACTCTCTTCTTAAGATGTCGAACTCTTTTCCTTTAGTTGTTTATATTTAAACAACCATGCATGAGTTGTTTTAAACTCATGCACTAGTTGTTTTAAATATAAACTTGCATGCATTAGTCTTGTAATAATTTAACTAATTATTACATGCACTAGGGTTTGTATTTCAAGGCTTTCGATCTCCTTTATAAGGATGATCCATTGTACATTCAATTCATTCATTATTTGAGGATATTTTCTTCTTCATATTTTTTTGAGTCAAACCCTTGCCCTCTTCTTGTCTCTACTTCCTTGTAATAGGTTTTTGTATGCAGGTGATCTTTAGGTTTTATGGATTTGTATTGCTCAAATTCTATATGGTATTAGAGCCTAATCTACTACATCTTGTTCATGTTTGAAGGATTTAGATTAGGGCTTTTTTTCTTATTTTTTTTATTGAAATTAGAGGGTCTCTAAATTTTGGTGCACTTTGAGCTCAAATGGACCTCACTGTTGAACTCGCAGCACCCAAAAACCCCTATTTCAATATAAGACTTGTTTAATTTGGACAACTTTGCATTTTGTGGCTTTTTTTTGGGTACCATAAGCTTGACATGCTTCACGAGGTAGAAATTGTATAGATTTGCATGCTTCTCAAGGAAAAATTTATGCAGATTGGCATGCAAAATAAGAAATTTTTTTTGCTATTTGGCACACAAATAAAAATAAAAGTTTTGGCATGCAAATTGAGGCAAAAATTTGAATGACTTGACATGAATCCTGAGGCGCACATGCGATTTTGCCAAAAAAAAAAATGATTTTTTTTTTTAACGACAACAGCCATTCAGTCGTCAAATTTAAGCCAGTGCATGCAGTTTTAGCCCCTAGTCATATGGTGACCAGGGGCCAAGAATTTTAGCCCCAGGGGGCTTGCATGCTGTGATGGCCATTTGGCCATGAATTTTAAGCCCGTGAAGTGTTGACGTCAGCACATTTAGACACCATTTGGGCCCTCTAGTGCAACAGTTTGTATTTTGCTCATAACTTGAGCATATGGTGTCAAAATTGGGCAAACAAGATATCATTGGAAAGCTAGTTCGGAGCTCTATCCAGATCTAGAGGTTTTAATTTCTGATTTTTCCTTTTTGATGGTGTTTTTTACTGTCAAATCTAGATGTTCAATTTTTCACTCCGAAAGCTCTATATTGCGCATCCGGACTCCATCTTGGGAAAGCGAGATATCATTAGAAAGCTTGTTTTGAGAGATTTCTAGTTCTATGATTCTTTTTTTAGAATTTGCTCCATGTATATTTTATTCAATTTTTTGCATTTCTGCACTCTAGTGGATATCTTGGATGTTACAAGGGCTGGGATCTCTTCCCTTTAAGGGATGGCTCTTCTTACATTGTTCTTTTGTTTCAGCAGCCTTCACTCTTCTTTGAGTAGTGTATACTTCACTTTTGTAGCATTTTTTTTATGCACACACACTGAGATAAAGTGTCATTCTATTGCATGTATGAGATCTTGCACATGTTCATGCTCTTTGTACTCACACTCCATTATAAAGTTCCATGGGGGGTTTGATGTTTGCCTTTATTTTCCATCTACCTTTGTCAAGTGAGTGTTCCTTCCATGACATTAGCCTTACGGTATCTTTATTTGTGTTTGTATGCACCTTCGATGTTCCTAGTTCTTCATGATGTAGTTCTTATTGGCACTCTTTTTAGTGTACCTATTATTACTCCCTTGTCAATAGTATGGGGGGTTTCTACTATTGGTTCTACTGCTTCCTTGGTTTGATAGTGTGAGATATGTATTCAGTATTTGATTCTATGTACTAGGTGGTTGCAGTGGATGGGTACTTATGCATTCCGGTGAGATGGATCATTTACCATATGGACACTCTTTTCTTTCTTATTTTTTGGATGCACTCTTCCATCTTTGATTGATAAGCTCTTTAGAATTTTGGTGTTTATGCCATCTATATCTTCAAGTTCAGGTGTTTGCCTTTGTTTGCCTCTTGATTTGAGTAGTGTCATTTAAGGGTACTCATGCAGATTATAGTCTTCTCTACCTGGTCATATTTCTATGGAGGATCTTCAGATGAGCAGTTACTTTTTGACAGAGTTTGCATCCTTTTGCTTCAGTGATGTTCTACATGTTCATTCTTGTTCCTATTTTTTGGAACATTCCTAGTTTTGGAGGCTTCTTTAGTCCTTCAGATTAGTCTTTGTCTCTTTTTGGAGTAGAGTTTTTTCCATGTGGTTTTCTCTATTTCTCCACTTTATAGAGACTCTCTTTTGTACATGGGTACCTCATTAGGCCATGTTGCTGGGACCCATTTTTATGATTTCAGCATTGTAGTTTCCTTTTCTTTCTTTTTGCATTGTTTGTAGCTGCATTGTTGCTCATCTTAAGGGGGGGTGTTAAAGTAAAGTATTAATTTTATTAATTAAGTTTACTCCCTTCTTAAGATGTCAACTCTTTTGCTTTAGTTGTTTATATTTAAACAACCATGCACAAGTTATTTTAAACTCATTTTCTAGTGGTTTTAAATATAAAATTGCATGCATTAGTCTTGTAATAATTTAACTAATTATTACATGCACTAGGGTTTGTCTTTCAAGGCTTTCAATCTCCTTTATAAGGATGATCCATTGTACCTTCAATTCATTCATTATTTGAGGATATTTTCTTCTTCATATTTTTTTGAGTCAAACCCTTGCCCTCTTCTTGTCTCTACTTCTTTGTAACAGGTTTTTGTATGCAGGTGATATTCGAGTTTTGTGAATTTGTATTGCTCAAATTTTACAATATCTAGCACCATAGTAACTTTGTACACCCATAGGTCCACAAAGGTTAGTATGAACCAAATCTAAAATGTTATCAGAAGTAAAGGATTTTCTCTTAAAACTTGACTTTGTCATTTTTCCTAACTGACATTCCTTACACATCACATTCTTAGGTTTCTTCAATCTAGGTAGACCTCTTACTTTCTTCTTCTTACTTATTTCTACCATATTATCAAAGTTAACATGACATAGCCTCTTATGCCATAACCAAATGTCATCAAGTTGTGCAACCATACATGCTTCTTCAGATAGGTCAAGATAGAACAAATTACCTCTAGTCTATTCTCCACTTCCAATCAGTTCACCAGTAGCATCAAATATTTTAGCTTTCTTGTGATGAAATTCCACTTGGTAACCAGTGCTGTTGAGTTGAGCAACACTTAGCAGATTATAATTTAGACCTTCAACCCAATATGCATTTTCGCAAGAGATCTTATCAGTCAGTTTAATCAAAACTTTTCCTCTAATAGGACATGGTGCATCATTACCAAATTTTACACTTTTACCTCTATAATGATTTAAGGTCTCAAACTTACTCTTGTCACTAGTCATGTGATGTGAACAACCACCATCAATAATTCATTTTTCATTCTTGTTCACATAGGAGATCAATGCAATTTTCTCATCCTCATCAGATTCATCTTTCATTGCAATATAGACTACCTCAATTTCAAAATCATCACTATCAGTGTCAGTGTCATCTTCAGCAATATAACAAGATTTTTTACCTTTTTCTTTGTAGTCTTTGTACCTTTGGTAGCTTCTATCATCTCTTTTTTCTTTGTGTTTTCTTTTTCTTTCTTCATCTTTATCATTCCTATCAGGACATCTAGCAGCTATATGACCAACTTTTTTACATGCAAAACATATAATAGGGAGTTTACCTTTATATTTTCCTTTTCCCCTTCTCAGTCTTCTAGCCATAAGAGCTTCTAGATCTTCAAGTTCTTCATCAGAAGTGTCACTTTCACTTTCACTTTCACTTTCACTGATGCATCTTTCTTTCTCTTTCTTTAGCTTGTTCAGAACTAATTATGACTTAAAAGAAGATTCAACATTACCAATACTACCAACAGTGAAGTTATCATAGTTAGAGAGTTCAAAAGCAGTCAGCTTGCCAACCAAACTTGCCAAAGTAAGCACATTTGTAGAGTTACATCTAGATTCCTAAATAGCAGAGATCTTAATAGCATATATAGCATGTAGAGTTCTTAGTACTTTACCAATTATAGTTTCATCCTTAATAGTCCCACTTGCTCCTCTAATAGAATTCACAACTTCTTTTATTCTACCATAATATTGTGCAATGTTCTCACCTTCTTGCATTCTCATTTCATCAAACTTACCTCTGAGACTCTTAGCCTTAGCTTTTGGTACATTTATGTCACCACCATAGATCTTTGCAAGAGTGTCCCACATCTCCTTAGCACTTGTGCAATCCTTAATGTCCTCAAATTCTAGATAGCTTAGGGCAGATGCAATTCTAACATTGCTTGATTATGTTATTTCTTAGCTCTCATTTCTTTAGTAGTCAAAGGTGTGATAGGTGAGACATAGTAATTCTCAATGTAGTACTTTGCAGAATCACCAATACCAGCTAGATGCAGCTCCATCAAACTTTTCCATGCAGGGAATTTTTTCTTATTTAGCTTCGGTACCTCCTTCTTATACATCCTAATCATTTGCTTCAAGCCCCTTTAAACTTGATTTCTGTAAACACCAATAATAAGAAACATATCTCTAATACCAATTGTTAATATGATTTAGAACAACAGAGAGGGGGGGTGAATTAGTCGTTCTCAGGTCCAGATGTATAAAAAAAACTTTAAAAACTTTTCCTTAAATCAGATCTAACAACCAAAACCAACTCGGTCATCACTGATTCAATAATAGAAACATGTAACATTGCAGTCCACTACCCAGCTATATCTAACTTGTAAAACACAGAAATGTCTAAACCAAAACATTCACACAAGCATTGACACTAGGATTTATAGTGGAAACCCAATCTAGGAAAAACCACTTTGTAACATGCTACTATTATTTTCACTCTTTTAAAGTGAGCTCGATTAAAAGCCAACCCTGTCAAAGGTTACAATACACACTGTTAGGTGTGACCTGGTTAAAGAATTTCAATCACCCTGTTAAAAGTGAGCCTTGTTATAGGACTTACATACACTCTATTAGAATGCAACCTTGTTCAAAGGATTTAAACATATGACTATTAGGTCAACCTCTGTTAAAAGGATTTTGACAATTACAATGGTTAGAAAGTAGCAGCAGTATTGATCTAAAAAAGATACAACTCACTTTGCAAATATCAGATCCAATTCCATATAAAAATGCTGGTTTAGTGACTTTGAAACTTTTCCATCTCCATCTCTGATTTTCTCGAAACTTTTCTTCAAGCAATCACCACACTTCTCCATCAACCTTTTCTGCTTATACAATCAATGACATCTACTAATCTTCCAACATCCTCTATTCACCCATGCACACACATACCTAATGCTCAGGTTACCTTAATACTTCCTCAATTAGGTTAACTCATCTTTTGCCACTCAATCTCCTTCATAGATCTTAGGGTTAGGTCAAATTCATTGAATCTACCCACTTTATGTTCTTCGGTTCCTTTTCTACAAACATCTCAAATCTCTTAAAGATTTACAATAAAACATTTTTCAGTGCATTAAATGCTTTCAAACAATCAATAAATAAAGTCAACATGTTTTACATAATCCAAGAATTCAACAATGTCGGCTCCAAATCTAAATTCTCTTCAAATATAAAAATACTGACGCTCGGTCAATACTGTGATCAACTACTCGGTCTTCATGTAGAAAGCTCGATCATTACTAAAAAAATTTCCTCAGCTTAAACTGTCTCACTCGGCAATTAACTAATGTTCGGTCGACACTAGAATTTTTCTTGGCATACACTGACTTGTTCGACGCTAACATCACTCGGTTTGAACATGATTTCTCCATTTTTTTTCGGTCAAACCTACCAGTTTAGTCTTCAATCTTACTAAGATAAACAATACATTGTCTCATCATTGTACAACATAGTCAAGTACACTTTGTAGTATCAAGATAACTCAACCTTTCCTTAGGTGCTATTGTTACCAACTTTGCCCACCCCCTTAGCAACACTCAAATAGATATAGTACTTTCCTAAGTAGCAATAGTCTTATCAGTTAAGATTTGATATTAATGACAACACAAAAATTGCTTCAATTGTAGTTTCCAACATGAAGATGGTACAATGGTAGGAAACAAAGCAAGACTAGTATGTAAAGGATATGCATAGAGAGAAGGAATTGATTACTCTGATACATTTTCCCATGTAATCAGATTGGAAGCTATAAATTTATTTCTAGCCTATGCAACATACAAATACTTTAAGGCATATTAGATGGATGTCAAGTCAACATTCATGAATTGAGAATTGAAGGAAGAAGTCTACATAGAGTAGCCTGAAGGATTTAGTTTATCAGACAAACTTAACATGGTTTGCAAACTAAAGAAAGCCCTCTATGGACTAAAGAAAGCCCCTAGAGCATGGTATGAAAGATTGGATGGTTACTTGACAAAGATCAGATTCAAGAAAGGATCAGAAGATTGCAACTTATTTGAATAAGAGATACACTTGGAGGATTATTACTAGTTTCTATTTTTGTTGATGACATTATTTTGGTGGTAATGACAAGCTTAGTGCAAATTTTGCTAAAGAGATGCAGAGTGATTTTGAAATGAGAATGATTGGACCTATCAATTACTTTTTGGGATTGAATGTGAAGTAGACAAACAAAGGTATATTCATTAATCAGTCTAAGTATGTGAAAGAGATATTGAAGAAGTTCAAGATGGATGATTGCAAGCTAGTAAGCACCCCTATGATAACTAGAAGCAAGCTTTCAAAAGATGATGATTCTACAGTAGTTGACAAGACTCTATATAAGTCTATGATTGGTAAACTCATATATCTTACTCAATCTAGACCAGATATTTCTAATGTAGTTGGTATTGTTGGAATATTTGCAGATGAACCTAAACAAAGTCATCTTATGGAAGTAAAAAGGATATTCATATATTTAAAAGGAACTATAGACTATGGTTTATGGTATCCTAACTCAGAGAATGTAGAACTTCATGTGTATACAGATGCAGATTAGGCAGGTTGCGTTGATGATAGAAAGAGCACCTCAGGAGGAGCAGTATTTCTTGGAGACAAACTAGTTACTTGGACCAGCAAGAAGTAAAATTATATTTCTCAGTCAATAGTAGAAGCAGAGTATGTAGCAGTAGTATTAAATTATTCTACAATTGTTTGGATCAAATAGATGATAAAGGATTTTGGAATCCATATTGATTATCCTATTGTTATTCATTGTGACAACACTAGCACTATCAATATGTCAAAGAACCCTGTGATGCATCCAAAGACAAAACACATTGAGATAAAATATCATTTTATAAGAGAGAAAGTTGTAGAGAAAGAAGTAAAGATGGATTATGTGAGTACTAAAGAACAGTTAGTAGACATATTCACAAAGCCATTGCCAAAGTATACATTTGAGTATCTCAGGGAGAAGCTAGGAGTAATTGCCTTCCCTGGACATGATTATAGTTTGTAGTAGTGCATTTGTCTTTAGTGACTAATGAATGGTGGAGTACTCTACTTCAAGAGTAGTACCTTTTTTTTTTGGGCACCCTTTTCCATTGATGTCAAAGGGGGAGTATATGGTCATGAAAAACAAAAAAGTTGATTTATTCTAGAAAGAGGGAGTATATAGTAAGTGAAATCATAGAAAAATAGTCACCTAGAATATTAGCCCCTTTTGTTAAATCATCAATTTCTTATTCTTGATCAAATTCTAGTTCTATCATTTATCTAATTTTATTCTATGGGCTAACCATCTTATCCTAAGTCTTTATTTAATTAAAAGGAATTTCCTCCTCTTTTATTAAATAAAAAAGTCCCCACTTTTCCTCTTATCCTAAGTTGCACAAATAAAACATTATTCCTATTTTATAAAGGGAAAAATCACTTTTTGTCTCATATGGACACAAAAGTCAACTCTTATTTTCTCATTGGAGGATACTTGTGCACATGGATTGCTCCTCTTTGATGCTCCACCCTTGATTAAATCTTTTGCCTCTTAATCTCCATGGTCCATTCTTTCTCATTTCTTATAAAAGGAGAGCTCTCTTCTCATTTTAGAATCCATCTTTTGAATACTAACCTTATGCTGCATGATTGCTTGGAGACTTTGGAGCTTTTTCAAGACATTATTGCATTCATCTTCCATTTCTTGCATCATAGTTTCATATTTATGCTTTCATAGACTAGCTTCATTTTTATGCTCTAGATTAGCTCACATAGATTAATTAGCTTAGATTGTAATGCTTGCATCTTTCTTTTCATAGCTTAGTTTGCACTCTCATTTCTAGCATAGTTGCATTTCATTCTCATATTGATTCTTGAGGATATTGGCATTCTTTTCTTTGTCTCCATTGAATCTTCCATTGCATGGTTTACTAGCAAGGTCATAGGCTTAATAGCTCTACTTGAGAGCACCCTTAATATCCTTGCACTCCATGCCTAGGGAGCTCTAGGTCATTTTTTAAGGTTTCCCATTCATGGATTCCCTTGGAAGCAAAGATGAACCATGCTTTGAGTTCCTGGTGGAAGAATTGCACTACCTTGCCTACAATTCACCTGATGACCATGTCATTTACATTATGGTCGGTCATCACTCCTTCCACTATGCCACCATCTTTTCCTATCTCCAAGATCAAGTAATCCCTGAAAATATAACATGCAATGAGAAGCACCAACTCATTTGTAATGCCTCACACTTTACCCTCATCTCTGGTGACTTGTATAGGAAGGGTCTAGACTGAACTCTCCTTAGGTGTCTAGAAATAGAGGAGTCAGAAAAGGCACTAGCTGAAGTTCATGATGGCATATGTGGGTCACACTCTAGTGGTCTTGTGCTCACTTAGAAATTGCTTAGGGCTGGCTACTATTGGCCTACTATGCAAGTTGATGCTATTTGATATGCCAGGTCCTGTAAAAAATGTCAACTACATGGGAATATCATTCATGCTCCTGGATGTGAGCTCATTCCCTCTGTTACTTACTGGCCATTTCAACAACGGGCCTTTGACTTGGTTGGCAAGATTTGTCTTAGTTCATCAAGTGGGCATAAGTTCATCATTACAGCTACTGAATATTTCACCAAATGGGTTGAAGTTGTCCCACTGTCTGCAGCTACCGGCAAACATGTTGCCCTATTTATTTTCTATCACATCATTTGCCACTATGATATTCCCTCCTCCATAGTCACAGATAATAGCGGCCAATTTAAGGACAAAGACCTAAAACACTTGTGCAAAAAGTTCAAAATCAAACAACATTGGTCTTCTATTTACTACCCTTAGGGGACTGGCCAAGTTGAGGCCTCAAACAAAACATTGCTGAAAATTCTCCACGTAATAGTGCACAAATCAAGCAAGGATTGGCATCTATAGATCAATCCTATGTTATGGGCTTACAGAATGTCTATCCACACTCCTACAGGTGCAACACCTTTTTCCTTGGTCTATGGTTCTGAGGCTATCTTACCATTAGAGGTTGAACTACCTTCACTAAGAGTCTCTCTTCATGGTTTGATTACTGATGAAGACCAAAGGGCCATGAGAGTGCATGAGCTCACTACTTTGGAAGAACACCGCAAGGATACTTTTGATCACATGCATACTTATCAGAAGAGAATGTATATCGCCTACAATAAGAAAGTTCATCCTAGAGAGTTCCAAGTGGGTGAACTAGTTCTCAGAGAAAATCCCAAAAATTAGCAGAATAGGGAGCAGAAAGGCAAGTTTGAGCCAAATTGGTTGGGGCCTTATATTATCACTGCAACATTTGGGTCCAGAGCCTATCAGCTATCTACCCTGGAGGGAGAAGAGCTTACTGAGCCTATCAATGTTCTACATCTGAAAAAGTTCTATGCCTAAGAGCTCTTTGTACATATTCTTATTGATCCTAAAAAAATTCCAAAAAATTCATATATGATGCTGAAAGAATCCTAAAAAGCATATAATGTCCTGAAAAAAAAAAAGAACATTCTAGTGAAAACCTAGCAATAGGTGCTTTGATGTCTCACCAAAAAAATAAAAAAATGCAAAAAATTCAAAAAAATAAAAAATAAAAAATAAAAAAAGTGCCTTGGTGAAAATCTGGAAACAAGCGCCTTGGTAGCAAAAATACAAAAAAATGGAAAAAAGTCCTTAAAAAATCTATCAAGTGGTGAAAACTTGGAAACAAGCACTGCTTGAGACCCTTGCACCTATGTCTATCAGTCTTGTGTGGTGCTCCTTCGCTCCACTTCTCACTTTGCCTCTCCTAGCTTGGAATTGACTCTTGTCTTAGTCTAGGGGGCACATGTTGTTTTAGCTTATCTTGGGTCTCTTTCTACATCAGGGTTTCTCAGGCCACTTGGTTCAAACGATGTTTTTCAACACCACCCCCAAACTATGTTTTTTTAACACTACCCTAGTGTCAAGTGTTTTTTAACACTTATTAGATGTTTACCCATAGTCCAGAATGATGTGATATTTCCACCGATAGAGGTGATACTCAAAGATTGACTCTATGACCTACACACAGGCACTTAAAACATTTAACTTGCTAAGACTTGTTTGACTTTCTTTCTTCGTATGTTGTCTATGATGATTTCTTTGCTGAGTGTTCTCCCCCTAATGGTTTTTGATGATGCATAGCTAGAAGACTGGGGGCATAAGGACATGTTTTATTTCTTTCTCTGCTTGTGGATATATTTTGTTGGTCTTAATTGTCATTAGCATTTATGGTGGTTCTACTTGACAATAGGACTTACAAGGTATTGTCCTTGACTATGTTTGCAAGTGCGCACTTATAGACATCTTGACTTTCCTATGTCTCAGTGCGAGCATAATCTCACTATATTAAACTTAGGGAATCTCACTGCACTAGTCATCTTGACATACATGTCTTTGGTTCCTAGGTGGGATTCCCACATTTCATCTAATATAGATCATATTCATATACCCATAGTTATACTAGTGTGTATTGTATGATCTTGTGACGCTACCAAAAAAGCTTGATGATGATTATTAGAGACTAATAGCTTTGTGACCTTGCAAGTAAACCACTTTTTCATAGTAGCTTGCATTTTTAGGTTCATGTTATTTAGTTTTGCATCTTGCATAGGGAGAGATCTCTCCTTTTCATCTTTCATGGACCTGTCAGTCAACTGCGCTCACCTTTCCTTTTCTCAATCATGTCTTTCGCTCCTTGTCTTTCACATCACATCTTTGTTCCCGTCATCACAAGGGGTTAATCTTATCATCATATCTATCCTAGAGAGATCATTTTTAGAAACATGAGTCTATATCATAAACATGAGAACTAAAACATACATCTATGAGAGAGATTATACGTGAGCATATATGACATACATTTTGAGAAAAATGACAAGACAATATAAAAGCTGAAACATCCATCACAAGTGGGACAAGTACACAAGATATATCATCAATATAGTAATCTCATATATATAAAAATGTGTCATGATACAATGTGGGATACAAAAATCTGCATGAAATCCCAGGATATGTCTCTATATATCTATCTAACCTAGACCTAATACTCGCTAGCTCCATCATGTGGAGTTGGTGGTGGAGGAGGTGGTGGTGCTGCTATGTCTGGTACCATATCAGATCTCCCAGCTATCATAGAGTAGGGTGGTGTTAGAAATAGGGAATACTGAGGGGGCGGGGGGTGAATCAGTATTCTAAAAACTTTATCTTTTGCCCACTTATGGATATAATAGATTATCTTTACACATGCATAACATAACTTCTTCTGTACATGCCATACTAACTTTCACTCTAAGATGGGTCATCATTAGTCACCATAGAGTCTATTTTCAAGTGCACAAGCATTGAACTCACTCTAGTCAATGTCGCAAACAAAAATTGTGTCTGGGTACACTGGTAAAAATACTATCTCATACTTAGAAAAATTTGCAATGCACTCTGTCATACTTGCTCTTTGACTTGTGTGATCTTCATGTGGATCATATGTTTCCTTAATGACAACATCTATGCAATCAACTCAGCCAAATTTACAACAATCTCCCCCTTTGTCATTGGTGGCAACATATGAGAAAATTGGCTAAGTGTGCAACTCCAAAATCTCAAAATTGTCAAAATTGTGGCCATAGTAAACATATATATACTATTCTTATAACTCCTCAAAAATCTCATCTCTAATACAATACTCCCCCTAAGAGTATCAATCCTTATCATATACTATCAATTTTCTACTAAATATCTCTCCCCCTTTGACAACAATGACAAAATAATGGTAGGGAGGGCTACAAAATTGTATCACAAAAAAAGTTATACCTCAATTTATTTATTGCAAAACTGGTAGGCTTGCAACACAATCTAAAAAATCTATCTTCATGGTTTCTATCTCCTTTTCCCATGACTTCTTAATGGAATCTACCACATTGAGTAGTGTGCTCAATCCATAAGATGCTATTTGACATGGTTGGAGGTTTTCAAAGATAAATTTATGAAAAGACATCTTAGCTATAAGACAATCTTCCAACTGCTCTTCAATAACACTTAAATTCATAGAAACATGCTCTTTCAAAAGATTATATCTTCTTAACTTCCTATCTTTCTCATCTTGTATAATTCTGATTTCATCATAAAGTTTCCTAACTTTCTTCTCAACATTACATACCTTCACATTAGGGTTAGATAGAAGGTTTGTTTCATTTAGAATCTCTGCTTCCTTCAATTTTATCTTCTAATCTTCCTCAGCTATCAAAGTCTCTAATTTTTTACACTGTATGTACAAAGATTTTCCTATTTCCAAATGTTTCCTCAAATCTTTGTGATGTAGGAGCATCTTGGGTATTGGAGCAATCTTGCATCAACCAAAAACATTTCCTGATTTCTGTACCTGTTTGCTATTGTTTTCTTTATAATTGTTGTATTTTTTGGTTTCATGGTGTGAAAAGCTTACATGATTCTGAGGACCTATTTGGGAACCTTCTCCTATGAGCACATAAAGTTTTGATGGACAGTTTGAAAGTTAGAGCTATTTCCTTGCTGTCGGAGCAGTATTTTCTTGCAATTTTGGGGCTGATTGTGCACCGTGGTGACCTTGATCCTTAAAGAATAATATCTTGTTCACTTAGGTCATTAAAGAGGACTTAATTTAATATCATTTCCAAAATGTGAAGCTCCTAATTCATTGAGTCAAAATTCATGGCCATTTTGGCACGGGACCTTATTTCTGCCAGTTTTGGGTCTGAGCCGTTACTGCAGTTTTGGTGCTAATTGTTCATGTTGGTGACCTTGATCCATAAGGAATAAGCCTTTTATCTCTTAATAAATTTTAGAGGACCTAAAGTACTATCATTTCCCAAGAGTGAAATCCCTAATTCATTATGAGTAAAAAGTTATGCCCATTTTACCTTGAGACCTATTTTCTGCCAGTTTTTGGGTGAAACATGTGGTGTTTCTTCTTGCGATGTTCCATGTGATCAAATGGGACCTTTAAAACTTAAATGAATGTTATTGGGTCATTTAAGGAACTAAATCCAAAGGTTCATCAATTTATATTCATTCTAGCATTAGTTTTGGTTTAAATCTTCCAGACTGGACCTATATTGTAATTAAATGCCTAACTAGTTGACCTGTGGCTTAGCTGGCTATATAAGGAGTCTAGATTGATGTAGTAGGGCATCAGGAGAGATCCAAGAGGGATAATTATCAAGATATATCATTGGAGAGAAAGATAGGATGTGATTTGTAATTCTGATTTCATAATTCTCATTGTATAAGGCTGAAACCCAGAAGGCCTCACAGTCGGGCATGTTGAAAGAAATAATATAATTCTCTATTGTTGTTGCTAGTTGATTGTCTCATATCCATTGTGATTTCATTGATTTCATGTGATATTATATTGCTTCCATTGTGTAACTCTGAGCAGGGCTTGTTTGTGGATTCAAGTGGACTCAATTCTGCTTGATTCTGCTTGTATCTGCCCTACCCTTGCATCAAGTGGGGCATTAGGAGAGATCCAAGAGGGATAATTATCAAGATATATCATTGGAGAGAAAGATGGGATGTGATTTGTAATTTTGATTTCATAATTCTCATTGTATAAGGCTGAAACCCAGAAGGCCTCACAACCGGGCATGTTGAAAGAAATAATATAATTCTCTATTGTTGCTGCTAGTTGATTGTCTCATATCCATTGCGATTTCATTTCTTTTATGTGATATTATATTGCTTCCATTGTGTAACTCTAAGCAAGGCTTTTTTGTGGGTTCAAGTGGACTCAATTCTGCTTGTCTCTGCCCTACCCCTGCATCAAGTGGTATCAAAGCAAGTTCTTTCTTATGGATTGGATCATGGAGAACCTTATTGGATTGGTTGTAGGGTGGTAGATCTAAGATCTGACCTATAACTTGTAGAAGGTTACGATCTTGCTGGAACCTGATTGTCAAGATGGTTCATGTTAGAGGAAATGATAATGCTATCATGGATATGTTGAGATAGATTGCAACTAGCCTTGAAGTTGTAGAGACAGCCAAGAGAAGAGGAGCACATCTTGAAGATGTTAGTGATGAAGAAGAAGAAGTAGTGCCTAATGCTGAACCTGAAGTTGAACAAGATGAGGAAAGACTCTTGAGAGTTTTTTCTAAGGCTAACTCTAGACCTGCAGTTGAAGTTGCTTTCTATGATGGAAGACTTGAGACCGATACACTTTTGGATTGGATCTCTGAGATGGATAAATAATTTGAGTATGAAGGTACTCCTAATAATAAGAAGGTTAAGACAGCAGTCACAAAGTTGAAAGGTCATGCATCTCTTTGGTGGGATCATTTGCAAACTGAGAGACAGAAGAGAGGAAAAGAAAAGATCAAGACATGGATGAAGATGCTTGGAAAGATGAGGAAGAAGTTTCTTCCAGCTGACTACCAAGTTAGTCTGATGAGAAAAATGCAAAATCTAAGACAAAAGGACATGAGTGTGAAAGAATATACTAAGGAATTTTACAAATTGGATATCAAATTTGGAGATGTGGATGATGAAGTTGAGAAGGTGGCTAGATATCTGAATGACCTAAGGACATCTATTTAAGATGAGATTAGCTATGTGAAGATTGATAGTGTGGAAGAAGCATACCAATTTTCTTTGAAGGTTGAAGAGAGATTGACAAAAAGATATGATCAAAGATAGAGAGGAAGAGGTGGAAGATTTCAAAGAAGTAGAGGTAGATCTTATGGAGAAAGCAACAGATCTGACAATGTAGTGCAAGATAAAGGATGGAAAGATGACCCTACTAGTAGAAGAGTTAATTACTCTAGAGGTAGCTATACTGGTTACTCTAGGAATAAAAATAATGGGAAAAGAGAAGATAAATCTTGGTTTAAAGGTACTTGTTACAAATGTGGTGAAGAAGGACATAGAGCTTTTGAATGTACTAACTCTGGAAAGAAGAATGGAGGTAATTGTAGAAATAATTTGGCTTGTGAAGAAGTTGAGGAAATGTCTAATGAACCTGAACAAGGTGATAAATTGATGTTAAGAAGGATCTTGTGGAATGAAGAAGTTGATGAGGAACCTATTTTGAGGAAAAGTTTTTTCAGAACCAGATGTAAGATCGCTGATAAATGTTGCAAGGTAATCATTAATAGTGGAAATTCTGATAATTTGGCATCCAAAGAGCTGGTTAACAAATTGTAGTTGCAGAGATTGAAACATCCTAAGCCTTACCATATTACTTGGATCCAGAAGGAGCATAAACTACTTGTAAGCGAACAATGCCTTGTTAAATTCAAAATTTGGAATTATCATGATGAAGTCTTGTGTGATATTATGCCTATGGATTGTTGTCATATTATTTTGGGTAGAACTTGGTAGTATGATAGGAAAGCTTTGCATGATGGTAGATTGAATCAATATACTATTTGGATGGATGGAAAGAAACAAGTATTGTTGCCTTGGATAGAGAAGTTTGATGAAAGTCACTGCACCACAGTCAGAGTATGTTTGGTTGATGGTAAAAATTTTGCAAGAGAAATGAAAGAACAGAATGTTTTTTTTGCTTTAATTCCAAGAAAGACTGAGAAACAAGATGAGTTAGAACATGCACCTGAGGTTAAACCTTTGTTTAATGAATTTCATGACATCATTTCTGATAATGCACCTGATGGTTTATCACCTATGAGAAGTATAAGTCATTGTATGGATTTGATACCTGGAGCTAGTTTGCCTAACAAAGCACCACATAGGTTGACACCTGATGAAAAGACTAAATTGAATAGACAAGTGCAAGAATTACTTGAAAGAGGTTTGATTAGGGAAAGTCTAAGTCCTTGTGCAGTACCTGCTGTATTAGCACCTAAAAAGAATGGAGAATGGAGAATGTGCACTGACTCTAGAGCTATAAACAAGATAATAGTAAAGTACAGATTTCCTTTGCCTAGGATGGATGACATAATGGATAGTTTGAGTGGAGAAAATTATTTCACAAAGATTGATTTTAAAAGTGGATATCATCAGATAAGGATCAGAGAAGGGGATGAATGGAAAATTGCTTTTAAGACTACTGAAGGTTTGTATGAATGGTTGGTTATGACTTTTGGTTTGACTAATGCACCTAGTACTTTCATGAGGCTAATGAATGAAGTTCTAAAAAGATTCTTGGGTAAGTTTTTTATTGTATATCTTGACGACATTTTGATATTCAATAAGAGTAAGGAAGAACATCTTGAACATATCAAACAAGTATTGCAGAGATTGAAGGAAGAAAAGTTGCTGATTAATTTGAAGAAATGTTCATTTATGAAAGAGGAGATTGTATATCTTGGTTTTGTAATTTCAACTGATGGATTGAAGATGGATCCTAAGAAAGTGAGAGCTATACTTGATTGGTCTACACTTGAGAATGTTGGAGAGGTAAGATCATTTCATGGATTGGAAAGTTTTTATAGGAAGTTCATCAGAAATTTCAGTTCTATTTGTAATGCTATGACTGAAACTATGAGAGGAGATAAAAAGGATTTCAAATGGACACGTGGAGCACAAAAGAGTTTTGAAATATTGAAACAAAGAATTGCAGAATTTCCTACACTTGCTTTGTCTGATTTTAGTAAGGTTTTTCAATTTGAATGTGATGCTAGTGGTAGTGCAATTGGATTTGTTTTGAGTCAAGAAGGAAAACCTATAGCTTTCTTTAGTGAGAAGTTGAATGATGCTAAAAGAAAATATTCAATTTATGACCAAGAATTCTATGCTATTGTTCAAGCTTTGAAGAAGTGGACACATTATTTGATGCCTAAAGATTTTGTGTTGTATACTGACCATAAAGCTTTGCAGTATTTGGGAAGTCAGAATAAGTTGAATCAAAGACATATGAAGTGGGTTGAGTTCTTGCAGAATTTTTCCTTTTCATTGAAACATAAGAGTGGATAGTCAAATAAGGTTGCTGATTCCTTGAGCCAAAGAAGAAGTTTGTTGACAGAGATGAGAGTTGAGGTACTTGGTTTTGATGATTTGAAGTGTTTGTACGAGACTGACATTGATTTTGTAGAACCTTGGAAAGCTTGTAAGGAACATACAGTGAGTGATAAGTGGACTGATTATTTCATTCAAGAAGGCATGTTGTTTAAAGGAGTTTAGTTGTGCATACCTAGAGGATCTATGAGAGATAACATAATAAAGGAGAAACATAGTGGTGGACTTGCTAGACATTTTGGGATTGATAAGACTGTGAATTTGATTTCAGAAAGATACTTTTGGCCATAGATTTATAAAGATGTACAAAGAATGGTTAAAGGTTGCAAAATTTTCCAAGTAGCAAAAGGAACTAGTCAGAATGTTGGATTTTATACACCTTTTCCTATACCTGATAGACCTTGGGAAGATGTGAGTATGGAGTTTGTTCTTGGATTGCCTAGAACTCAAAGAGGTAATGATTTCATTTTGGTAGTGGTTGAAAAATTTTCTAAGATGGCTCATTTCATACCTTGTAAGAAGACATCTGATGCATTGCATGTAGCTGAATTATTTTTCAAGGAAGTGGTAAGATTGCATGGTTTGCCTAAGTCTATTGTTTCAGATAGAGATACTAAGTTTATTGGTTACTTTTGGAGAACACTTCGGAAGAAGATGAATAATGATTTGAAGTTTAATTCTACATTTCACCCTCAGACAGATGGATAGACTGAAGTTGTGAATATAAGTTTGGGAAACTTGTTGAGATGTTTAGTTGGAGATAAGCCTGCTAAATGGGATTTGATTTTGGCACAAGCAGAGTTTGCATATAATAATTCTATGAATAGAAGTACTAAGAGGACACCATTTGAGATTGTTAATGGATTTCATCCTAAGGGAACTATAGAGTTGAGAGATTTACCTAGTGAGACCATAAGAAGTGCTGAAGGTGATCATTTTGCAGAATACATGAGAACTTTACATGATGAAGTTAAAAAGAATTTGGAGGACAGTAATCTGAAATATAAACAGAGAGCAGACAAGAGAAGGAGATGTAAATATTTTGAAGTTGGAGATGAGGTTATGATTCATTTGAAGAAGAATAGATTTCCAGTTGGTACCTACAATAAGCTAAAAATGAAGAAGTTTGGACCTTCTAAGATTCTGAAGAAGTTTGATAGTGGAAATGCTTATGAAGTAGAATTACCAGAGGACATGGATATATCACCTATATTCAATATTTCTAATATATTTGAGTACATTGAATCAAATGATGAGATATAAGATGATCCATATTATCCTAATAAGAATAGAGACAGCATTGAGAAGATCTTGAACAAAAGAGTGAGCAAGAGTACAAGAGGAAAAGACTACATGGAATATCTAGTTCAGTGGAAAGACAAGCTAGTTGAAGACAGTTCATGGATTACACAACCTGAGTTGGATCTTTATGATTCAAGTTATAATATGAGTAGTTTATAATGTGTACATTAGTTCTTTATTTACCCCAGGTGTTTGATGCAGGAGCATCTTGGGTCTTGGAGCAATCTTGCATCAACCAAAAACATTTCCTGATTTCTATACCTGTTTGCTATTGTTTTCTTTATAATTGTTGTATTTTTTTATTTCATGCTATTAAAAGCTTACATGATGCTGAGGACCTATTTGGGAACCTTCTCCTATGAGCACATAAATTTTTGATGGACAGTTTGAAAGTTAGAGTTGTTTCCTTGCTGTCAGAGTAGTATTTTCCTATAGTTTTGGGGCTGATTGCGCACCATGGAGACCTTGATCCTTAAAGAATGATATATTTCACACTTAGGGCCTTAAAAAAGATCTAATTTAATATCATTTTCCAAAGGTTTACCTCCTAATTCATTATGATTCAAAAGTCATGGCCATTTTGGCACGGGACCTATTTTTTGCCAGTTTTGGGTCTGAGCCGTTACTGCAGTTTTGGTGCTGATTGTTCATGTTGGTGACCTTGATCCATAAGTAATAAGCCTTTGTGCTTTGAATTAATTTTATAGGACCTAAATTAATATCATTTCCCAAGAGTGCACGCCCTAATTCATTATGAGTAAAAAGTTATGCCCATTTTACCCCGAGACCTATTTTCTGCCAGTTTTCGGGTGAAACGTGTGGTGTTTCTTCTTGTGATGTTCCATGTGATCAAATGGGACCTTTCACACTTAAAGGAATGTTCTTGGGTCATGTAAGGACCTAAATCCAAAGGTGCGTCAATTTATATTCATTCTAGCATTAGTTTTGGTTTAAATCTTTTAGACTAGACCTATATTGTAATTAAATGTCTGATTGGCTGACCTGTGGCTTAGTTGGCTATATAAGGAGTCTATATTGATGTAGTAGGGAATCAGGGGAGATCCAAGAGGTATAATTATCAAGATATATCATTGGAGAGAAAGATAGGATGCGATTTGTAATTCTAATTTCATAATTCTCATTATATAAGGCCAAAACCCAGAAGGCCTCACAGCCGGGCATCTTGAAAGAAATAATATAATTATCTATTGTTGCTGCTAGCTGATTGTCTCATATCCATTATGATTTCATTTATTTCATGTGATATTATATTGCTTCCATTGTGTAACTCTGAGCAGGTCTTATTTGTGGATTCAAGTGGACTCAATTCTGCTTGATTCTGCTTGTCTCTGCCCTGCCCCTACGTCACTTTGATACAGATATCAAGAGTATTGATATCATTTCTGATGTACTTACTAATGTTCAACATCATTCTAGCCTTATAGTCTACCTATGGTTTCACTTTTGCAATATCAGCTAGGTTAGTGAACTCATCATCAAAAGTGCTCTTCACTTTCTTTGCCTTCTCCATAGGGTCTGCTTCTACAATCTGTGTGGTCATAATACTTTGTAGCTTTTCAGTTAGGTCCTTCATACATCATTCAAGACTCTTAACTTTATTATTCTTCCCAATGATTTTATTCAAAGATGTGATGAATTCCATCTGATCATCATCATCTACTTCTTTTCCCAAATCCTCAAACAAAGATCTAGTTTGCTTCTTCTTTCCAGTCTTAGGAGTAAGACTGATTTCTTCTTTAGAGGGTACAAGTGCTTGTACTTCTAATACTTTGGGTTCTTCAATAATAAATTAGGTCTACTCTACTTCTGTAGTTCTATCCGGTTCATCATGAGCCGAATTGTCAACAATATTCTCTAGATTCTTGAATACATTATCATCAGTATCCAAGGTGATCCTTATACCTTCAAAATTCATAGATTCTTCTTCAATGTTTATAGCCAGTGGAGAGGGAATATCCTCTTGTTCTACTTCTTCTGCTTGCTTTTCTACAACTGATGTCTCTCCAACAATTTCTGCCATAACTTTAATTATTGCTTGTTTAGTCTCTGCATTCACTTGTTCATATTGTCATACCATGATCTGAATGGTTCTCATTTTTGCTCTGATACCCATTGTTAGAAATAGGGAATACTAAGAGGAGGGGTGAATCAGTAATCTACAAACTTTATCTTTTGCCCAATTATGGATATAACAGATTATCTTTACACATGCATAACATAAGAAGCTAAACAACATGCATAGCAATAAAACTAAAGAACTCATAACACATGATTTGTTTTCGAGGAAACCCTGGCCAAGGGAAAACCCAAGTGGGGATGGTACCCAAAAAGATCCACTAATCAAAAGTATCTTATTAAGGATGTTGACCCTGTTGGGAGTCTATTACAAACATATAGTGTATCAGTCCTGATTAAGGGACTATGGGCCTTGTTAGAAGCCTCAACCCTGTTAGGAGTTAGTAGTACAAAATGTGATTACCAGCTGAGCCCACTACCCAAAAAAGTAATGTATAATATACACTAATTAAAAAATAGGTCAAGGTACATAACCTTATACTTATTGCATCAATATCTCTTTGCTGATCTTTCACTATCGCTATTACATATGCTTCATATGCTTCACATCATACTTCTATAATTACTTGCTACTTGTTACAATTACTACACTTTACAATTACAATTACATTTACATATATAAAAATAGATTTATCCAAGAGTAAAAATCTAGGATTTCATCCCTTTATATTGTTAAGACATTATT
Organism: Chamaecyparis obtusa; assembly: GCA_027943335.1. Lineage (NCBI taxonomy): Eukaryota > Viridiplantae > Streptophyta > Pinopsida > Cupressales > Cupressaceae > Chamaecyparis > Chamaecyparis obtusa. Next base: position 2,846,974 of record BSBK01007013.1, on the reverse strand, counting down.
TTGATAAACAAAATAATCCCTTAACTCTACCAATTCTGTCTTCATATTTTGTCCTGTCGGCTTCACACTGTCTTCGATAAAACTATCATAACTTCTTCTATACATGCCATACTAACTTTCACTCTTAGATGGGTCATCATTAGTCACCATAGAGTCTATGTTCAAGTGTGAAAGCACTGAACTCACTCCAGTCAATGTCACAAACAAAAATTGTGTCTGGGTACACTGGTAAAAATACTGTCTCATACTTAGACAAATTTGCAATGTGCTCTGTCATACTTGCTCTCTGACTTGTGTGATCTTCATGTAGATCATATATTTCCATAATGAAAACATCTATGCAATAAACTCAGCCAAATTTACAACAATCTCCCCCTTTGTCATTGGTGGCAACATATGAGAAAATTGGCTAAGTGTGCAACTCTAAAATCTCAAAATTGTCAAAAATTGTGGCCATAGTATAACACATATATACTATCCTTATGAATCCTCAAAAATCTTATCTCTAACACAATAATACCCCTAAGAGTATCAATCCTTATCATATAATATCAATTTTCTACTAAATATCTCTCCCCCTTTGACAATAATGACAAAATAACGGTAGGGAGGGCTACAAAATTGTATCACAAAAAGTTATACCTCAATTTATTTATTGCAAAGTCGGTAGGCTTGCAACACAATCTGCAAAATCTATCTTCATGGCTTGTATCTCCTTTTTCCATGATTTCTTAATGGAATCTACCACATTGAGTAGTGCACTCAATCCATAAGATTCTATTTGACATGCTTGGAAGTTTTCAAATTTAAATTTCTGAAAAGACATCTTAGCTATAAGACAATCTTCCAACTGCTCTTCAATAACACTTAACTTCATAGAAACATGCTCTCTCAAAAGAGTATATCTTCTTAACTTCATGTCTTTCTCATCTTGTATAACATATCAAAGAGTATATCCTCAATGTCGCATAGCTCCAACTACAATATACCACATGTGCTAATCAAAACATTGTCTTCTTCTTTGCAAGTCTGTGATAAAACATTGTGTTGAAATCAATGACAATCATCTATGCAATCAACTTAGCCAAATTGCCAATAGGTGGTGCCCTCTAACCCTATGGAATAGCCTATATATAGATCCCATGATAGTATGCAGCTCACACTGCCTCTCTCCATGACTCTGTAGTAGCAACCTGTATGGCCCTATCCCTCCACTCGAGCTCAGCTCTCAGATCTATCAGCTACTTCTCTCTAATAGCTATGGTGATCCATAGTTGCTGCATCTCTATCTCTAAGACTTGGATCCTAGCTCTCAAGTCCTCTCCCCCTATAAGCTAATCCTACCTAACATCCACCCAGTGGTGAGTTGGCCTCACCCTATCATCATCCTCATCTATAGAACCCTATCCCCGTGGCCATTTCTAGCCACCTACTTGAGAGCTCTATCTAGTCTCTCTCCCTCTCCCTCTCCCTCCTCCATCTCCTCCATCCCTATCATCTCCATCATCCCCCTATGCTGCCAACTATGTGTCAAGTATAGTGAACCTAGGGAACGGGAACCTCTGTTGCTCTACCCTATAGGCCACATCAACCCCTGCATCTGCCATATCTAGGAGGTAGTCCCATGGCTCCTAGAATATCACAACTATATCTTGTACTGCCTACTGGTAATCCAGCATCGACAGCCAACCCTAGCCTTCCTCATCCCTAACCCGAGCATAAGTGGTAGTCTCATTGGGTACTCTCTGCTGGCGCCCGAACTATCTCTAGACGTGGGTGATCAAAAATCTCTCCATAATATCTGAATGCTGACCTACCAGTGGCTGACTACATAGCATATAATCCAACTCATCTTAGTCACCCCACTGCTCGCATGCCCTATATGGTCTCCATTGGAATGAGGTGAGCTCATCCAGTACCCAACAGTAATATGTGACATCTCTACTATGTGGTTGGGAGAGGAACCCTATGTACCTATATATGTAGGGGCATCTCCACTCCCTTGGTTGCACTCATGGTCACACTATAGCAATGTGCTCCCACACCCATATCTGAGTGAGAATGAATCCATATGCCCAGGTCCTGCTCTCCTGATAAACTATCTCATGGAGCTCATGGTACATGTCTGCCAAGATGGCTGGGCCCCATGCCATCTACCGTGGGTGAGAAATCAAATCTACCACTAACCTCCCCCAGCCCAATGGAAAACCCTTCTAACTCCTATCAATAATAAGGGCCTATGCAACAATAGAACACATGATGCATGGGATCGGGAAATCCCTACCAAACTCCTCAACTAACTGATCCCAGCTCAGATTCCTATCAATAATCATAACATCCTAAAACATATCCTGCATGATCTACCTACCCTCTATTAGATCCTGATCATAGTACACCTGTGCCAACAAACAATCATGTTAGTTTCTATCATATGGAAACTCTACATCTATGACTACCTATAAACATGATTATACTTATAGGATCTCCATAGCTTGGAACCCGTAGGATCTGATAGACATCTTTGAGACTAATCATAGCCTCTCTAGTAGGAAAGTGGAAGGTGTTGTGCTCGCTATGCCATCTCTTAGCCAGCATAGTCAACAACCCATGATCTACCCAAATATGGGGCATCTGTAGCAAGTAGCCAAACCCCATCTCCCTCAGGTTTTCTCATCCTAGATCGTTGAGATCTCGAATGCATCATAGCCCAGTCACTCAAGGCACTCTAACAAGAAGAACTGGAAAGTGCTCTTGGAAATCATTAACCCAAACTATACATTAGAACATATCATGATGGATGTATAAACTCAGTACAAAACATCTTAAATGCAAAAATTGTCAAGACCCATGTCATTTTGCTCAAAAACATTAAAACATGTTATTTTTCTATATTGTGCAATACTATTTTTTGACTAAGTATCATGCGATACTTTCTTCAATAGCAGTGCAATGGTATCTTTGCCTATGATACTTCACATAGCATCACATGATATTTCATCCAGTGTCATGCGACATTGGATTCAATATCGATGCAACACTATTTTGACCCATGAAGTATCACACGATAGAGATCCTCAAAGGGTGAGATACTTGGAAAGTCTTGTATGATTTTTTGTATGAAGAAAATTTGAAAAGTTTTAAAAAATTTAAAAACATGTTTTAATTTGACATTAAAGCTCATAAATGACCAACAAAGCAAAGTTTTTTTGAAAACTTACCGCGACACCATACTGAGGAGGTCGGTTGTGCAACCGACCACGCTCAAATCGATGATGGTGAACCGAAACCATTGCTTGCTGAGCCATCTTCTCTCTCTAAGCTCTTAAAATTCTCAAATCACTAAAAGATAAATGATTTTGAAAATGACCTTTTTGCCCCTTATATAGCATTTTGACTTTTTGACTAATTTTCAAAACACCTCAGAATTGTGCAAAAATTGCACCCCTAGCTAATTTCGACGTCTTGGATCCATTTTTGAGATTGAAATCAAAATTTGAGTTCATCTTGATAGTCAAAATTGCATTTTAAAACTTTCCCTTCTTTTGCGCAGTTGGCTAACCATTTGAGGCCTAATCCTTTGATCTTTGTTGGGGCACCTTCATTTCTTCATCCCCATCTCTCTCACCCTTCTAGTCTTTTCATTCATTTTCATTCACTTCATCTCTCTAAAGTTTGACTTCATCCTAATCCTATATCATTCTCAGTTAAACCTAGTCAAACTGGGGCATATCTTCACTGCTTGATGGGTATTCTCTTATCTTTCATCTTCGATTATGATTTCTAGTGATTTGATCATGTTTCTCTTGCTTCTGCCTTCCCTCTACCTAATTTCAATTTTGATCCCGAGGGGGTAGATACATCATATCCTATTGGCTATTCTCCAAAGCATATGCTCGACCATTCCATTTGCTCTGATCGACCTATCTTTGCGCTTGACATGTTAGTTCTCATCTTGAGTCCTGATACTATCCATCTCTTTCCTAAGTGTTCAGTACTATCGCTACCAGGCTGACCATGCAGGATTTTCTATCTCTCTGCACTTCATTCTTTGGAGTCAGATCTCTATTTACCTTCTTGGTTGATCTATTCTTTAACATAATGTGTTCCTAGATCGATCACACATTAGTCAAAGAGGGGCAAATGTAATCACCCAAAAATAGTCACCTAGACTATTAGCCCCTTTTGCTAAATCATCAATTGCTTATTTTTGATCAAATCCTAGTTCTGTCATTTATCTGATTTTATTCTATGGGCTAACCATCTTATCCTAAGTCTTTATTTAATTAAAAGGAATTTCCTCCTCTTTTATTAAATACAAAATTCCCCACTTTTCCTCTTATCCTAAGTTGCAAAAATAAAGCATTATTCCTATTTTATAAAAAGGGAAAAAGCACTTTTTGTCTCATATGGACACAAAAGTCAACTCTTATTTTTTCATTGGAGGATACTTGTGCACATGGATTGCTCCTCTTTGATGCTCCACCCTTGATTAAATCTTTTTCCTCTTAATCTCCATGGTCCATTCTTTCTCATTTCTTATAAAAGGAGAGCTCTCTTCTCATTTTAGAATCCATCTTTTGAATACTAACCTTATGCTACAGGATTGTTTGGAGACTTTGGAGCTTTTTGAAGACATTCTTGCATTCATCTTCCATTTCTTGCATCATAGTTTCATATTTATGCTTTCATAGACTAGCTTCATTTTTATGCTCTAGATTAGCTCACACAGATTAATTAGCTTAGATTGTAACGCTTGCATCTTTCTTTTTATAGCTTAGTTTTCACTCTCATTTCTAGCATATTTGCATTTCATTCTCATATTGATTCTTGAGGATATTGGCATTCTTTCCCTTTTCTCCATTGAATCTCCCATTATATGGTTTACTAGCAAGGTCATAGGCTTAATAGCTCTAGCTAAGAGAACTCTTAATATCCTTGCACTCCATGCCTAGGGAGCTCTAGGTCATTTTTCAAGGTTTCCCATTCATGGATTCCCTTGGAAGCAAAGACTTAGAGAAGTGCACATTCTAGTGTGTACAGTAAGAAGATATAGTAGTTGATATTCAGAGCATTCATCAGTAGATGGAGAAATCATTTATGGGGGAGTATGTTGTTGAGGAGATGGAGATATTGTTGTACTTTTGGATTGGTGGTGTTTTTCATTTCATATGTTTCCATCAATGCCAAAGGGGGAGATTGTTGGAGATTTTCCAGTAAGCCAGTGTTGACTGTATGTTTTTCATTGATGAAAATATATGGTAAGAAATGTGCATTGTAGTTATATGAAGAGAAACTTGAGAATATGTTGTATGGATATGTTATCAACATGATATCATAGAAGGAAAGGTTGATTATGAGTGCAGACAATTGTGCAATTGTTTGTAACAACAGTGTTCCTGACAATGTTGCAAGTAGAGTTTTGTATGTAATTCATAGTATGGTTATGATGGAGCCTTGTGTGTTTATTTTTGTGTTGTATACATAATTATGAAGCTATGTTCATAGACACAGAGTTAGTTGTGTAGTTGAAGTCGAGTTATGATGTTTTTATTTGCTAGTTATAGTTTCAAGAGATTATTTGTTGAGAGCCTAAAGTGTTTATATTGTTTTAGTAGTTGCACCTATCATTATGGTATGCATGTTTGTTTTCATGTTTGGTTATTAGCTAAGGTTGTTTTTTTAAGAGCACATAATTTATTTCAGTGTGAAAGTAAAGTTTGAGTTAATTTAGTGGAGCCGACAGTGTGAAGTGACACATCTACTCATTTTGGTTACGCAGGCCTATTTGTGTTGCGTGCTTAGTATAGACATTGGCGATGTTGTTGGAGAGTTGTATTGTTTCATTAATATGATTTCAAGAAGGTTCTAATAGGCTAACTTGATTATATCTTTTGGAGAAGGCTACTTATAGCCGGTCAGTTGTGATCACTAAGGAAGTAGTATGAAAGAAGAGTAAGAAGGTGCAAAAGTATTGGGCCAGTAAAGCTATATCAATCATCAGTTGAAGATCTATATGAAGAAGTAGAGAGTGTATGCTATTAATTGGAACTAATCAAGATGGAAGGTCTAATTCACACTTCACCAAGATCCAAATATAGTGTGTATCTATTTTGCAGAAGGTTGCAGCCTTCACCATTTGAGTAATGTGCTCTAGGACAACGTGTCCTCACCTCTAACAGGGTTATTTATAAAAGACTCCTAACAAGGTCTGACCTTTGACTAGGTCACTATACTTCATGTATTGTAAAGAACAACTCCTATGTGAGCCCTATCAGACAGTCATATTTATACTACTATTATTTCTATGTTATCTATACTTATTTCATAGACATACTTGACTATTTGGGACACCTATGTATTTGAGGATCTATTGAATCCTATGTTATATGTTTGGTACCTGATTATGTAATTAGGGTACACTCGAGATACTATATGTTTTGATTTAGTTTTAGTTATGATGATGTCACATAGATGTTTAAAACTATTGCAATAAAATGTCGGTTTAGGAAACCAAAGTTATGCTTAGTTGATTGATTCACAAACATAGTTTTAAACCATGTAATATTGATGATGTATTGTATTTATATCATGTTCATTGGACCTACTAATGTGTGCAATGAGTGTGCAGGATAAGTTGACCATGGATCTAAATGCAAGGATCCAGTATTGGAACCTATGTTTATACCATGCATACCAAGGTCCTCTTTGTATAAAGAAACATGGACCTTGTTGTATAGTCTTTTATTTTGTGAATGTGGTTTGCATTCTTGTATTTAATTTAGTAAATGTAATTGTGAATTAGCCATGTCATTGTTTCAATTAAATGTGCCAAATTTGGAAAATTGTAGCTTATGTGTTGGCATGGTTAGTATTTTGCATTTGATTGGGCCAAGGGCTTGACTAGGGTGTAACCTTAGGGTAGAATCAACTTACCTTGGGTTGGGAAGTTTCTAGATAGTCAACCAAGACCTGAAATCCGTGTGTAAACTTTAGGTGGAGATTAAGAGGGCCATTTGGGCTCCCATAGGTTAACTAGGGTCAATTTTAGCTACCCAGGTTGATACCTTAGGGGTTAGGGGTCTTTTTCAGCCCATTAAGAGCCTTAAAACTCATTTATGACCCCCCTAAAGTCAAGATTTCAAAGTTGGGCGGATTTGAAGAGTTGTGAGGTTTTGGTCAACCTCTCTCTTCTTCCCAAACTTGCATTCAACTTCATTTATGGTGAAGGGAGGCAAGTGGGAAGAAGGGAATGGAAGTTTCTTCCCCTCTTCCGATTGGCTCCTAGATTTTAGGAGGTTTGCCTATTTAGGAGAAGCTTGGAGTAAGGTTTGGTTGTTCACCCACTCTCTAGATTTGGAGACCTTTTTAGTTTTGAAGGAGCTTAGGAAGGACTATCTTGGAAGGAGTTTCCTTTTCAATTTTCATCCTTTTCTTGGATCAAGGTAGGATCTTGTGTTTTGTTTTCATTTCTTGCATGGTTTGAGCTTGGAGCTCCATTAATGGAGTCCATGGATTTTTAAGGTTTTTAGTTTGAAAATTTAAGTTTTTTGTAAATGTTGTTTTAAATTTGTGATTTCATTTTGGGATGGGATTCTTCAAGGTCTACTCACCTTAGGAAGGGTGGATTAATCTTGAAGGGGGTTGTAGGAAGTAGACCCAGGATGTGTAGAGTCTCCCATGTGTGGAGGGAAATACATTGGGTTCCACGATACCCATGATGCCTAGGATGGCCTATGGGCACCTGGGGGCATAAAGAGAGTTAGACTAAATCTTGTTGAAGATGGTCTTCCCAATTCCATGTGTGGCTTGGGAAATTTGAATTTGTACTACAACTTCTCCACCTAGTAGTCCACCTCTACCCCATTTTTAGGAAGGTTTCTTGGAGGCCTTCCCCTTGTAAAACCTAGTTGAGAATATTGTTTTTTTGTCTTTGTGCCTTGCTTATCATCTATTTGTTTGAGTGCTTGCATGTACCTAGTTCCTATTTGGATCCCCTAGCTCGGGGGTGGCCATGAAATGGCCTAGGTTGGGAGGTGAGCCTCCATGGTCAACCTCATTCTATCAAGCTCAGCTGGAAACTTGGAGCTGATAGTTTTGTTGAGTGGACATTTGAACTTGTAATCCTCCATATTTTATGATTTATAAGGAATTCAAGATCTCAATGTAACTCACTTTCTAGGTGTAAATCCTATTTTATGTTTATTAAAATTAAGGAATTTACGGATTTAATAATCAATTTTGACTATGTATGAGAAACAGATTATGATGCAATTTTAGTTTTCTAAATTCAATTAAATATTTGTTTATTTTTATGTAGATAATAATAGTTTGAAGAAATTTATATATTCTTCATTTAGTATTTATTTGTAGTTGTGTTTTTCTCAACTTTTGGGCATGACATTTTGGTATCAGAGCATGGTATAGTTAGCATTGGGAACCTAAACTACTTTGTAGTTGCTAAAATTTTTTGTTGTTATATATGTAGGATGCCTCCACTCACTTGATTAGCTCATAGGCATGGACATGGACATATGCATGTATCCTTATCCTAGGAAGAGGTGCAACCAAAGGTAGAGGTTTGAGAGGAGAACCAGACTCCACCTCCCGAACCACCTCTCAATGTGAATGCATAATTACTTCAGGCCTTTCAGAACCTTGTAGGACTCGTTCTTGATCGTATGCCTCTAGTTGTACCCTAGAATGTACAATAGGGTATGGAAGGACTTGGATCTTCAGCTAGGGAATGTAGTAGGAGTCATCCTTCTAGATTTGTAGAGGTTCAGGTTGAGCCAAAGGTTGGTTCCATCAGGGGACCAGAGCCTCCACCCAGAGATGAGGTATGCATATATGAGAGACCACCTCCTTATGTAGGTGATCAAATTAGAGAGTTTCTTTGACTCAAACCTCCACCTTTTGTGGGATGTATCAAGGGTACAGAGGCTGAGTCTTGGTTTATAAGCCTTGGAAGGTTCTTTAGATTGTGCCCTTATGGGAGTAATCTTAAAGAACATATGGAAGTTCATCTGCTGAGAGGGACAACCTCCACATGGTGGAGATAGAAAGAGTTCAAGGGCTATATTGTTATGGACACACTCACTTGGGAACCTTCTTGGAAAGGTTTTGTTGGTGTTCAAAATGGATGCTTATGCTCTTAGGCTGCCAATATACCCTTAGGTTGATTTTAGGATTGGTTAGTTCCAAAATGTATAAGGATCTTAGAGTAACTAGACCAACTATAGGGACAAGACTACCCTCTTCACTTCTGGCTCTACAAAACCAAGGTGGGTGCACCTAACCCAGTATAACTATACTTTACACACCAAAGACTGGGTTTGAATAACAGATTGATAGTAAGAAAGTACTAAATGCTAACCACACATTCATTGACTCTCCATTACTATTTGGTAACACAACCAAACCAAAAACCTAAAGCTTAGAAAGGTTATTGATTTCAATATTTGGAATGCAATAATTTCAACTAGTGTATGTTAACAAGAGGAATACTCATTTAGGCCAGTGCCTCATCCATTGGGCAAGAGTTCTTAGACACAAAGAAACACAAATTTGAGAATATCCGAGAATTCATAGCCATAAATACATTTATCCTAATCTTTACTGCTTACAAGACATCCTTACATAGACAAGGGCAAACCCATATCCCATCTAGAGCATAGTTTAATCCAATCCTAGATCAGAACTCAAGAATGAAGATACATACATACAAACAATATGTAATGAGCTAGAAAACTCAAAGCTTACTTGACTTGACACAAAGGAGGAATAAGAACTAGATATGTGTATTAAGTATGATGAATTCCTTCTGTGTACACAATGAATCACAAGGCACCCTACTTGAAAACTATAGCTTAGACCTGTAACTTTCTTCTTTCATTAACAAAACACTAAATCAAAAAACTATTACAAAACCCTGAGACTAGGAACTCGGGACTGATTTTGAACTTTTTTACTGGAACCCCTTCAAAATCTACAATTCAACACTATATACCCCTAGTTACCTTGGAATCCTAAACAAGTTAGGATGCAACAAGCTACGGATAACCAAGGTAAGGGTTTGGGTTTCCACCCACCAAAACAATTCAAAAGATTAGAATTCAATATGTTGGAGGGAAAACCAAGCAACCCCAAGTGATTAGACCTAAAAATAGTCTTCATTTATGGTAATTCTTTTGGGATTGTACTGAAGACCATCAATCTACCATGTTTGTCAACCTGATTAGACACCTGTAACACGCCTCGAGCAAGAAAAACCATCCCCTTAGGGTACAAAACTTTCTACAAATAATCATCATACTCACTGGACCACACTGCAATAGTTGGTACCACCAAACTAATTGAATCCAGCCGCTAAAACATTAAAAACTAGTCCTTTCTATCATTGAGAAACCCTTCAAAAATTTGAATTCAAACTGCAACGGTTACATCCATGGTTCTAGCAGCAAATCGACGATCATCATTCAAATTGAGATCAACTTTAAGTCATGACCATTTGATCCTAATATTTCATGGGCTTTATGACTTAACTCATCAGATATCCCTGGGTTTATTCTTAGTGACTACGTGACAAGGGTAATTCCCATTCGTGAAATGAAAAACTTAACTGCAGCTTAACCCTATAATTCAGCCAACAAAGAAATCACTAACCCCGGTCTCTTATTTAGTGGACTGGCGACTGAAGACTTTTCACCAGTTTGCAGGAAACTTTATCTAACCGCTAAAAAAAATAGTGATTGCATGACCCCCTTTCGCTGAATCGCCAGACCTTTTAGCACATCACCATTTTACTCAGCAAATGAGTGAAGCCTTTGAGAATTTGCTAGGCCACTAAATATTTTTCAGAACCTCCAAGAAATCAAGATTCACCCATGGGCCCACTTACAAGAAATTGACGGTCATCTCATCATTGCATAGACCTCCAAGATTCCATTAGATCATGTGCCCGTCATCGATTAAGAATCTTATCTCCACTTTGCAGGTCCTCTGATAGGATATGAAATCAACGGTTGTCTCATCTTCTCATGTGTCAAAAAAAATCCTTTAGATCATGCGCCGACTATCGATGCTCTATCACTGTTAGAACTACTAAGACCTAGAAATCCTTGGCCCTACTAACATAATCCAATTCATCACCAAATGGATGAATGAAAAGTAGACAACTTAGCACACTATGGCACATAAAAACCATCTAGCAATCGGACCCACCTTAATACTGCCGCTTGAGAATAAAGTAACATCGACGGTTGGCGTAAGATCTCAAAGCTCTGACACATCTCGTGAGAACTTATGCCAATTTTTGATCAACTACATATGTTAGAACCCTCTGAGTCTCAAAAAATCAGGTCCCACTAACAGTATATCCTGTCATTCACCCGTGGACCAATCAGCACACCTAGCATGTGGACCTGCTCGAAAAGAAAGGCAACATCATAAAGGAGAATCAACAGTGGTCTTAAGATTGCAAGCCTTTGACATGACCTATGAGAAGATGCACCCACCATTAGATTGAGATGGTGTTAGAGAGGCTGGGCCCAGGAAATAATTAGCCAAAAACATTAGAAAAAATCAAGCTCTGGGACTTAGGAAAAATTAAAGGCCGCCGGGGGTAGAAACTTAGGAAGAATTAAATGGGGACCGACCAAGAATATAAAGCATGTGCGTTATTGAAGTTTTAAGTGGCCCAAAAAGTAACATAAAATTAGAATAGGGCCGGGGCACTTTAGGGTTTTTTCTTGGCAACGGCTAGATTTTTTGAATTTTTGCCTAAGGTTTAGCCAGAAAAGGAAGATAAACAGTTGCAGAGGTCTAGGGAAAGGGTATGGCCATGAAAATTGTTATATAGTGCTAACAGTGGCTCATACTCGGGGATGTGTATCTCCTGTAGCTACGACAAGCAAGCTAGAATCTCCTGGAAGAGTAGACCAACTCAAAATTTTGACCCTAAAAGCAAAAATAGATGACTGTATAGGGGAAAACCTAAACTACTGCTCATGGAAAAGATACTTCAGGAGAAGTAAAACTTTAGGAATTTTCCATGAACAAGAAATTCCAAAGTACCACCAGTTAAATCCTTCAGGACATAAGAATCTGTCCCCCATTTGTTTTCAATAAGATAAGGGCCCAACCAAATTGGATCAAACTTTCCATGCTTCCCCTTATCTTCTAACCTTGCATTCCACATAAGGACAAGGTCATCAATTTCAAAACTCCTCTAGGTAGCCCTCCTATCAAATAAATTCTTACATTGTCTCTACAATGTCTCATTTTTTTCATGTGCATCTCTCCTTATGTCTTCCAATTGGATCAGTTCATCCATTCTTACTCTCATCTCATCATTCGAATCTTCATCATATGCCTGGATGAACTTTTACATATGCAATATATTATTTTGAGGCAATCTAGCACTTATTCCATATACCAAATCAAATGGAACACAACCTATGGCCCTCTTAATAGTTACCTTGTCAGCCCATAGTGCCCACCATAAATTTGAGTCCTAGGCTTTCTTATTCTTGTCCAACACTCTCTTGAGAATCTTGATTAGACTTTTGTTACTGGACTCAACCTGACCATTTCCTTGTGGATGATATGGGGAAGAAAATGAAATGTGTATCCCATATTGCTGACCAAAATTACTAAATTCCTCTGATCTAAAACACATTTCATTATCAACCACAATTACCTCTAGGCAACCAAACCTGGTAAGGATGTTTTGCATCATAAAATATACTACCACTTTGCTAGTAGCCTTTCTAGTGGGGATAGCTTCAACCCACTTGGTAAAATAGTCTGTTGCTACTAGTATGTAAGAATGTCCACCACTAGACCTATTTGGAATCTCCCCAATAAAATCAATACCCCACTTCTAGAAAGGAGCCTTAACTACAATAGGTCGGAGAGGAAAATTTCCATTAAACTTCAACTTTCCAGGAAATCTCTGACATGCATCACATTTTCTTACAAACTGATGTGTATCTTTGAAAACTGTAGGCCACCAAAATCCAAACCTAAGGATCTTGTGAGTGGTGGTCTTTGCCATATAGTGTCCTCCACAAACACCTTGGTGCATTTCCTTTAACAGAGACTCAGACTTCTCATGGTCTATGCACTTTAACAATACTCCTTCATTGCTTCTCCACCATAACTTACCATGTATAATGGCATACCTTGCAGATTGCAACTTGATAGTTCTCCTTCTATTTTCATCCATCTCAGGGGGGAGGATCAATTTCTGCAAGTAACCAATAACATCTTTGTACCAGTCACAATAATCCATATCACAAATATATGGCCTTTGTTCTTCTTCTAACACATTTATATGATTTGCAACTAAATTGCTTTGTGCATTAATTTTGCAAGACCTAAGCCTCTTACCAACTTTGTAATCTAGATATCAATATTAAATTCTTGGATCCTATTGATCCATCTACATCTTTTCCCTGAAATTTCTTGTTGCACCAATATATCCTTAATTGCAGCACTAGGAACATAAGCAACCACCTTAGCTCCCACAAGGTAACATCTAAAAGCCTTGACTACTTTAACTAAGGCATAAGCTTGTTTCTCAGTAATATCATATTTCAATTCTGCTACTTGTAGGGATTTGCTAAAGAATGATATAGGTTGTTCATATCCATCTGAATTCTTCTGCAATAAAATTGCTGCAACTATATGACAAGAAGCAAAATAAAATATCTACATGGGCTTACCATAATCAGGTGTCCTCAAAATTGGAGCATCCTTGATGGCCCTTTTGATACTTCTGAAAGATTCATCTGCTTCTTCATTCCATTCAATCTTTTCTTCTTTTTTCAACATTCTAGAGATAGGGATACTGATTTCTGCAAAATTTGTAACAAATCTCCTTAGAAAGTTTACCTACCCAAAGAAGGACTATATTCCTTTAACATTTCTAGGTGGTGAAAGCTTGTCTATAGCCATAACCCTTTCAGGGTCAATTCTCACTCCATCCTTGGACACAATATGTCCTAAGAGCTTGCCTTCCACAACACTAAAGGAACACTTCTTTGGATTCAAAGAAATCCCATACTCCAAGGCCCTAATAAAAATCTTCTCAAGATTTTCACAATGCTGACTTTCCTTATCTGAATATGCTATGAGATCATCCTAATATACCACTAGAAATTTGTTTATGAAGTCTGCAAAGGCCACATCCATAGCTCTCTGGAAAGCTCCTGCATTTGTCAGACCAAAAGGCATTCTAACATAAACATATGTTCCCCAAGGGGTAGTGAATGCAGTCTTGAACTATTCTAACTCCTTGACCATGACCTGATTATATCTAGAGAAACCATCCATCATAGAAATTAACTCTGATCCAGTAACCTTCTGCAACATATTCTCCATATTAGGCAAACCATAATTGTCCTTCAAAGAATTGACATTCAAGTTCCTAAAATTAACACATAACTTAATGTCACCATTCTTTTTTCTGACTGGAACCAAGTTTGACACCCAAGTAGAATGTTTGACAGGCTTGATGATGCCAGCATCCATCATCTTTTTGAGTTCATCTTGCATTTTTGGTGCCAAGGTAGGATTCACAGGCCTTAACTTTTGCCTAAAAGGCTTGGTTCCTTCTTTCAATGGTATCTCATGCTGGAATAGATCCTCTTTATAGGCTTTCAAATCATCATAAGACCATGCAAAGACATGTCTAAATCTTTTGAGAAGATCAATCAAATTGTTCCTAGTTCTTTGGGATAAACATTTACCTATGTAAACATTTTTGGGTACTTGACTTGTTCCTAAATTTATTTCTTCCAAATCATTGACCTTATCAACAAATTTAGAAAGACAAGTCCTTTCTTTTTCATCAAATGCCCTCTCTAGAGCAACCAATCCCCTTGGGATCCTATTTGATTTCAATTGCAAAAATTCCTTCCCAAGAACATTTTCTTTCCATTTTTGATGTCAACATAAGTGCTGAAATCCATCCCTTGACCATCAAAATGAGAATCACACTGCAAAAACCTTAGTATATCCTGATCATCAGAAAATACCTGCCAATTCTCAACATTTTTAGGGATAGAAGGCCTAAAATTGAACTCAATTTTGGATATCCCCAAAAAAGTAATATCCTTTGGCCTTAGTGCTATGTTTGCCAATAAGTCAACCATCCTATTTTGGCTTCTATCCACCCAATCAATACCAAAGGCATTGAAACCTTCAATTTCATCCCAAACAACATTTCTATATTGTTTCAGCCTTTGATTCTTTGATGCATACCTCACTCTAATATGAGAAATTATTAACTCAGAGTCACCAATCACCCTAAGATGTTTGATTCCATATTTTGATGCTTGTCTCAAACCAATCAGTAGGGCCTCATATTCAGCAACATTATTTGTGCAAAGGAACAAGAGAGTGAAAGAAAACTTGAAAGTCTTACCACTTGGGGATATCAATAGCACTCCTGCTCTTGCATCTTCCTTTGAACTCACTCCATCAAAATATAGGGTCCATAAGACATTACCTTCTACCATGTTATTTTCATCATCAACCAGAAGGATAGGCTTGACCTTTCCTTGCACTTCTCTCTCTTGAACTTGGAAAGAACCAATGTCAGTGTCAACAAAACAATTCATATTGTCATCTTCATCCTCCTCAATCATATGTGGAGCTCTAGCTTCCCTTGAAGCTTTCATACTTTCTCCTTCAATGCTAAAAGTAGCAAAAGACAAGTCACATTGAATACTTCCTCCCATAGAAGCACTCCATTTTCTAGATAATAGCATTCCATACTGAGGAGGAATGTCAACTACAAGAACACTCATAGTTAGTTGTTTGTCAGGAAATGCTACTAATTTATAAGGAAAAGCCTTAATGGTACCAATAACTGGCACTTCTCTTGAGTCCATAGCTTGGCATCTCCCATGAGGTGTATCAACCTTTAGCCCTAATGACTTCATGATCTCTATAGGCATGACAGTGTTTGATGCTCCAGAATCAATCATGCAATTCTTCAATAATTTTCCATTTATCATAAGGGACAAGAAGAAAGGATCAACTATTCCTGATGCAACATTTACAGAATTTGCATTCAAAAATATCTGAGGAATCTTAGAGACAATTTCCTCATATTTATTGTTAGGTGTGTCATCTAAAGAAGCCACATGCTTGTCACCTTTGTTCATTTCTTGGACCTTTATAGAAGAGGCACCATTTACCCAATCCAAAGCTTTCACCTTATGTTCTTCTATTCTCATCATTTCCAAAAGTAGAACTTTGACAATTATTTGTGAAAGCAATTTAGTCATATTAATGGGAACATATGTATCGTTTCTGATGTCTTCCTTAATCTCAGTGACATCTTTATCCTCCTTCTGGACAGTCAAGTTAGACTTACCCTTTTGCAAAAATTCATCTTCCTTCTGAGGTATAGGAACAACTATCTCTAGTGTCTTTGCTTTACCTTGAGGTGTTGCAGCAGGTCCCATCTTCTTTTTTATTTTAACCTTACTGACAACACCAACATCTTTCTCCTTTTCCTCATGCTGTTGTGTACTCTTTTCTAATTTCTTGATAAACATGCTACCTATCTTACCATTTGTGCTTCCAACTATCCTATTTCTCAAATTATAATTGCTCCTGGCTTGAGTGACCATGTCTATAGTGATTTGAGCAATTTCCTCATCAGAGGGTCTCCTTAAGGAAACATGTTCCTCACACTTTACTACACCACATCCAACATCATCAAATTCTTCTTCCTCATCATCAGTAGATTCAACCTCATCCCATGCATGTGAAGAAGTCATTGCATAACCACTTTGATAATATTGCTTATCCTGTTCTTGATTCTCAAATAAATCCAAAGCAATAACACAATGTTCTGGACTATGAGGAGATTGACAAGCAGTACACCATGGTATATCATCATTCATGTTAATTGAATTTCTTTGCAAAGGATCAAGAATCCTATCATCAGGCCTATCCCTTTTAACTAGAAAAATGGGCCTACCATCCTTCCATTGAGTATTGTATGGGTAATTCTGCATTCTTGGTTGCCTGCTAAAATTACTTGAAACATGCCAGTCATTTGTTATAACCCTATTGTTTCTTTTTTCATCAGGCTTTAGATCCTCTAAAGCACTTAGAATCTACTTTAGATTATCCTCCTCCTTTGGCTTAAAATTAGCAGACCTTCCCATCTCTTTCTTATTTTCCACTTGAGGCCTATAATCATCTCTTCTCCCTAATTTTCCTGATATTCTTCTATTACTTTCTATGTTGATAGCCAACTTGTAAGCCTCCCCAAGATTTCTAGGGTTCTTATCCCTTAAAAGGTACCCCATCTTTGCATCAAAAGCATTTAAGTATGTCACAAGACACACTCTATCATCTAATCTGATAACCTGCAGGAGCCTATGCATAGCCTTTTGGAATCTTATATTAAATTCAAGGACCTCTTCATTCTAATTTTTCTTTATGTTATTGAATTTATTCAAAATAAAACCCTCATTTGTTTTATCTCCATAATTCTCCTTGAAACAATTCTTAAATTCATTCCAAGATCCTATACCAGCATGGGGCAATCCTCTAAACTAGTCCCTAGCATCCTCGGTCAGAGATTGTACAAATAGCTTCATTACAACATCATCAAGCTCAACATTATAATCATCTATTACATCCATAAAAAAATTTAGATGTTCCTCACATGTGATGACATTGTTCCCAGCAAACTTTGGGAGCTTCTTTCTAATTTCATCAGGAATTACATTAGGATAACTAGGAATACCAAAAAAGATAAGTTGTTTGTACCTTTCATGAACAGGAACTCCATGAGGTGGGTCCATTCCTTGAGATGTAGATGTCCTTGTGTTTAAACCAGCAGGAATTTTAGTAGCACTCAGAATGCCATTTGTCTGAGTTGCAAGGTTACCATGATTTCCACCTTGCCCCAAAAAGGAAGCAACAACATTTGAAGGTCCTGAGGTATGCTTGAGAAAATCAATCTTCTTCCTTATTTCTATAGAAGTGGCCTCCAATTCTTCCTTCTCTAATTCTTTATCTAATATTTCTTTTTCCTTTCTAGCCTTTTCAAGGTCTGCATCTAATCTCAACCCTTGCTCTAATGGGTTTTCCTCATGAACTTGTTCATTGATTTGAACTCCAACAACTTTCTGTTTGGCTTTATCCCTAGGCCTAGTTATCTCATGTGTTCTCTGCACAATAGGCTGTTCTTCTTCTCTTTCAGGCTCTAGGACAAAATTAATTGCCTCCAAATCTAACAACTACCTCTTTAGCTGATCAGCCCTTATCATGGCTTGTCTTACTCTATCTTCTTTATCTTTCTCTCTTTGTTGTCTAATAGCAACTTGTTCTTGGACTCTTTTTTCCAACTCATAGAGCTCTTCAAAGATTTCTTCCAATTCTAGGAGAGTAGTCTCAGATTCATCATCTCCCACTTGAAATTTATCCTCATACTAGTTCAATCCCAAATCAACAGCCTCTTCATATTCTGAAATATTTTCTTCTTGACCAGGCTTGGTTTGAGTTTCTTGCCTTGTATCCTTTTTACTTCTCCAAGTATGAGAAACATTTCTTTTCTTCTTTCCTCCCCTTGTCTGACTAGGCCTAGAAGTGCTTGGAATACCTTCTTCCATTCCATCTTCAGGATGCTCCTTTCTCTAAGACCTAGTACCTCTATAACTCATTTTATAAATAATCTATGGACTAGCACTACTGCAGAGATGTTTGAGTCGCCACCCAAGAATATTGGGAATCTTACAATACAACTTCCTCACTTAACAAATATCACAATGAGCTTGACAAGACAAGGGACAAGAATAACCCTGTTTCTTCCAATGATGACCTACTAGTTATTATAGACTTGTGTAACATTTCCCCAATAGATTCACCATCTTGTTGGTGTTCAAAATGGACGCTTATGCTCTTAGGCTGCCAATATACCCTCAGGTTGATTTTAGGATTGGTTAGTTCCAAAATGTATAAGGATCTTAGAGTAACTGGACCAACTATAGGGACAAGACTGCCCTCTTCACTTCTGGCTCTACAAAACCAAGGCGGGTGCACCTAACCCAGTGATAACTATACTTTACACACCAAAGACTGGGTTTGAATAACAGATTGATAGTAAGAAAGTGCTAAATGCTAACCACACATTCATTGACTCTCCATTACTATTTGGTAACACAACCACACAACCAAAGACCTAAAGCTTAGAAAGGTTATTGATTTCAATATTTGGAATGCAATAATTTCAACTAGTGTATGTTAACAAGAGGAATACTCATTTAGGCCAGTGCCTCATCCATTGGGCAAGAGTTCTTAGACACAAAGACACACAAATTTGAGAATATCTAAGAATTCATAGCCATAAATACATTTATCCTAATCTTTACTGCTTACAAGATATCCTTACATAGACAAGGGCAAACCCATATCCCATCTAGAGCATAGTTTAATCCAATCCTAGATCAGAACTCAAGAATGAAGATACATACATACAAACAATATGTAATGAGCTAGAAAACTCAAAGCTTACTTGACTTGACACAAAGGAGGAATAAGAACTAGATATGTGTATTAAGTATGATGAATTCCTTCTATGTACACAATGAATCACAAGGCACCCTACTTGCAAACTATAGCTTAGACCTGCAACTTTCTTCTTTCATTAACAAAACACTAAATCAAAAAACTATTACAAAACCCTGAGACTAGGAACTCGGGACTGATTTTGAACTTTGTTACTAGAACCCCTTCAAAATCTACAATTCAACACTATATACCCCTAGTTACCTTGGAATCCTAAACAAGTTAGGATGCAACAAGCTATGGATAACCAAGGTAAGGGTTTGGGTTTCCACCCACCAAAACAATTCAAAAGATCAGAATTCAATACATTGGAGGGAAAACCAAGCAACCCTAAGCGATTAGACCTAAAAATAGTCTTCATTTATGGTAATTCTTTTGGGATTGTATTGAAGAACATCAATCTACCATGTTTGTCAACCTGATCAAACACTTGTAACACACCTCGAGCAAGAAAAACCATCCCCTAAGGGTACAAAAATTTCTACAAATAATCATCAGACTCACTGGACCACACTACAACAGTCGGCACCACCAAACTAATTGAATCTGGCCACCGAAACATTAAAAACTAGTCCTTTCTATCATTGAGAAACCCTTCAAATATTTGAATTCAAACTACAACGGTTACATGCATGGTTCTAGCAGCAAATTGATGATCATCATTCAAATTGAGATCAACTTTAAGTCGTGACCGTTCGATCCTGATATTTCATGGGCTTTATGACTTAACTCATCAGATAGCCCTGGGTTTATTCTTAGTGACTACGTGACAAGGGTAATTCCCATTCATGAAATGAAAAACTTAACTACAGCTTAACACTGTGATTCAATGAACAAAGAAATCACTAACCCCGGTCTCTTATTTAGCGAACTGGCGACTGAAGAATTTTCACCAGTTTGCAGGAAACTTTATCTCACCGCTAAAAAAAATAGTGATTGCATGACCCCCTTTCGCTGAATCACCAGACCTTTTATCACATCACCATTTTAATTAGTGAATGAGTGAAGCCTTTGAGAATTTTCCAGGTTGCTAAATATTTGTCAAAACCTCCAAGAAACTGAGATTCACCCATGGGCCCACTTATAAGAAGATCGATGGTCATCTCATCATCGCATAGACCTCCAAGATTCCATCATATCATGCACCCATCATCCATTAAGAATCTTATCCCCGCTCTGTAGGTCCTCTAACAAGATATGAAATCAATGGTTGTCTCATCTTCCCATGTGTCAGAAAAAACCCTTCAGATCATGCACCGACCGTCGATGCTCTGTCACTGTCAAAACTATTGAGACCTAGAAATCCTTGGCCCCACTAACATAATCCAATTCATCACCATGCAGGTGAATGAAAAGCAGACAACTCAGCACACTATGGCACATAAAAACCATCTGGCAATCAGACCCACCTTAATACTGCCGCTTGAGATTAAAGTAACATCAACGACTGGTGTAAGATCTCAAAGCTCTAACACATCTCATGAGAACTTACACTAATCATTGATCAACTACAGATGTTAGAACCCTCTGAGTCTCAGAAAATCAGGTCCCACTGATAGCATATCCAATCATTCACATTCACTCGTGGACCAATCAGATACCGCCAAATCAGCACACCTGGCATGTGGACCCGCTTGAAAAGAAAGGCAATGTCATAAAGGAGAATTGATGGTAGTCTTAAGATTGCAAGCCTCTAACACACCCTATGAGAAGATGCACCCACCGTTAGATTGAGATGGTGTCAGAAAGGCTGGGCCTAGGAAAGAGTTAGCCAAAAACATTAGAAAAAATCAAGCGCTGGGACTTAGGAAAAATTAAAGGTCATCGGGGGTAGAAACTTAGGAAGAATTAAAGGGGGACCGACCAAGAATATAAAGCATGTGCATTATTGAAGTTTTAAGTGGCCCAAAAAGTAACATAAAATTAGAATAGGGTCGGGGCACTTTAGGGTTTTTTCTTGGCAATGACTAGATTTTTTGAATTTTTGCCTAGGGTTTAGCTAGAAAAGGAAGATAAATAGTTGCAGAGGTCTGGGGAAAGGGTATGGCCATGAAAATTGTTATATAGTGCTAACAGGTTTAGGGCCTGATAATTGTTAGAGCAGTTTCATCAACATTGTATAGTTGAATTTCATGATCTATAGTAGAGAGGACTTTCAGTGGCTCAATATGAGAGAAAATTCCTTGAGCTCCTCCCTCATGTAGAGTACATGAAGGATGAGAAATTATAGGTTAATCACTTTATCAAGGGATTAAACCACACCTTATCCAGCATGGTACACATGACTTGACAAGGAGACTTACATTACATAGTTGAGAGAGCATGAAGTGCACTTGAGACAAGTTTTGTAGTGCCTTAGAGATAATTAGCTTTATGGAAGCTTGTCAAAATATGCCTTCTTCAAATCAAAGCTCAAGTATTTGGGCCATGTGATATCTAGCGATGGAATCTCAATAGATCCATCAAATATTGAAGCCATCATGAATTGGCCAACACCTACCTCAGTGACTGAAGTGAGAAGTTTCGTGGGTTTAGCTAGTTATTACGAATAGTTTTTTGAAGGGTTCTCTTGAGTAGCACACCCTATTACTTCTCTTTAGTGAAAGAGAAAGAAGTTTGAGTGGACTGAGAAGTATGATCGAGCTTTCCAGGAGCTCAAGAGAGCATTGACTAGTGCACCCATTCTTGCTATGCCAGAGCCTTCAGTAGAGTTTTTAGTTTGTACAGATGATTCCTTAGATGGTTTAGGGGTATTTATTATATGAGATGGGTGAGCTATAGTCTATGAGTCTAGGAAACTAAAGACTCACCATCTCAACTATCCTATCCATGATCTAGAACTTACAACAGTGGTGCATGCTTTAGTGAGATGGTGACACTTCCTTTTAGGACATCACTTTGAACTTCATTCAAACCATCAGAGTCTATAATACATCTTCACTCAGCTGAACCTTAATTCTAGGAAAAGGATATGGATGGAGTTCTTATGCGAATATGATTTTGATGTTCACTACATCAAGGGGAAAGAGAATGTTGTTACAGATGATTTGAGTAGGAGATGACATGAACTTTCTTCTATGTCCTCAAGCATGGATTTGAGAGATCACATTCTTCATCACTTGCATAGCGATGAGTTATATGTAGAAGTGAGTGAGATGATTCCATCTCAGAGACCCCTTGAAGGGAAGTATGCAGATTCTTCCTTGGAGTCAGATGGACTCTTATGTCATAGAGGATGCATCTACATACCTTCTTCCAAAGGATTGCAATATTTTTTCATGCTAGAGGCCCATAGAGCCCCTTATGCAGTGCATCCTAGAGTGAAGAAGATGCATGCTGATTTGAGGTAGTTATATCATTAGCTAGGCATGAGGATGCAGATTGTTGAGTTGGTAGCTAGGTGCCTAGAATGCCAGAGGGTGAAGATAGAACACTGACATCTAGGTGGACTACTTTAGCTTCATGAGATACTAGTGTGGAAGTGGGACACCATATCTATGGACTTCATTGTTGGTCTACCTATATCATCTCATCATCATGATGCCATCATGGTGACAGTTGACAAATTGACCAAGGTGGCCCATTTTTCACTAGTGCATACTACCTTTACTACACCATCAATGGCACATGTGTTCTTATAGGATATAGTCAGACTACATGGCGTACCCCATAAGATCATCTTAGATAGAGATTCTCTCTTCACTGCGTCCTTTTGGAGAGAGCTACAAGCATCTTTGGGCACTAGGCTTAACTTCAGTATAACCTATCACCCTGAAATAGATGGGCAGACCAAAAGGATCAAATAGGTGTTAAAGGACATGCTTCACATGTATGTTATGGACCATTAGAACCTATGGGAGGAATACCTACACTTAGTAGAGTTTTCCTATAACAATGGGCATCATACATCCTTGGGTATGCCTCCATACCAGGCTCTTTATGGTAGACCTTGCAAGGCACTGCTCTGTTGGTATAGGATTGAGGACAGAGTTTCCATTGGTCTTGAGTTAGTTAGAGATATAGATCAGTAGGTGACCTTGATTAGGTAGCATCTCTAAGAGGCCTAGGATAGACAGAAGAAGTATGCTAATGCAAAGAGGATCGATCGAGCTTACTTAGTAGGAGATAGGGTCTTTTTGAGAGTACGAGCACATAAGAGTCCAATCTATTTCGAGAAGGGATCTAAGCTAGCACCTCGCTTTGTTGGACCTTTTGAGATCCTTAAGAGGATAGGACCAGTTGCTTACCATTTAGATTTTCCACCAAGCCTGTCACACATCCATGATGTGTTTCATGTTTCAATTTTTATGAAAGTATGTTTATGATGAGTCTCATGTGATAGATTGGGATGCCTTGTAGGTAGAGTCAAATGGGTAGTTGGCATTGGAGCCCATTTGTATTTTATCCTGATAGATCCTGGCACTTTGAGGCAGGGTGCTAGACCAAATTAGGGTCCAGTGGGATTGTTATGACGAGGTCACAACTTCATGGGAGGATGCAACACAGATGAGGTCATAGTACCCTCACCTATTTGATGAACTCTAAGAGGAGGTTCATGCCTAGAGGGGGTGGATGTGAGACCTATCAGATAGTCATATTTATACTGCTATTATTTCTATGTTATCTATACTTTTTCACAGACATACTTGATTATTTGGGACACCTATGTATTTGAGGATCTATTGAATCCTATGTTATATGTTTGGTACCTGATTATGTAATCAGGGTACACTCAAGATACTATATGTGTTGATTAAGTTTGAGTTATGATGATGTCACATATGATGTTATATGATGTTTAAAACTATTGCGATAAAAATTTGGTTTAGGAAACCAAAGTTATGCTTAGTTGATTGATTCATAGACATAGTTTTAAACCATGCAGTATTGATGATGTATTGTATTTATATCATGTTCATTGGACCTACTAATGTGTGCAATGAGTGTGTAGGATAAGTTGACCATGGATCTAAATGCAGGGATCTAGTATTGGAACCTATGTTTATATTGTGCATACCAAGGTCCTCTTTGTATAAATAAATATGGACCTCATTGTATAGTCTTTTATTTCGTGAATGTGGTTTGCATGCATGTATTTAATTTAGTAAATGTAATTGTGAATTATCCATGTCATTGTTTTAATTAAATGTGCCAAATTTGGCAAATTGTAGCTTATGTGTTGGCATGGTTAGTATTTTTCATTTGATTGGGTCAAGGGCTTGACTAGGGTGTAACCTTAGGGTAGAATCAACTTACCTTGGTTGGGAAGTTTCTAGATAGTCAACCAAGACCTGAAATCCATGTGTAAACTTTAGGTGGAGTTTAGGAGGGCCATTTGGGCTCCCATAGGTTAACTAGGGTCAATTTTAGCTACCCAAGTTGATACCTTAGGGGTCTTTTTCAGCCCTTTAAGAGCCTTAAAACTCAATAATGACCCCCCTAAAGTCAAGATTTCAAAGTTGGGCGGATTTGAAGAGTTGTGAGGTTTTGGTTAACCTCTCTCTTCTTCCCAAACTTGCATTTAACTCTATTTATGGTGAAGGGAGGCAAGTGGGAAGAAGGGAATGGAAGGTTCTTCTCCTCTTCTGATTGAATCCTAGATTTTAGGAGGTTTGCCTATTTAGGAGAAGCTTGGAGTAAGGTTTGGCTGTTCACCCACTCTCTAGATTTGGAGACCTTTTCAATTTTGAAGGAGCTTAGGAAGGACTAGCTTGGAAGGAGATGATTTTTTAGTTTTCATCCTTTTCTTGGATCAAGGTAGGATCTTATTTTTTGTTTGCATTTCTTGTATGGTTTGAGCTTGGAGCTCCATTAATGGAGTCCATGGCTTTTCAAGGTTTTTAGTTTGAAAATTTAAGTTTTTTGTAAATGTTGTTTTAAATTCATGGTTTCATTTTGGGATGGGATTCTTCAAGGTCTACTCACCTTAGGGAGGGTGGACTAATCTTGAAGGGGTTTGTAGGAAGTAGACGCAAGATGTGTAGAGTCTCCCATGTGTGGAGGGAAATACATGGGGTTCCATGATAGCCATGATGCCTAGTATGGCCTATGGGCACCTGGGGGCATAAGGAGAGTTAGACTAAATCTTGATGAAGATGGTCTTCCCAAGTCCATGTGTGGCTTGGGAAATTTTCATTTGTGCTATAGCTTCTCCACCTGGTAGTCCACCTCTACCCCATTTTTAGGAAGGCCTCTTGGAGGCCTTCCCCTTGTAAAACCCAGTTGGGAATATTATTTGTTTGTCTTTGTGCATTTCTTATCATCTATTTGTTTGAGTGTCTGTATGTACTTGGTTCCTATTTGGATCCCCTAGCTCAAGGGTGGCCATGAAATGGCCTAGGTTGGGAGGTGAGCCTTCATGGTCAACCTCATTCTATCAGGCTCAGTTGGAAACTTGGAGCTGGCAGTTTTGTTGAGTGGACATTCGAACTTGTAATCCTCCATATTTTATGATTTATAAGGAATTTAGGATCTCTATGTAACTCTCTTTCTAGGTGTAAATCCTATTTTATATTTATTGGAATTAAGGAATTTACAGATTTAATAATCAATTTTGACTGTCTGAGAAACAGATTATGATGCAATTTTAGTTTTCTAAATTCAATTAAATATTTGTTTATTTTTATGCAGATAATAATAGTTTGAAGAAATTTATATACTCTTTGTTTAGTATTTATTTGTAGTTGTGTTTTGCTCAAGTTTTGGGCATGACATCCTAACAGAGTTTTAAGATCTTCTAACAAGGATCATTATACTCTAGTGCAGTTTATAGTGGGTGCTAATTTCCACCGGGGTTTTTACCTATTTTGGGTTTTCCCATAACCAAAATTCTGGTGTTGTGTTAAGTGTTATCTCATTGTGTATATGCTTAATTTTATTCTATACTAATTTGGATAAAGAATCAAATCTTGTAGATAACTAATTCACCCCCCCCCCCCCTCTCAATTATCTTTTGGGACTATTCCTAACAAATATTTATTAAAGTTTTTTTTTAATACAATTTATATACAATAGTAGAATTATTTAATCGAGGGTCATTATATTTCCCCCATCTTCAATTTTCTTGTCCTCAAGAAATATGAGATTCTCCTCTCTTTCCCAAGTGGCATCTTCATCTAGTAGATGTTTCCATTTTACTAGATACTCAGTGATGGTCTGATTTCATAACTTCCTTTTTCATGTGTCAAGGATGATTTCTGGATGTAGAATGAGCTTCCCCTCTTCATCTAGGTGGGGAAATTCATCACAAGGGATTGTGTATTTTCTTAGGAATTTCTTGAGTCCGGAGACGTGGAATATGTTATGATTCTTTCTATTCTTGGGAAGTTCTACCTCATAAGCTACTTCTCCAACTCTTCTGATTACCATGTAAGGTCCACAAAATTGAGGTTTCAATTTTTATATCCCATTCTTCTTAATGGAGGTTTGTTTATAGGGTTGTAATCATAGAAATACAAGATCTCTGATTTCAAAAATTCTTTCTATGCATTTTTTATTTGTATAGATCTTTTGTTGATTTTGAGCCTGTTGTATATTTTATTTCAAGGATTTGATGATGTCTCTTCTTTGCTGAACAAAGTCTTGTGCCTTTGGTACCTTTCTCTCTTGATGGATTATCTCCCCAAAGGATGTAGCTTCATACCCATATAATGCTTGGAAAGAACTCATTCTTATGGACATGTGGTGTGTTGTATTGTAACGATACTCTCCCAAATGTAACCATTTAATCCACATGGTCTGTTGTCCTGTAACATAGTTCCTTAAGTAGCCTTCTTGCCATTTATTCACTATTTCAGTTTTCCCATCGGGTTAAGGATGGTAACTGGTGCTGGGGGTTAATGTTGTACCAGCAAACTTAAAGAGTTCTTGCCAAAATTGGCTAATAAATTTTTTGTCCCCATCACTAAAAATATTATGAGGGAGCCCATGGAGTCTAAAAATCTCTCTAAAAAATAGATCTTCTATCTGACTTGCTTTATATTCAATTGAGACTACAAAGAAGTGGGCATATTTGGTGATTCTATCTACTACAACAAAGATGCTATCCTTCCCTTGTATTTTTGGTAATCTTGTGATGAAATCCATAGATATGCTTTCTCATTTCTGGTTTGGAATTGGCAAGGGTTGGAGTAACCCAATGGGGTAGGAGAGTTCATCTTTGTTGCGCTGACATGTCATGCATTCTCGCACATATTTTTGTACATCTTTTTTTGATCTTTCCATGCCTATTTCTCTCGAATATATGTATATGTTTTATAATATCCTTGGTGTCCTACTAAGGGTCTGTTGTGAAATTCTTGGAGAATTTTATCTTTGAATTTAGATTGAGGAATCAAGTACACTCTTTCTTTATAGAATATAAGGTTATTTCTAACTTTATAATTTTCATTAGGTGGTTTTCCTTCTTAAATTTCCTTTTCTTGTGAATCTTGGTCATATTCCTTGATGATGTCTTCCTTCCACTCCTTAGAGACACTAGTGATGGTGTTTAGGTGTTCCCTCCTAGATAGTGCATTTGTGGTGCCATTATTCACCCCTTTAACATATTCTATATCAAAATCATAAGCTTGTATTTTGCTTACCCATTTTTGTTGCCTATCATTAAGATCCTTCCGACTTAAAAAGAAACACAAACTGTTATGATCTATTTTCACAATAAATTTTCCACAAACCAAATATTGACAAAATTTGGCTAAGGCATGCATTATAGCTAACATCTCTTTGTCATAAATGGAATAGTGCCTTTCCCTTGCTGTAAGTTTGCGGCTTTCGAAAGATATGGGGTGCTTCTTTTGCATGAGTATGACTCTAATACCTTTCCTAGAGGCATCACATTGAAGTTCAAAGGGCATAGAGAAGTCAGGTATAACCAAGACTAGACATGTGCTCATGGTTACTTTAAGTTTCTTGAAAACTTGTTGGGCCTTATCATTCCAAGTGAAAGCTCCCTTTTTGGTTAGATCGGTGAGGGGGGCTGCAATTTCTGAAAAACCCTTCACAAATATTCTGTAATAACTACAAAGTCCCACAAATCCCCTTAGTTGTGTTAGGGTTCTAGGGGCTAGCCACTCTTTAATAGCTTTAATTTTTTCTTCATCCACACTTACTCCTGCTTCACTAATTTTGTGCCCTAAATAATTGATTTTCTTTAACCCAAATTTGCATTTGGAAATTTTTGCATATAATGATTCTGACTCCAAAATTTTCAATACTTCTTCAAGGTGCTTGAGGTGTTTCCCCCATGTCTCACTATAATTAAGGATGTCGTCAAAGAAAACAAGTAGAGATTTCCTTAACTGGTGCCTGAAGATGTGATTCATACATGACTAAAAGGTGTATGGTGCATTAGTGAGTCCAAAGGGTAGGAATAAAAACTCAAAGTGTCCATAGTGACACCTAAAATCCATTTTGGGCATATCTTCTTTTCTCATTCTAATTTGGTGATAACTTGATCTTAGATCAATTTTTGAAAAGAACTTAGCTCCATGTAGTTCATCCATTAATTCATCAATTCTAGGGATGGGGTATCGGTTCTTTATAGTCTTTTTATTCAAAGCTCTATAATCTATACACATTCTCGTGGTGCCATCTTTCTTTTTTACTAATACAAAGGAGGAGGCAAATAGATTGATGCTAGGTTGAATATGGTCCATTTCTAGAAGTTATTCAATGGTCCTCTCAATTTATTCTTTAAATTTTTGGGGGTGTTGGTAAGGAGTTTTGATAACTATTTTAGCTCCCTCCTCTAGTTCAATGGAGTATTCGAACCCTCTCTTTGGAGGTAAACCTAGTGGGATATCCTCAAAGACTCTTATATTTTTTAGGATAGGATGAATGTCATCATGAATCTCTTTTTCTTTAGTGGGTGATTTATCAAG